>LR738714.1:737296677-737371054 GCA_902687465.1 Secale cereale | reverse complement strand
AGGCTGCCCTTCGGACGCAGTGTTGTTTCCGGATCGCTGATTTTTTATATAATTTTTCTGGATTTTTCTGGGCAGTTCTCGGAACGTGAAAACCTGAAATACAAAAACAGCCGAAAACAGAAACTGGCACTGGGGTGCACTGGATTAGTAAGTTAGTCCAAATATGATCAAAAGTGTATGGAAGTGTATGAATATCATAGCAATATCACCCAAAAGTGGCATGGAGCAAGCAGAAATTATTGATACGTTTTGGACGTATCAAGTGTGTCTCCATTGCGTGTTTTATGGGAAATATCATGTGATTAGACTATGTCAATGTTGTTGGGAGTTTCCACTAGTGAAAGTATGAAGCCTAGGCCTTGTTTCCACCATTGCAATACCATTTGTGCTCACGTTTCCCACTTGTTTGCTTGCTGCACTTTTTATTACAGATTTATATTACTTTGCTTTGCCACTCCTATCATCCACATTTTACAATCTCTTCGCTGAACTAGTGCACCTATACATCTGACAAGTGTATTAGGTGTGTTGGGGACACAAGAGACTTCTTGTATCTTGATTGCAGGGTTGCTTGAAAGGGGTACGTTCAACTTCCACTTCCCTGAGTTCGATAAACCTTGGGTTACTCACTTAAGGGAAATTTCCTGCTGTCCTACAAACCTCTGCTCTTGGAGGCCCAACACTGTCTACAGGAATAGAAGCGTGTAGTAGACATCACCGGCTCATACAAATGTGTCCGGCCCAGTGACTTATCTTACATGCCTCACGGTACAAGTCAAACATACATGGTGGTTTACACTTACGGGCTTTAAGCTGCTTTGGGTTTTGGTCACTTTTAACAAGCCTACTACATGAACCGCCATCTTCAACATGCTCTGGGCTTGGCCCATGAACCGCCATTGGGGTAACACGTCCCCTCCTGGGCGGGTCATATCGAATAGTCATATCCCCAACACTAGGCACCAGGTTGATTTGAACTTGTTCATGTCAATCTTCAACACTTAGAAAAAATCCTTCTTCATCTTCTGCGAGATGTTGTAACCCGCCATGATGTCATTCCCTAAGATTGTGGTAACCCGCCACGATGTCACCTGTCATTAATATTAGATATGGCCCAAATCTTCAACAAATCTCCTTATTTTAATGAATACTTTGAAAATCGAGGCGTCTGCGCTGTCACATATCCATTTTTGGGCTCCTCGATTCCCATGCATGTCACTTATCCTTAGATATTATAAATAGGGCCAGGGGTCCCTTTCACTTTCCCTCCTTGCCTCTTCGTCTCTGTCTTCTACCTCGCGACACCTCTGCGCTCGAGCTCTGCCGCCGCCGTCGACCTTCGTCTCTGCCTGAACAACGGCCGCTGCATCAACCTGATCTGACTAGATTTCGTCCGCACCCATAGACCCATTAGGGTTTCAACAACCCTGGTAAGTTCTCCTTCTTCCTCTTCCCATAGACCCATTAGGGTTTCCACGAGTTCGTTGGAGTTCATCTTGCAGCTTGCGATTTTTTATTCGAACTTGGTACTCCTCCTATGCGGTGGTATTCGTAGCACTCCCTTTTTACTATTGGAATGATGACCCACAAGTGTAGGGGATATATCGTAGTCCTTTCGATAAGTAAGAGTGTCCAACCCAACGAGGAGCAGAAGAAAATGATAGGCAATTTTCAGTAATGTATTTTCTGCAAGCACTGAAATTATCGGTAACAGATAGTTTTCTGATAAGGTAATTGGTAGCAAGTGACAAATAGTAAAAGTAAATAAGGTGCAGCAAGATGGCCCAATACTTTTTGTAGCAAAGGACAAGCCTGGACAAACTGTTATATGAAGGAAAGCGCTCCCGAGAACACATGGGAATTATCGTCAAGCTAGTTTTCAGCACGATCATATGATTCGCGTCCATTACTTTGATAATTTGGTATGTGGGTTGACCGGTGCTTGGGTGCTGCCCTTACTTGGACAAGCATCCCACTTATAATTAACCTCTATTGCAAGCATCCACAACTACAAAAGAAGTATTAAGGTAAACCTAACCATAGCATGAAACAAGTGGATCCAATTCAGCCCCTTATGAAACAACGCATACACTAGGGTTTAAGCTTCTGTCACTCTAGCAACCCATCATCTACTTATTACTTCGCAATGCCTTCCTCTAGGCCCAAACAATGGTGAAGTGTCAAGTAGTCGACGTTCACATGACACCACTAGAGGAGAGACAACATACATCTCATCAAAATATCGAACGAATGCCAAATTCACGTGACTACTTATAGCAAGACTTCTGCCATGTCCTCAGGAAAAAAAGTAACTACTCACAAGACATAATATTGTTCATGATCAGAGGGGTATTAATATGCATAATGGATCTGAACATATGATCTTCCACCAAGTGAACCAACTAGCATCAACTACATGGAGTAAACAACACTACTAGCAACCTACAGTTACTAATCTGAGATTTTGGTACAAAGATTGGATGCAATGAGCCTGCTGTGAGTGGCATAACCAACGATGTTTAGATGTTCTGATGTCCGACACGACTGCTTCAAATGCAGTTGATGGAGATGATGCCATAGTTGAAGCAACTCTACGAGTACCGCTGTTGGCGATGTTGAGACGACCATTGCGGCTGTTGCGACATGAAAACACGTTGCTACGAGTGGCATTATTGCGGGTGCATAAGGGATCCAGGGCCTACGTAGAAACGAGATAAAGGTGGACAATGAAGGGTTGTGATACGTCTCCAACGTATCCATAATTTTTTATTGTTCCATACTATTATTTACGATGTTTTGGATGCTTAATGGACTTTGTTATACACTTTTATATTATTTTTGGGACTAACCTACTAACCCAAAGGCCCAGTCCAGATTGCTATTTTGTTTGCCTATTTCAGGGTTTTACAGAAAAAGAATATCAAACGGAGTCCAAACGGAATGAAACTTCTGGAGAGATATTTTTGGAGCAAAATACGCACGGGAGACTTGAGAACCACGGAGTAGGGCTGACGTGGCGTCCACGAGGGTGAGGGGCGCCCCCCTATAGGGTGCACCCCCTGCCTTGTGGGCACTCCGTCTGGCCCCCAGTGGCCTCCTTCCTCATATATATACCTACGCACCCCGAAACCATCAGAACAACCGAGAAAACCCTAGTTCCACCGCCGCAACCTTCTATTCCCGTGATATCCCATCTTAGGGCCTGTTCCAGAGCTCGGCCGGAGGGGGGATCTACCACGGAGTGCTTCTACATCATCATCATCACCTCACCATGAGTTGTGAGTAGTTTACCACAGACCTTCGGGTCCATAGCTAGTATCTAGATGGCTTCTTCTCTCTCTCTTTGGATCTCAATACCAAGTTCTCCTCGGTCTTCGAGGAGATCTATTCGATGTAATATCTTTTTGCGGTGTGTTTGTCGAGATCCGATGAATTGTGGGTTTATGATCAAGATTATCTTTGAGAATTTTGGTTCTTTTCTGAACTCTTTATGTATGATTATAATATCCTCGCAAGTCTCTTCGAATTATTGGTTTGGTTTGGCCTACTTGATCTATAGTTCTTGCAATGGGAGAAGTGCTTGGCTTTGGGTTCAATCTTGCGGTGTCCTTTCGCAGTGACAGTAGGGGCAGCAAGGCACGTATTGTATTGTTGCCACCGAGGATAAAAAGATGGGGTTTATATCACTATGTTTGAGTTTATCCCTCTACATCGTGTCATCTTTCTTAAGGCGTTACTCTGTTCTTATGAACTTAATACTCTAGATGCATGCTGGATAGTGGTCGATGTGTGGAGTAATGGTAGTAGATGTAGAATCGTTTCGGTCTACTTGTCTCGGACGTGATGCCTATATATAATGATCATGCCTAGATAGTCTCATAATTATTCACTTTTCTATCAATTGCTCGACAGTAATTTGTTTACCCGCCGTAGAATATCGCTATCATGAGAGAAGCCACTAGAGAAAACTATGGCCCCTGGGTCTATTCTCAACATATCAATCTACAATCTACTTTAGTTTTCCGCTTTTACTTTCTGTTCTTATACCCAAAAATACCAAAAATATCAAACTATCATCTCTATCAGATCTCACTTTCGTAAGTGACCGTAAAGGGATTGACAACCCCTTATCGCGTTGGCTGCGAAGTTCTTATTTGTTTGTGTAGGTGCGAGGGACTCGCGCGTGGTCTCCTACTGGATTGATATCTTGGTTCTCAAAAACCGAGGGAAATACTTACGCTACTGTGCTGCATCACCCTTTCCTCTTCAAGGGAATACAAAGCAAGCTCGAGAAATAGCAAGAAGAATTTCTGGCACCATTGCCGGGGAGGCTTACGCAAAAGTCATATACCAAGTACCTATCACAAACCCTTATACTTCGCATTACATTTATTTGCCTCTCTTTTTCTCTCCCCCACTTCACCCTTGCCGTTTTATTTGCCCTTCTTCTGCCTTGTGTTTATCGTTTGCTTGCCCTCATGTCTGAGATGGGGGAAGATTTTATCGAGAAGGGTAGTAATGTTGAGGGCTATGTATATGTTGACCCTCCGGATGAAACTACCACTTTACATATTAAGAAGTTCCGGGTTGGTAGTGGAAATATCATTGGTAAAAGAGTTCTTCAAGACTTCTTTACTTGTGCCGGTGCTTTGCCCACTATGGGTGGCTCTATTCTTCACAAAACTAGTAGCCACGCGGATGCTATATCTATGCTTGTAGTTGAAATTGAAAGGCAAGTTATCCATATGCATCCCTGTATGAAGAGAATCTTTCTGGAATTTTCCAATATTGAGCATTCTTCTGTTAAGCGTGCAGCTACTATCTTTTTGGCTCATGAATTTAGATTTATCATGAAAGAGGCCAAAGAAATCTTTGCTCATTACGGGGTAGATGCTGGTCGACCTCCCATAGAGGCTATTTTATTTAATCAAGAAGACATAATGCGGTTGCGATCTCCTGATCATGTTGCTTTTAATGAAAACCTTAGAAAAAAGGTTCCCACCGATGTCTTGGTTGATAGAATTACTGAGTTGAATGATGACTTTGCTATTCAAAACAATGGGTTAGGCTTTTCCCTTGAGCGACGGTTCATGACCTTTGCTACTTCTCGAGCTTGCGTTGTATTCCCTCGAAGAGGAAAGGGAGATGTTGTACAGCAGCGTAAGTATTTCCCTCAGTTTTTGGGAACCAAGGTATCAATCCAGTAGGAGACCACGCGTGAGTCTCTCGCACCTGCACAAACAAATAAGAACTTCGCAGCCAACGCGATAAGGGTCTATCAATCCCTTTACGGTCATTTACGAAAGTGAGATCTGATAGAGATGATAGTTTATATTTTTCGTATTTTTGTTTATAAGAACAGAAAGGAAAAGCGAAAAAAGTAAAGTAGATGTAGATTGATATGTTGAGAATAGACCCCGGGGCCATAGTGTTCTCTAGTGGCTTCTCTCATGATAGCGATATTCTACAACGGGTAAAAAAATTACTGTCGAGCAATTGATAGAAAAGCGAATAATTATGAGACTATCTAGGCATGATCATTGTATATAGGCATCACGTCCGAGACAAGTAGACCGACTCCTGCCTGCATCTACTATTATTACTCCACACATCGACCGCTATCCAGCATGCATCTAGTGTATTGAGTTCATAAGAACAGAGTAACGCCTTAAGCAAGATGACATGATGTAGAGGGATAAACTCAAGAAATATGATGTAAACACCATCTGTTTATCCTCGATGGCAACAATACAACATGTGCCTTGCTACCCCTACTGTCACTTGGAAAGGACACCGCAAGATTGAACCCAAAGCCAAGCACTTCTCCCATTGCAAGAACTATAGATCTAGTAGGCCAAACCAAACTAATATTTCAAAGAGGCTTGCAAGGATATTATGAGCACACATAAAGAGTTCAGAAAATAACCAAATATTTCTCATAGATAATCTTGATCATAAACCCACAATTCATCGGATCTCGACAAACACACCACAGAAAGAGATTACATCGAATAGATCTCCTCGAAGACCAAGGAGAACTTTGTATTGAGATCCAAAGAGAGAGAAGAAGCCATCTAGAAACTAGTTATGGACCCGAAGGTCTGTGGTAAACTACTCACAACTCATGCTGAGGCGATGATGATGATGTAGAAGCACTCTGTGGTAGATCCCCCCTCCAGCGGAGCTCCGGAACAGGCCCTAATATGGGATCTTACGGGAACAGAAGGTTACGACGGTGGAACTAAGGTTTTGTCTGTTGCTCTGTTGGTTTCGGGGTATGTAGGCTTATATAGGAGGAAGGAGGGCACCGGGAGCCTCACAAGAGGTCCACGAGGCAGAGGGCGCGCCCTGGGCAGGGGGGCGCGCCCCCCACCCTCGTGGGCACCTCGTGGCCCCTACTCCGTGGTTCTCAAGTCTCCCGCGCGTGATTTTCTCCAAAAATATCTCTTCCGAAGGTTTCATTCCGTTTGGACTCCGTTTGTTATTCCTTTTTTGCAAAACCCTGAAACAGGCAAAAAAAAACAATCTGGACTGGGCCCTTTGGGTTAGTAGGTTAGTCCCAAAAATAATATAAAAGTGTATGACAAAGCCCAATAAACATCCAAAACATCATAAATAATAGCATGGAACAATAAAAAATTATAGATACGTTGGAGACGTATCAAGCATCCCCAAGCTTAATTCCTGCTCGTCCTAAGGTAGGTAAATGATAAAAACAGAAATTTTGATGTGGAATGCTAACCAACATAGTTTTTCAATGTAATTCTCCTAATTTTGGCATGAATGTTCAGATCTGAAAGATTCAAGATAAAAGTCTATATTGACATAAGAAATAATAATACTTCAAGCATACTAACAAAGCAATCATGTCTTCTCAAAATACTATGGCTAAAGAAAGTTATCCCTACAAAATCATATAGTCTGGCTATGCTCCCTCTTCATCACACAAAATATTCATATCATGCACAACCCCGATTTCAGCCAAGCACTTGTTTTCATACTCTATTCATTCAAACCTTTCAACTTTCACGCAATACATGAGCGTGAGCCATGGACATAGCACTAAGGGTGGAATAGAGAGGTGGTTGTGGAGGGGATAAAAAGGAGGAAGATAGTCTCACATCGAATAGGCATATCAACGAGCTATGGAGGTGCCCATCAATAGATATCAATGTGAGTGAGTAGGGATTGCCATGCAACGGATGCACTAGAGCTAAATATGTATGAAAGCTCAACAAAAGAAACTAGTGGGTGTGCATCCAACTTGCTTGCACACGAAGACCTAGGGCATTTGAGGAAGCCCATCATTGGAATATACAAGCCAAGTTCTATAATGAAAATTCCCACTAGTATATGAAAGTGACTAAATATGAGAATCTCGATCATGAAGAACATGGTGCTACTTTGAAGCACAAGTGTGGAAAAAGAGATAGTAGCAATTGTCCCTTTTTTCTTTTTCTTTTTTTGGGCCTTTCTTTTTTTTATTTGGCCTTTCCTTATTTTTTTTCCTATTTTTCCTTTTTTTTTGTGGAGGGGCTTTATTGATTTAGCCTTTCCTCCCATGGGACAATGCTCCAATAATGATGATCATGAAACTTTCATTTAATTACAACTCGATATTACAACTCGATACTAGAACAAGTATGACTCTATATGAATGCCTCCGGTGGTGTACCGGGATGTGCAATGAATCAAGAGTGACATGTATGAAAAATTATGCATGGTGGCTGTTTTGAGGAAGGATATATAGTGGGTGTATGGTACCGGCGAAAGTTGCGCGATACAAGAGAGGCTAGGAATGGTGGAAGGGTGAGAGTGCGTATAATCCATGGACTCAACATTAGTCATAAGAACTCATATACTTATTGCAAAAATCTACGAGTCATCAAAACAAAGCAATCAACGCATGCTCCTAGGGGGGAGGTTGGTAGGAGTTAACCATCGCGCGCCCCCGACCTCCACACAAAGGTTGACACTTTACAAATACCTCATGCTCTAACTTCGTCACATAGAGGTTCACCATACGTGCATGCTACGGGAATCACTAACTTTAACACAAGTATTTCTTAATTTCATAATAACTACACTAGCATGACTCTAATATCACTATCCTCATATCTCAAAACATTTATCAAGCATCCAACTTCTCATTATATTCAATGCACTTAGTGTAAAAGTTTTTACTACATTGATATTGGATGTTTGTCATGTGAAGACTAGTTTTATAGCCTAAACACACTACCATTCTGTTTTAATAGACTCTCAAAAGGATATAAGTGAAGCATTAGAGTTCAACAATTTCTTCAAAATTATATCACCACCGTGCTCTAAAAGATATAAGTGAAGCACTAGAGCAAAAACTATTCAACTCAAAAGATATAAGTGAAGCACGTAGAGTGTTCTAAAAATTCCTAGGCCATATTTAACTCTCTCAAATAGGTGTTTCCAGTAAAGATAATTGTGGCAAACTAACAAGCAAAGACTCAAATTATACAAGACGCTCCAAGCAAAACACATATCATGTGGTGAATAAAAATATAGCTCCAAGTATAGTTACCGATGGATGAAGATGAAAGAGGGGATGCCTCCCCGGGGCATCCCCAAGCTTAGGCTTTTGATTGTATTTCAATTTTACTTGGGGTGCTATGAGCATCCCCAAGCTTAGGCCCTTGCTACTCTTTATTCCATAGTCCATCAAATCAATACTCAAAACTTGAAAACTTCACAACACAAAACTTAGACAAAAATCTCGTGAGCTCCGTTAGTATAAGAAAGCAAACCACTACTCAAAGGTACTGCAATGAATTCATTCTTTGTTTATATTGGTGTTAAACCTACTGTATTCCAACTTCTCTATGGTTCATACCTCTCAATATTACTCATAGATGCATTGAAATAAGCAAACAACACGAAAAACAGAATCTGTCAAAAACAGAACAGTCTGTAGTAATATGTAGGTTTCACATACTTCTGTAACTCGAAAAAATTCAAACTAAAATGGTAAACGTGACGAATTTGTCTATTAATCATCTGCAAAAAGAATCAACTAAATAGCACTCTCCGGTAAAATCTGATGACCATTCTAGCGAGCGCTAACGATTCTTTTTAACACAGCAAGATCACATAAACTTCACACAAGTCTTCCCAAAGGTTCTACTTGGCACAAACACTAAACAAAACACAAAACCACATCTAAACAGAAGCTATATGCAATATTTATTCCCTAACAGCAGCAAAAATAAAAAATAAAAAATTGGGTTGCCTCCCAACAAGCGCTATCGTTTTACGCCCCTAGCTAGGCACCATACATGATAGATCTAAGTATTGCCATCTTTGATCTTCACCCTTTTGATGGGGTCAAGCTCGAATCCGGGAGGTTCTTTACGTTTCCCTTCATATTCGGAAATCTTTAGATCTAAAGAATTCAACCACTTATTACAAAGGGTAATCAACATATTCATGCAGTGGAGATTTCCACTAACACTCTTAAGGGGTTCAAGAGACTTTTGTAGTATTTTTATTACTTTGCAAATTTTCTCAAAAACTTGCGTCCCTTCCTGGGTTGGATGTGACCATTTTTGGGGAGGTAGTGTTCCCACTATTCCCTCTATAATTTCATGCGCAATACTAGGATCAACTTCAATAAAATTCCCTTTGGGAACGCAATCCAAGAGTTGTCTATGAGACATATTCAATCCAACATAAAAGGAGCGGATAAGGAGCTAGCCATGACGACAGGGCAAAGCGAATGATAAACACGCGGCAGAAGAAGGGCAAATAAAACGGCAAGGGTGAAGTGGGGGAGAGGAAAACGAGAGGCAAAAAAAATGTAATGCGAAGGATAAGGGTTTGTGATAGGTACTTGGTATATGACTTGTGACGCCCGAAGACCGACGTCCCAGAAGATTCCAGATGTTCCGGGTTCTCCCGTGTGTTTCATTTGTGCTTATGTTTTTTATTTTGCATTGCATCATGCCATCATGACTTTAATTCTGCAACTCAACCAAATAAGTTGTGTGGACATTCGGTCCATTTAAATCGAGGGAAGGATGACTTCTCTTTATAACATATTTATATCCTCCTAATATTATGGAGCTATTATAAAAATATTCCATTGTTGGAAGGAACCATTACACACTTGCATAATTTTCCCCATGTTTGTTTCACTCCAAGTTTTGACTCCCACAACCTTGCTTGATCATCTTCTCCTTCTTTGTTAGTCCATTTAAATTGTGGCATTCTATTTCCTGCACCAATTTAATGTTCATTCTTTTCCTATCAATTCTCAACCATGCCTTCAACATCCTTGCCAATTTTTAGTTCCTTTGGACTTGTTTTGGTTGGGTTCAAAAATGGCTCAAGTTTGAATTTAATTCAAACTTGAATTATTTTTATCTCCTTAAAAATGTCCAAACTAGTTTATTAAAATTATGCATAAATCTAGGAGTTCAATTATATTTTTACTTTCTTCTTATTCTTCCTATAACTCCCTGTCCATTTTTCCTTTTCATCATCGAGATTTGAGTCTGCTTTTGTTTTTTTAAGGGGAAAGGGCCCCTTGCGCTGCTTGGGCCCAGCCCAGCTGTCCTTCTGGCCCAAGGCCCAGCCAGCTTCTCCCTCCTAACCCTAGCCCGCACCTACCCCCAGTTCTCCCGATCCCATCTCCCCCCATCGCCCCATCGTCCATCCTGGCGCCGCCAGGGAGCGAGAGCTCCCGCAACCCTCTTCCGCCCGAGGCCCCTCTGCCTCCTCCTCGTCTCCCTCCTGTTCATGGTCGTCCCCTCTTCTTCCGCCTCGCCGCCTGGCGCCGCATCGCTGGCCCCTCTGCTTCTTCCCGCGCAGGCCGCCGCAGCGCCATCGCGCTCTGCCTCGCTGGAGGAGTGGAGCCCTGCGCATGTCCTCCTCCAGCCGCAGCATCGTCGGCCTCCATGGCGCCCTGACTCGGCCTCAAGCCACTGTCACCACCAAGTCCTTCCCGCCGCCGCACCGGCCTCTTCCTCATCTCTGGCCTCGCCAAGCGCCGGTGACCAAGGCCCCGAGCGCGCCCGCGGCCTCCTTCCTCCGCGCTGGGCGCCTCGCACCCCGCCGGACGCAGCTCCCCGATGAGCAGCCGCACTCCACCGGCTGGATCCCGTCACTCCGCGCGCCCTCCTGCTGGCTTCGTCGCTGCTGTGCGATGGCTGTGACGCAGCTTAGTGCGCCGCCGCACCTCGGGTCAGCCACTTCATCCTCGCCACCGGAACCGGCCTGCTGGCTCGCCTCCTCGTTGTACATCATCGTCCCGGTGCTTCTCTCGCTTCCTGCATGTGGCCCTGCCGCCCGAGCTCCTGTTGCCTTTTGGAACTGTCGTGCTGCTGCTGGTGCTCGGGACGGCTACACTGTCAAGTAGGTACACGGCTTCAACCCGAGGAGTTACACGGCTATGTCTCCGAATGGCTACACTGACAAGTACACCGTCGCCAAGTTCCTCTCTGTCAAGTGCACATGACCTCGAGTACGACTACACGGCGGCACGTCAAGTACCTCGACGTCACCGGAATCGTCAAGACACCAAGTACCTCGACGTCACCGGAATCGTCAAGACACCAAGTACCTCGACGCCCGATGCCAAGTCCGACTCCATCGCCGAGAACGACTACATGAGGACCTTGGTTAGGGGACAGAACAACCACAAGTACCCCTACGGTTCGTCGAGACCGGCAAGACCGAAGACGTTGGATGCGACAAGTACCCCTACCAACGACCCGAACCACTACGTGCATGTACCACTACCATCGCCCCGGGGACGTTCGATTCGTCAAGTACCTCCCCGAGATGAAACGAGAACAACTACTTCCCACTACAAACGTGTACAACTACTTCCCTCGACGTCTCGAACCCCTCCGAAAAAGCACGCTCCGAAGGTATACCCCGAGTCGAATGCCGATGTGGTGAACGAATGCTTGTTGTGTTGTATGAGATGAATCGGATGTTTGCATCGTGTCCGTTGTGACCCTCGTTTGCCATGTCGTTGTCAAGTGGGAACCGGGTAACCGGGAGCGCCCCACCGTCTTTGCATTCACGCTCACGCCACCTTTCTTTTGGACCGGTCTCTCCACGAGTTACCGGTACCGATATGTTGCGTGGCATCATTTTCGGATTCGTCGCCGTGGCCCCTTTCGTTCCACCACGGCGACAAATACTTCATATCTCTTCATGTTAACTTTTACTAAAATTTTGCATAAAACTTGATCATGTCATCCGCATCATGTTAACAACATTAAAATGTGTGAATTGTTGTTTGCTTAAAAATTGCTAAACATGCACATGGGGATTTTTCGGAATTGTTGTTGTAGTTTCCGGCCTCATTTAAACTTGTTGACTTGTGTTGTTTTTCTGTGCTTCCTACCTTGCCATGTATTGCTTCCTGTATAGACTTGTCATGCATCATACCTTGCCATGTATTGCATCATATAGGCTTGTGTTGTTCTTTTGTGCTTCCTACCTTGCCATATATTGCTTCCTGTATAGACTTGTCATGCATCATACCTTGCCATGTATTGCATCATATAGACTTGTGTTATTTTTCTGTGCTTCCTACCTTGCCATGTTTTGCTTCCTGTATAGACTTGTAGTGCATCCTATGTAGACTTGTGTTGCATCATACTTGATTGAGCATATTGTCATGTCTCGTGTGGTGTGTTTACCGTGTTGCTTGTTTCTTTCCGGTTTGCTTCCTCGTTAGCTTCGGGTTCGTTCCGGAGTTGTGAGGTTCTGTTTGACTACTTCATGAATCCGTTCTTCTTCCTTGCGAGATCTCAGGCAAGATGATCATACCCTTGGATACCTTTACTATCATTGCCATGCTTAGTAGTCTCGATGCTATCGTTACATGCCGCGCTACCCATCTTATTGTCAGCCCCTCTCCTTGTTGCCATGAAACCTCTAACCTTTGAAACCTTCCTAGCAAAACCATTGTTTGGCTATGTTACCCGCTTGCTCAGCCCCTCTTATAGCGTTGTTAGTTGCAGATGAAGATGAAGATCGTTCCAGGTGGGAACTTGTTGTTGTAATATCACAATATCTATTATTATTATTAACACACCTATATATTGGGCATGGGTGGAAGGCTTGGCCTTTTGCTCGGTGTTTTGTTCCACTCATGCCACCTTAGGCGCCGATAAACCGGCATTATGTTCCTTGATTTTGCGTTCCTTACACGGTTGGGTATATGGGGACCCCTTGACAGTTCGTCTTTGAATAAAACTCCTCCAGCAAGGCCCAACATTGGTTTTAATTTGCCTCATAATAACAACTTAATTAATTAATTAAAATTGCATAGGGGGTCGCGTCCCCGGGATTCTTTCTACATAGCAGGGGGGCCAGTGCTGATGGTGTTGGTCCCAAACGGGCAAACTGCGGGACTGCCTCGGGGAAACTCGAGGTATCTGGCTCCTGTAGGATGTCCCATCCGGTTGTGGCCTGAGACGAGATACGCGCGGCTACTATCAGGGTGTCGGCACGCCGGGAGGTCTTGCTGGACTTGTTTTACCATTGTCGAAATGTCTTATGCACCGGGATGCCCAGCCTGATCGGACTTCCCTAAGATAAGGGGCGATGATATTATATTTATCACTTCAGCTGATCGTGAGAGCTTGTGATGGGATAAGTTGGGACACCCCTGCAGGGTTATGATCTTTCGAAAGATGTGCCCACGGTTATGTGGCAGATTGGAATTTTTAATGTCCGGTTCTAGAAAACTTGACAGAGGATCCAAAGTAAAACACACAACTGTGTGAGTAACCGTGACTGTCTCTTTTCACTTTGAGAAGAGAACACGGTGGGGTTATGTTTGACTCGTAGGTAGTTCAGGATCTTTAGCGATCACTACTAGTTTGCGACCGTTTGCGTAGATGCTCATCTTACTCTTGTACTCGTAAGGTAGCCACCATATATTGCTTAGCTGCTGCTGCAACCTCACCACTTTACCCTCTTCCATACCCATAAAGCTTTGCTAGTTTTGATACCCATGGTTATGGGATTGCTGAGTCCTCGTGGCTCACAGATACTACAACACCAGGTGCAGGTTCAGCCGAGAATGATGCAGGAGCTGGTTCAAGTACTTCACTGGGAGCTCGATGAAGAGAGTGGCCGTATGTATGTGACCTGTTTTCGACGATCAGTAGTGGTTTCTACTAGGGGCGATTCGGACCTGTGGCTTTATGTTTTTGGTATCTTTCTTTTGGATCTTCGCCCGTAGTCGGGTTGTGATGTTTTGGATGATGATTTGCTTATGTAATGAATTGTGTGATGTGGCGAGTGTAAGCCAACTATCTTTTTTGCAATTTCATCCCTATTTTTACATGAGTCGTGCAAAGATACCAAACTTGAGATCATTCCAGAATGGGCTTATACCTTTAAGTCGTGCCTCGATACGTAGGACGTATAGTCCCATCCTGGGCATTACAAGTTGGTATTCAGAGCCTTCTCCGACCTAGAAGCCCTCACTTATTGATCGAATCGTTGACGGTTGAGTCTAGGCACACACTTGAAAATGTTTTGAGTCCTATATATATATATATATATATATATATATATATATATATATATATATATATATATATATATATATATCGGAGAGTAGGATTTCTTTTTGCTCCTCATCCCTTTTCACTCTGGTGAGGACTCCTGACGATTACTTATCTCTTCTACTCTCAAAAATTCACCAATTTTTTTAAGATCACACGAGTATTGTCAGGGATATTACTAGCAGGTATAAACCGGATAGGAAGATCCGGATTACATTAATGTAGTTGTGTTATCATAAGCCCAGTGGATTATGAGTTAGAGGTTACGGCCCATGGAGGCTTAGGGCCCATATGTAAAGCTTACGGTTTATAAACCGTTCTATCATGTAAACTTGAGGTATAAGGTAGAAAGAGTAGAGACCGAGGCGGACACGATTATGAGCCGGCCTCGGGACTCTGTAAACCGGACCGGGCGTTGCCTCCTATATAAAGGGACGAACCGGCGACGGTTCAGGGAGGAGAAACGACCCGTCGAGAGACAGACAAGCAATCCGCTCCCTGTTCATCGACGCCCAAGCAATACCAAACAAAACTAGACGTAGGCTTTTACCTTCATCGAAGGGGCCGAACTAGTATAAACCCTTTGTGTTCTTTGTGTGCTTTAACCTCTTCAAGCTAACCCGCGCGATGGCTCCACACCTAAGTCCTCTAAACCGGACATCTGTCGTGCTAATTCCACGACAGTTGGCGCCCACCATGGGGCTATCGCACGATGGTTTCGAGTTCTTGAAGGGCAGCTTTAAAGGACTCAAGGGTTACGTGGTTGGCCGGATGACCAAGAGTCGCCGCGGCCGGATCTACATCGACGACGCAGGCTGGGGCCCCGAGGCCGATTCAATCGAATACGGGTACCGGGTCCCCTTCGGCAGCATCCACGTCTTCATCGGCAAGATTGGTGAACCGGGACCTGAGCCGGACATCTTCCCCAACATCGTCGAGCCGGCTCAGCGTGCGAGATCGGCCCGGATTCAGCCCGCCGTGAAGAGTGTTTTCGTTGGAGCAGTGCATGGAGTCCAAGCCGAGGACGGATCGGATTCTGGTGGCGAGACCGCTGTCTATTCTGACGATGAATCTTCATCTGGAGAGACCGAATCTCTGTATCTGTTGCAGGACGGCTGATCCGGGGGTGTATC
Source organism: Secale cereale (assembly GCA_902687465.1). NCBI lineage: Eukaryota > Viridiplantae > Streptophyta > Magnoliopsida > Poales > Poaceae > Secale > Secale cereale. Next base: position 737,355,354 of record LR738714.1, on the reverse strand, counting down.
CGGTGGTGACAGTATTCCGGACCCCTTCGATCCGCCAAACCGGGTGGCTGTCTTCATGGCCGGATCACAGTCTATGCAGCAGCCCAGGATGACTGGGGCGTTCACAGCAGAGGCAGCTGGTGCGGGTGCAAGCAACCAAGCCCCATCACCCTCTGACGCTCTATCCACCTTGGTCGAGGAGTTGACAGCATGCGCAATAGCAGAAGTAGCTCCTGCCAACAAGGCGCAGCATGATGCGGAGATCCTCCAGCTGAAGGGCCGGATTGAGCAAGCTAAACGGGATCTGGACGCAGAGAAGGCCATGATGGTTACAAGGCAAGTGGAGCTGGATTCCCTAGCTACCGACTCAAGATTGATCAGGCTTCTGCGCAGGAGGTAAGGAACAGAAGGTATCAAACTCGTCTACCACCGGTCTATTAGGCGATGAATCTCTTTGGCACACCAGGAGCGGGAGCCAGCAATAACCTAGAAGTAAACCAGGGAGGAGCCCTAGGAGCAGGTGCGCCGGTTCAACAGCCGGCCACAGAGCGAAATCGTCAGGTTGTGCCTACGCCGCACATCCCCACCCCTCCTGGCCATTATTCAAACCCGTTGGACAACATTGTCGCCGCCGCTTCACGACTGGCTGCTTTACCTATTGAAGGACATCCCCCATGGCGATGGAAGCGCGCCGAGCCAAGGAATGGCTGGACGAAGAACGTGACATAGCAACAGCATGATTTGCAATTTATCAGCAGGACCTGCGAAGATATCACAGCCGCCTGATGGCTTCTCGCCACTCGTTGGTTACCCCAAGTGGAAGGTTGAGATGTAGCGTAGCGGCAAATTTCCCTTGGCAAAGATACCAAGGATCGAATCCCGTGAGACTCCGAGGGTTGACAAGTAGGTGTCAATGGTGCCAAGAACCTTAGCGGTTGACGGGACCTGCACACAGAAACAGATAACTTTGCTCCCAACGAGTACAGAGAGGTTGTCAATCCCTCCGGCCTTGTTGTTTACAAAGGATCAAACACAAGAGATAATAATGATAGCTATGACTGCAACTAGGAAATAAAAACAGGAAGTAAATAGAAGGTGTGATCAGCGGTGGTAATATGGACCGGGGTCCCATGATGTTCACTAGTGATGTCTCTCTCCCAAAAGACGATAAAACAGCAAAGCGAGGTAAACAAATTACAGCCGGGCAATTGACAGGATTATGTGCGCAAACCAATGCTAACTATGCTGCAAAGAAAGGTAGAGGCTCAAAAGCATGGGCGGTACGCCAAGGCAAGTAGACCGAAATCCATCTGCATCTACTACTAATCATCCACCTTGAGATATCTATCCAGAACATCTCGCTGGTATTAAGTTGCGAATCCCACCCAAAGTGTAAACTCAAAGCAACAGACAACTGCATTAAAAGAACTTTGCGTAAAGTAAACAATCCTTGCACCCGCAAGTACAAGCACCGTTGTTTTCTCCCTTGTGGCAACAGCACACCCCCAAGATTCATGTTTCTGTCACTCAAGCTAGTCATCAGGGGGCATGAACCCACAATCAAGCATAACGCTCCCTCTTGGAGTTACTACCTACTACTTGGCCAAAGCAATAAACAGCAACGGAGAACATGCAAGAATTACTCAAGAACAAAGATATAAAAGAGGTGAATAAAATATATTACTCAAACACAATCTGAACATAGTCTCATAATCCATCAGATCCCAGCAAACTCAGCAAAGCAACAGCAGAAAGATTACATATGTGCCTCGATCATGTAGGGCAGCTCACGAGGTCTAAACCATGAAGAGCAAAGAGGGGAGGAGAACATCACATAGCTACTGATCATGGACCCATGGTCCAAGGTGGACTACTCACGACTCATCCGGGAAGCGTCCATGGTGGTGGAGAAGCTCCCGGTGGTGGTTCTCCCCACCGGCAGGGTGCCGGGAAGAGTTCTCCTGATGCTCCCGATCTTGGAAGCGCTGCGGCGGCGGAACAGAGGCGAGATCGCGAAAAAGGGTTCTGTCCTCGAGGGTTTCGGGACGAGAGGTATATATATGCGAAGGGGGGCAGCCAGAGGCGGAGCAGGGGCCCCAGGCGCCCCCCTGGCACGGCCAGGGGTGGGGCCGCGCCAGGTGGCTGCCTGGGCCTCCCCTGGCTCCCCTCTGGCCCATATTTGGTTCTTCGCGAAGCTTCCTGTACGCTGATTTTTCCTATATTTTTCCTGGAATTTTTGGAGCACTTTTAATATGGGGGAAACTTGAAAATAGAAAAACAGCAGAAAACAGGAACTGGCACTGTGGTGCACTGAGTTAATAGGTTAGTCCAAATATGATCAAAGGTGTATGGAAGTGCATCAATATCACACAAAAGAAGCATGGAGCAAGCAGAAATTATAGATACGTTTTGGACGTATCAACATCCCCAAGCTTAATTCCTGCTCGTCCTCGAGTAGGTAAATGATAACAAGCATAATTTCTGTGGTGACATGCTATCAACCATATAAGAACTTTAAGTAAAGCGATCAAGGCATGTAATTCAATTCAAGTCATAACAAGCAAGAGTCTATATTAGCATTGTAACAAGCAACATAAGAACATAAAGGTGCAAGAGCTCTCGCTGTCCGTGACTCGAATGTTTCCAAATGGTGTTTGCGTGCAAGAAAGAGGATAAGGATATACGAGAGAGTAAAACATAGTTTTTGTATAGTTGAAAACTTAATCTACTAAAGTTTCACACTTGGTCTTCTTTGGAATCTTATCTTGACTCATCCCCAGACCACTAGCCAGGTACAAGTCAAAATGATCCACTCCGTTTCGATATTTTGAGCACTCATGCAATGGATGAGCGTAAGCAAGAAAGTTGACACTTAGGATGGCAAAGATAGAAAAATGATGAAGGGGGAAGACAAAAAAGGTGTGAAAGGCTCACATCAATGAGGACAATCATAGGCGAGAGAAAGCCAAATGATAGATATGATGTGAGGAGTAGGGATTGCCATGCAACGTATGCACATATGAGCTAAGGTAAGCTCTCCAATGGAACTAGTGGGGGTGCATCCAACTTGCTCGCTCAAGAAGACCTAGAGCTCTTTTGAGGAGGCTCATCATTGGAATATACAAGCCAAGTTCTATAGTGTGAAGGTCCCCACATAGCTATATGCATGAATGATAATCTCTATGGAGTACAAGGTATAAGATGGAGTACGAGTGTGGATCTCTCAAAAGGAATAGTAGTGTGCCCCCTTCTCTCTTTTTATTTCTTTTTCTCTTTTTTCTATATATTTTTTTATTTTTTTGTGGCTTCAATGGCTCTTTCTATTTAACTCTCATTTGTCCTCTTTGGGATCTTTTGATTTTGTCCTCTTTGGGATCTTTTCCTCACTTTAGGGGCAACACTCTATGTATTACAAGAAGTATAGAAGATCTTTCACACTTTACAAAAGTACTCAACATAAAGAAGATGAAACTATCATGATGTATGCAAATGTATGCCTCTGCCAGTGTAGCAGGATATGCAATGATACTAGTGCGTCATGTAGCAATGATTAGGGCAAGGCCCAACTAGCATGCGGCTCATCGATCAGGCAAAAGCATGTATGACATGAAGATCAAGTCATGAGAAGATGGATGTTGCATGGCAATGTATCTCGGAAAGGCTATGGAAATGCCTTGATAGGTAGGTATGGTGGCTGTTTTGAGGAAGGATATAATGAGGCTTATGATGACAGAGCGTATCGTGCCAAGGATTTGGATGCACCGGCGAAGTATGCGCCAACTCTCGAGGTGAGAAAGGGCAATGCACGGTACCGAAGAGGCTAGAAAAATATGGCTAGGTGGAAGTGTCAACTTTCGAATACTCACATTAGTCCGAAGAACTCATGCACTTATTATCGGTAACTCTCAATCTAATTAGCAGGTTCACAAAGAGACAAGTACCCCGAGGAGGAGTGTATGGGGGTTTGGTTATCCTTGCGCATCCTCGACTCATGGTACGTGAGTGTACTCTAATATTCGATCCCTCCAAAGATTAGTGATCCATCTAGTAGCTAAAGTTCTCAACTATTTTGTAGGTTTTCGAAAATAAACACGGATTGCCCAAAATACGACATCTATCACTAATAGGCTAAAGCTCTTGACACCAAAAGTTCAGACATTACTCATGGCAATACCTCAAAACTATTGCAAGTTACTACTAAAATTAAATAGCAACCTCAATTACCTACTTTAAGTTAAGACACACAACTCAGTGCAACAGGAAAACTCTCTTAACAAGATAAACATGAAAACTCAAGAGAGTTCAGCAACCAACTAAACAAAAGCTCTTTAAAAAGAAAAGCATGAAAACTAACAGCTAAACATGACAGCAGCTATGGAAAGACAAAGAACACACACAGCAAAGATAAGCATGAAAATCCTATGTTGTGTTCTAGGTTGAAGTGGAGCGTGTTTCTCTCCCACACGAAGAAAGCTGGGTTCTAACTTGTTATGAACAGCAAGCAAAGCTAAAGAAAACTAAAAAAAAGAAACTAAGAGCAAGACGCTCCAAGCATAGCACATAACGCATGAAGTGAAAAAATATAGTGGAATGAAAGACGAACTGATAATTGTTGGTGGAGAAGGGGATACATGGGGGCATCCCCAAGCTTAGACGCTTGAGTCTTCTTGAATATTTCTTGGGGGTGCACGGGGGCATCCCCAAGCTTGAGCGTTTGACCCTTCTGAATCTTCTTTTATTATCTTCCCTCGCACACTTGAAAACTCCCTTCATACATAACTCATCATAATCTGATTAGCGAGGTTAGTACCCACAATAAAATAATTTTTTCCCTACTGGAAATAAAGATAATCTTGAAGAGCTACTGTTTCTCAAGATTGCCAAAAGGTTTTTGCAAAGAAAAAGCAAGCTCAAGGTTTGCAAAACGAAGAAAAGGCAAAACAGGACAGAATCTGTGAAAAACAGACCAGCAGGTAGTAATTAATTTTTTCGGGGCACTTCTGCAACTCAAATCAAAAAACTCAGAACAGACGCTCGAAAGCCAATTGTATAGAGCACGCTGTCAAAAAAATTCAGATCAAAAAGATGATCTGGTGATTTTAATCGAATTTTTCTGTCCAAGGACAGAATCTGTTTTCTGGACAGCACGTCACAACTTCTGAACTTTCTTGCAATCGGAGGCTAAACTTGGCACAAAGCTGAAAAGAAAAGATACAATGATGATGCTACTGTAGTAACAAACATCAAGACACAACAAAAGCAAAATAAAACCTAATTCGTTGTGGGCTGCCTCCCAAAAGCGCTTTCTTTTATGCCTTTAAGCTAGGCATGATGCAAAAAGAGAAGATCAAGTTTTATCAAGAGTAAGAGAATAGCTAGCCCGTGTAACGGAATCAAAAGGCAACTTAATCTTCTTTCTAGGGAAGTGTTCCATCCCTTTCTTGAGCGGTAATTGGAACTTTATATTCCCCTCTTTCATGTCAATGATAGCACCAATGGTGCGAAGAAAAGGACGTCCCAAAATAATTGGACATGAAGGTTCACATTCAATATCCATAATAGTGAAATCAACGGGAACATAATTGTCATTGACAATGATAAGAACATCGTCGATCTTCCCCAAAGGTTTCTTTACGGAAGAATCAACAAGACGATCACCAAAAGAACAAGGATCAAAAGGTTTCAATTCAAACATATCGTACATTCTTTTGGGCATAACGGAGGTACTAGCTCCAACATCACATAAAGCATAGCAAGAGAAGTTATTCAAATTAATTTTAATCATAGGATCCCAACTATCTTCTAGCTTTCTAGGTATGGAGGCTTCTACCCTAAGCTTCTCCTCCCTAGCTTTGATAAGAGCATTAGTGATATGCTCCGTGAAGGCAAGATTAAGTGTGCTAGTGTGGGGATCTCTAGACATCTTGTGAAGAAAACCAATAACTTCAGAAAGGGTGCAATTATCAAAATCAAGGTCACTACTATCAACTAAAGTGGTAGTGGTGTCCTTTAGGCTCACTTGTTTGGTAGCTTCTATGGTCATAGGAGTTTCTTCTTCTACGGTTGAGGTCATAGCATCACCATTAATAGGTCCAATGGGACTAGGAGTGCATTGGGTGCTAAGAGTTTGGATATCCTCAACAACTTGGATAGTAGCAACAGTGTGGTGGGTAGGAAGGCTCTTAATTCTATCTTCTTCCTCCTTCAGGGGTGCAACCACTTCAGGTTTAGCTGCCATTTGGTTTATCAAAGTGGCTTGTGTGTGGGACATATTGGAAACTTGGGTCTCAATGATGGTGAGCCTAGTCTGGAGGTTAGAAATCTCAATATTTAGGCTCTCCAGTTGTCTACCAATGTCTTGCAAGATAGCAGTATGCTCATCTAATTGCCTCGAGAAGGTCTTGTTTTGTTCATATTGGGTGCACATGTAGTTCTAAGTGGCCTTCTCTATTTCTAGAAGTTTCTCATAACTAGGCATGTCTCTATCTCTAGGGGTGGAGTTCTTGGTGCTAGGATAAGTATTGTTGTTCCCATAGGAATTAGAGGGGAACGGTCTAGGGTTGCTACCAAAATTACTCCTATAAGCATTGTTATTGAAATTGTTTCTAGAGATAAAGTTCACATCTACTTGATCTTGAGCAATCAAAGAATTTAAAGGAACATCATGAGGATCAATAGAAGATTGCTTGGAAAGTAGAGACATGATCAAGTCAACTTTTTCATTTAGGGAGGAAATCTCCTCGACAGAGTTTACCTTCCTACCTGTTGGAGCGCGTTCGGTGTGCCATTGGGAATAATTGGTCATCATCTCGTCGAGAAGCTTCATGGCAGCACCAAGTGTAGTTGACATAAAGGTTCCTCCCGCGGCCGAATCTAACAAGTTCCGCGAGGTAAAGTTCAAGCCTGCATAAAAAGTTTGGATAACCATCCAAGTAGTCAAACCATGAGTAGGGCAGTTCTTGACAAGAGATTTCATGCGTTCCCAAGCTTGGGCAACGTGTTCATTATCCAATTGTTTAAAATTCATTATGTTACTCCTTAATTGGATAATTTTAGCAGGGGGGTAGTACTTCCCAATAAAAGCATCCCTGCACTTGTCCCAAGAATCTATACTATTCCTAGGCAAGGATTGAAACCAGATTTTAGCTCCTCCTCTCAAGGAGAAAGGAAATAGCTTAAGCTTAACAATGTCACCATCTACTTCTTTGTACTTTTGCATATCAGAGAGCTCAACAAAATTATTTAAGTGCAAAGCAGCATCATCTCCAGCACCGGAGAATTGATCTTTCATAACTAGGTTCAGTAAAGCAGGTTTAATCTCATAAGAAGGTGTTGAAGTGGCAGGTGTAGCAATAGGCGTGCAGATAAAGTCATTGTTGTTATGACTAGTGAAGTCACACAACTTGGTGTTCTCGGTGGAACCCATAGCAGCAGCAAGCAAGATAACTATTTTTGTGATTTTTGGTAAGGGACACTAAAGCAAAAACTGAAAGGTAAACTAACAAGACTAAAAAGCAAAGATAAAAGATAGCGTGCAACTCCCCTATCTTGAAGAGTGGAGTCCCCAGCAACGGCGCCAGAAACTTGCTTGATGGCTTCTCGCCCCTCGTTGGTTACCCCAAGTGGAAGGTTGAGATGTAGCGTAGCGGCAAATTTCCCTTGGCAAAGATACCAAGGATCGAATCCCGTGAGACTCCGAGGGTCGACAAGTAGGTGTCAACGGCGCCAGAAACTTAGCGGTTGACGGGACCTGCACACAGATACAGATAACTTTGCTCCCAACGAGTACAGAGAGGTTGTCAATCCCTCCGGCCTTGTTGTTTACAAAGGATCAAACACAAGATATAATAATGATAGCTATGACTGCAACTAGGAAATAAAAACAGGAAGTAAATAGAAGGTGTGATCAACGGTGGTAATATGGACCGGGGTCCCATGATGTTCACTAGCGATGTCTCTCTCCCAAAAGACGATAAAACAGCAAAGCGAGGTAAACAAATTACAGCTGGGCAATTGATAGGATTATGTGCGCAAACCAATGCTAACTATGCTGCAAAGAAAGGTAGAGGCTGAAAAGCATGGGCGGTACGCCAAGGCAAGTAGACCGAAATCCATCTGCATCTACTACTAATCATCCACCTTAAGATATTGAAGGAAATATGCCCTAGAGGCAATAATAAAGATGTTATTTGTATTTCCTTATATCATGATAAATGTCTTTTATTCATGCTAGAATTGTATTAACCGGAAACTTAGTACATGTGTGAATACATAGACAAAACAGTATGTCCCTAGTATGCCTCTACTAGACTAGCTCATTGATCAAAGATGGTTATGTTTCCTGGCCATAGACATGAGTTGTCATTTGATCAACGGGATCACATCATTAGGAGAATGATGTGATGGAAAGGACCCATCCGTTAGCATAGCATTATGATCGTTTAGTTTAACTGCTATTGCTTTCTTCATGACTTATACATGTTCCTATGACTATGAGATTATGCAACTCCCGAATACCGTAGGAACACCTTGTGTGCTATCAAACGTCACAACGTAACTGGGTGATCATAAAGATGCTCTACAGGTGTCTCCGAAAGTATTCGTGGTGTTGGCATAGATCAAGATTAGGATTTGTCACTCTGAGTGTCGGAGAGGTATCTCTGGGCCCTCTCGGTAACACACATCACAATAAGCCTTGCAAGCAAAAGACAAATGAGTTAGTCACGAGATGATGTGTTACGGAACGAGTAAAGAGACTTGCCGGTAACGAGATTGAACTAGGTATAGAGATACCGACGATCGAATCTCGGGCAAGTAACATACCGTTTGACAAAAGGAACAACGTATGTTGTTATGCGGTTCTGACCGATAAAAGATCTTCGTAGAATATGTAGGAGCCTATATGAACATCCAGGTTCCGCTATTGGTTATTGATCGGAGATGAGTCTCGGTCATGTCTACATAGTTCTCGAACCCGTAGGGTCCGCACGCTTAACGTTTGATGATGATCGGTATTATGAGTTTATGAGTATTGATGTACCGAAGGTAGTTCGGAGTCCCGGATGAGATCACGGACATGACGAGGAGTCTCGGAATGTCCGAGACATAAAGATTGATATATTGGACGACTATATTCGGACACCGGAAGTGTTCCGGAAAAGTTTCGGATTTATCGGGATTGCCGGAGGGGGTTACCGGAACCCCCTACGAGAGGGGATGGTCCATAGTGGGCCTAAAGGGAAAGAGAGAGGCAGCCCATAGGGCTGGCCGGCGCCCCCACCTAGGGTTCCTAGTTAGACTAGGATTGGGGGGGGGGGCGCCACCTCTCCTATTCCTTTCCCCCTTCCTTCTTTTGGTGAATCCTACTAGGAATAGGATTGCAATCCTATTCCTAGTAGGAGTCCACTCCCTAGCCGCACCAGGAAGGGCCGGCCGGCCTCCCCCCCTTGCTCCTTTATATACGAGGGCAGGGGGGCACCCAAAGACACACAAGTTGAATTGTTTTAGCCGTGTGTGGTGCCCCCCTCCACAGAATCATACCTCGGTCATACCGTCGCGGAGCTTAGGCGAAGCCCTGCGCCGGTGAACACATCATATCCGTCACCACGCTGTTGTGCTGACGAAACTCTCCCGTGAAGCTCAACTGGTTCAAGAGCTCGTGGGACGTCATCAAGCTGAACGTGTGCTGAACGCGGAGGTGCCGTACGTTCGGTGCTTGATCGGTTGGATCGCGAAGAAGTTCGACAACATCAACCGCATCACTTGACGCTTCCGCTCCTGGTCTACGAGGGTACGTAGACACACTCTTCCCTCTCGTTGCTATGCATCTGGTAGATAGATCTTGCGTGATCGTAGGAAAATTTTAAAATACTACGTTCCCCAACAGTGGCATCAGAGCCAGGTCTATGCGTAGATGATATGCACGAGTAGAACACAATGAGTTGTGGGCGATACTAGTCATACTACTTACCAGCATGTCATACTTTGCTTCGGCGGTATTGTGAGATGAAGCGGCCCGAACCGACATTACGCGTACGCTTACTCAAGACTGGTTTCACCGTTACGAGCACTCGTTGCTTAAAGGTGACTGGCGGGTGTCTGTCTCTCTCACTTTAGCTGAATCAAGTGTGGCTACGCCCGGTCCTTGTGAAGGTTAAAACAGCACATACTTGAAGAAACATCGTTGTGGTTTTGTATGCGTAGGTAAGAACGGTTCTTGCTAAAGCCCGTAGCAGCCACGTAAAACTTGCAACAACAAAGTAGAGGACGTCTAACTTGTTTTTGCAGGGCATGTTGTGATGTGATATGGTCAATACATGATGAGTTATAAGGTTTTGTATGAGATGATCATGCTTTGTAAAGTTATCGGCAACTGGTAGGAGCCATATGGTTGTCGCTTTATTGTATGAAATGCAATCGCCATGTAATTGCTTTACTTTATCACTAAGCGGTAGCGATAGTCGTAGAAGCAATAGTTGGCGAGACGACAACGATGCTACGATGGAGATCAAGGTATCACGCCGGTGACGAAGGTGATCATGACGGTGCTTCGGAGATGGAGATCAAAAGCACAAGATGATGATGGCCATATCATGTCACATATTTTGATTGCATGTGATGTTTATCTTATTATGCTTCTTATTTTGCTTAGAACGACGATAGCATTATAAGATGATCCCTTACTAAATTTCAAGGTATAAGTGTTCTCCCTGAGTATGCACCGTTGCGAAAGTTCGTCGTGCCGAGACACCACGTGATGATCGGGTGTGATAAGCTCTACGTTCAAATACAACGGGTGTAAGCCAGTTTTGCACACGCAGAATACTCGGGTTAAACTTGACGAGCCTAGCATATACAGATATGGCCTCGGAACACTGGAGACCGAAAGGTCGAGCGTGAATCATATAGTAGATATGATCAACATAAGATGTTCACCATTGAAACTACTCCATCTCACGTGATGATCGGACATGGTTTAGTTGATTTGGATCACGTGATCATTTAGATGACCAGAGGGATGTCTATCTAAGTGGGAGTTCTTTAAATTAATATGATTAAATTGAACTTTAATTTATCATGAACTTAGTCTTGATAGTTTTGCATATCTATGTCGTTGTAGATCAATGGCCCGTGCTACCGTTCCTTTGAATTTTAATGCATTCCTAGAGAAAGCTAAGTTGAAAGATGATGGTAGCAATTACACGGACTGGGTCCGTAACCTGAGGATTATCCTCATTGCTGCACAGAAGAATTATGTCCTTGAAGCACCGCTAGGTGACAAGCCCCCTTCCGCTAATGTAGACGCTTTGAACGTCTGGCAGTCGCGGTCTGATGACTACACGATAGTTCAGTGTGCCATGCTTTACGGCTTAGAACCGGGACTTCAACGACGTTTTGAACGTCATGGACCATATGAGATGTTCCAGGAGTTGAAGTTAATATTTCAAGCAAATGCCCGAATTGAGAAATATGAGATTTCCAATAAGTTCTACAGCTGCAAAATGGAGGAGAATAGTTCTATCAGTGAACACTTGCTCAGAATGTCTGTGTACTACAATCATATGACTCAACTTGGTTGCAAAGTTGACGAGGATAGTGTTATTGATAGAGTTCTTCAATCACTGCCACCAAGCTATAAAGGCTTCGTGATGAACTATAACATGCAAGGGATGCAAAAGACAATTCCCGAGCTCTTCGCTATGCTCAAAGCTGCGGAGGTAGAAATCAAAAAGGAGCATCAAGTGTTGATGGTTAGCAAGACCACTAGTTTCAAGAAAAAGGGCAAGGGAAAGAAAGGGAACTTCAAAAAAAGAATAGCAACTCAGTTGCTACTTCCACGAAGAAACCCAAATCTAGAGCCAAGCCTGAAACTGAGTGCTTCTACTGCAAGGGGACTGGACACTGGAAGCGGAACTGCCCCAAGTATTTGGCGGATAAGAAGGATGGCAAGATGAACAAAGGTATATGTGATATACATGTTATTGATGTGTACCTTACTAATGCTCGTAGTAGTACCTGGGTATTTGATACCGGTTCGGTTGCTAATATTTGTAACTCGAAACAGGGACTACGGATTAAACGAAGATTAGTTAAGGACGAGGTGACGATGCGCGTGGGAAACGGTTCCAAAATCGATGTGATCGCCGTCGGCACGCTACCTCTACATCTACCTTCGGGATTAGTTTTAGACCTAAATAATTGTTATTTGGTGCCAGCGTTAAGCATGAACATTATATCTGGATCTTGTTTATTGCGAGACGGTTATTCATTCAAATCAGAGAATAATGGTTGTTCAATTTTTATGAATAATATCTTTTATGGTCATGCACCCTTGAAGAGTGGTCTATTCTTATTGGATCTCGATTGTAGTGATACACATATTCATAATATTGAAACCAAAAGATGCAAGGTTAATAATGATAGTGCAACTTATTTGTGGCACTGCCGTTTAGGTCATATTGGTGTAAAACGCATGAAGAAACTCCATAATGATGGACTTTTGGAATCACTTGATTATGAATCACTTGGTGCTTGCGAACCATGCCTCATGGGCAAGATGACTAAAACTCCGTTCTCCGGAACTATGGAACGAGCAACAGATTTGTTGGAAATCATACATACTGATGTATGTGGACCAATGAGTGTTGATGCTCGCGGCGGGTATCGTTATTTTCTGACCTTCACTGATGATTTGAGCAGATATGGGTATATCTACTTAATGAAACACAAGTCTGAAACATTTGAAAAGTTCAAAGAATTTCAGAGTGAAGTAGAGAATCATCGTAACAAGAAAATAAAGTTCCTACGATCTGATCGTGGAGGAGAATATTTGAGTTACGAGTTTGATCTTCATTTGAAACAATGTGGAATAGTTTCACAACTCACGCCACCTGGAACACCACAGCGTAATGGTGTGTCCGAACGTCGTAACCGTACTTTATTGGATATGGTGCGATCTATGATGTCTCTTACCGATTTACCACTATCGTTCTGGGGTTATGCTTTAGAGACAGCTGCATTCACGTTAAATAGGGCACCATCTAAATCCGTTGATACGACACCTTATGAACTATGGTTTGGCAAGAAACCAAAGTTGTCGTTTCTTAAAGTTTGGGGCTGCGATGCTTATGTGAAAACACTTCAACCTGATAAGCTCGAACCCAAGTCGGAAAAATGTGTCTTCATAGGATACCCAAAAGAGACTGTTGGGTACACCTTCTATCACAGATCCGAAGGCAAAATATTCGTTGCTAAGAACGGATCCTTTCTAGAAAAAGAGTTTCTCTCGAAAGAAGTGAGTGGGAGGAAAGTAGAACTTGATGAGGTAATTGTAGCTTCTCCCGGATTGGAAAGTAGTACATCACAGGAAATTGTTCCAGTGATTCCTACACCAATTAGTGAGGAAGTTAATGATAATGATCATGAAACTTCGGATCAAGTTTCTGCTGAACGTCGTGGATCAACCAGAGTACGTTCCGCACCAGAGTGGTACGGCAACCCAGTTCTGGAAATCATGTTACTAGACCATGATGAACCTACGAACTATGAGGAAGCGATGATGAGCCCAGATTCCGCAAAATGGCTTGAAGCCATGAAATCTGAGATGGGATCCATGTATGAGAACAAAGTGTGGACTTTGGTTGACTTGCCCGATGATCGGCAAGCCATCGAAAACAAATGGATCTTCAAGAGGAAGACCGACGCAGACGGTAATATTACTGTTTACAAAGCTCGACTTGTTGCGAAAGGTTTTCGACAAGTTCAAGGAGTTGACTACAATGAGACTTTCTCACCTGTAGCGATGCTTAAGTCTGTCCGAATCATGTTAGCAATTGCCGCATTTTATGATTATGAAATCTGGCAAATGGATGTCAAAACTGCATTCCTGAATGGATATCTCAAAGAAGAGTTGTATATGATGCAACCAGAAGGTTTTGTCGATTGAAAAAGGTGCTAACAAAGTATGCAAACTCCAGCGATCCATCTATGGACTGGTACAAGCATCTCGGAGTTGGAATATACGCTTTGATGAGGTGATCAAAGCATATGGTTTTATACAGACTTTTGGAGAAGCCTGTATTTACAAGAAAGTGAGTGGGAGCTCTGTAGCATTTCTAATATTATATGTAGATGACATATTGTTGATTGGAAATGATATAGAATTTCTGGATAGCATAAAAGGATACTTGAATAAGAGTTTTTCAATGAAAGACCTCGGTGAAGCTGCTTATATATTAGGTATCAAGATCTATAGAGATAGATCAAGACGCTTAATTGGACTTTCACAAAGCACATACCTTGATAAGATTTTGAAGAAGTTCAAAATGGATCAGTCAAAGAAAGGGTTCTTACCTGTTTTACAAGGTATGAAGTCAATGCCCGACCACTGCAGAAGATAGAGAAAAAATGAAAGTCATTCCCTATGCCTCAGCCATAGGATCTATCATGTATGCAATCCTGTGTACCAGACCTGATGTGTGCCTTGCTATAAGTCTAGCAGGGAGGTACCAAAGTAATCCAGGAGTGGATCACTGGACAACGGTCAAAAACATCCTAATGTATCTGAAAAGAACAAAGGATATGTTTCTCGTATATGGAGGTGACAAAGAGCTCGTCGTAAACGGTTACGTCGATTCTAGCTTTGACACTGGTCCGGATGACTCAAAGTCACAAACCGGATATGTATTTTTATTGAACGGTGGAGCTGTCAGTTGGTGCAGTTCCAAGCAGAGCGTCGTGGCGGGATCTACGTGTGAAGCGGAATACATAGCTGCTTCAGAAGCAGCAAATGAAGGAGTCTGGATGAAGGAGTTCATATCCGATCTAGGTGTAATGCCTAGTGCATCGGGTCCAATGAAAATCTTTTGTGACAACACTGGAGCCATAGCCTTGGCGAAGGAATCCAGGTTTCACAAGAGAACAAAGCACATCAAAAGACGCTTCAATTCCATCCGCGATCTAGTCAAGGAGGGAGATATAGAGATTTGCAAAATACATACGGATCTGAATGTTGCAGACCCGTTGACTAAGCCTCTTCCACGGGCAAAACATGATCAGCACCAGGACTCCATGGGTGTGAGGATCATCACTTTGTAATCTAGATTATTGACTCTAGTTCAAGTGGGAGACTGAAGGAAATATGCCCTAGAGGCAATAATAAAGATGTTATTTGTATTTCCTTATATCATGATAAATGTCTTTTATTCATGCTAGAATTATATTAACCGGAAACTTAGTACATGTGTGAATACATAGACAAAACAGTATGTCCCTAGTATGCCTCTACTAGACTAGCTCATTGATCAAAGATGGTTATGTTTCCTAGCCATAGACATGAGTTGTCATTTGATCAACGGGATCACATCATTAGGAGAATGATGTGATGGACAAGACCCATCCGTTAGCATAGCACTATGATCGTTTAGTTTAACTGCTATTGCTTTCTTCATGACTTATACATGTTCCTATGACTATGAGATTATGCAACTCCCGAATACCGTAGGAACACCTTGTGTGCTATCAAACGTCACAACGTAACTGGGTGATCATAAAGATGCTCTACAGGTGTCTCCGAAAGTATTTGTGGTGTTGGCATAGGTCAAGATTAGGATTTGTCACTCCGAGTGTCGGAGAGGTATCTCTGGGCCCTCTCGGTAACACACATCACAATAAGCCTTGCAAGCAAAAGACTAATGAGTTAGTCACGAGATGATGTGTTACGGAACGAGTAAAGAGACTTGCCGGTAACGAGATTGAACTAGGTATAGAGATACCGACGATCGAATCTCGGGCAAGTAACATACCGTTTGACAAAAGGAACAACGTATGTTGTTATGCGGTTCTGACCGATAAAAGATCTTCGTAGAATATGTAGGAGCCTATATGAACATCCAGGTTCCGCTATTGGTTATTGACCGGAGATGAGTCTCGGTCATGTCTACATAGTTCTCGAACCCGTAGGGTCCACACGCTTAACGTTTGATGATGATCGGTATTATGAGTTTATGAGTATTGATGTACCGAAGGTAGTTCAGAGTCCCGGATGAGATCACGGACATGACGAGGAGTCTCGGAATGTCCGAGACAAATAGATTGATATATTGGACGACTATATTCGGACACCGGAAGTGTTCCGGAAAAGTTTCGGATTTATCGGGATTGCCGGAGGGGGTTACCGGAACCCCCTACGAGAGGGGATGGTCCATAGTGGGCCTAAAGGGAAAGAGAGAGGCAGCCCATAGGGCTGGCCGGCGCCCCCACCTAGGGTTCCTAGTTGGACTAGGATTGGGGGGGCGCCACCTCTCCTATTCCTTTCCCCCTTCCTTCTTTTGGTGAATCCTACTAGGAATAGGATTGCAATCCTATTCCTAGTAGGAGTCCACTCCCTAGCCGCACCAGGAAGGGCCGGCCGGCCTCCCCCCCTTGCTCCTTTATATACGGGGGCAGGGGGCACCCAAAGACACACAAGTTGAATTGTTTTAGCCGTGTGTGGTGCCCCCCTCCACAGAATCACACCTCGGTCATACCGTCGCGGAGCTTAGGCGAAGCCCTGCGCCGGTGAACACATCATATCCGTCACCACGCCGTCGTGCTGACGAAACTCTCCCGTGAAGCTCAACTGGATCAAGAGCTCGTGGGACGTCATCAAGCTGAACGTGTGCTGAACGCGGAGGTGCCGTACGTTCGGTGCTTGATCAGTTGGATCGCGAAGAAGTTCGACAACATCAACCGCGTCACTTGACGCTTCCGCTCCCGGTCTACGAGGGTACGTAGACACACTCTTCCCTCTCGTTGCTATGCATCTGGTAGATAGATCTTGCGTGATCGTAGGAAAATTTTAAAATACTACGTTCCCCAACAGATATCTATCCAGAACATCTCGCTGGTATTAAGTTGCGAATCCCACCCAAAGTGTAAACTCAAAGCAACAGACAACTGCATTATAAGAACTTTTCGTAAAGTAAACAATCCTTGCACCCGCAAGTACAAGCACCGTTGTTTTCTCCCTTGTGGCAACAGCACATCCCCTAGACTCATGTTTCTGTCACACAAGCTAGTCACCAGGGGGCATGAACCCACAATCAAGCATAACGCTCCCTCTTGGAGTTACTACCTACTACTTGGCCAAAGCAATAAACAGCAACGGAGAACATGCAAGAATTTCTCAAGAACAAAGATATAAAAGAGGTGAATCAAATATATTACTCAAACACAATCTGAACATAGTCTCATAATCCATCAGATCCCAGGAAACTCAGCAAAGCAATAGCAGAAAGATTACATATGTTCCTCGATCATGTAGGGCAGCTCACGAGGTCTAAACCATGAAGAGCAAAGAGGGGAGGAGAACATCACATAGCTACTGATCATGGACCCATGGTCCAAGGTGGACTACTCACGACTCATCCGGGAAGCGTCCATGGTGGTGGAGAAGCTCCCGGTGGTGGTTCTCCCCTCCGGCAGGGTGCCGGGAAGAGTTCTCTTGATGCTCCCGATCTTGGAAGCGCTGTGGCGGCGGAACAGAGGCGAGATCGCGAAAAAGGGTTCTGTCCTCGAGGGTTTCGGACGAGAGGGATATATATGCGAAGGGGGGCAGCCAGAGGAGGAGCAGGGGCCCCAGGCGCCCCCTGGCGCGGCCAGGGGTGGGGCCGCGCCAGGTGGCCGCCTGGGCCTCCCCTGTCTCCCCTCTGGCCCATCTTTGGTTCTTCGCGAAGCTTCCTGTACGCTGATTTTTCCTATATTTTTCCTGGAATTTTTGGAGCACTTTTAATATGGGGGAACCTGAAATAGAAAAACAGCAGAAAACAGGAACTGGCACTGTGGTGCACTGAGTTAATAGGTTAGTCCAAATAAGATCAAAAGTGTATGGAATTGCATCAATATCATAGCAATATCACACAAAAGAAGCATGGAGCAAGCAGAAATTATAGATACGTTTTGGACGTATCACGGTCGGGTTAAGACCAGGACGTTCCAGGATGGGGACCTGGTACTCCGGCTTATACAAGACCAGACAGATATGCATAAGCTATCCCCACCTTGGGAAGGACCTTTTGTGGTCAGCAAGAACCTACACAACGGTTCATACTACCTGGTGGACGTTCGAGAACACAAGGACTCACGGACAGTAGAGGAAGAGACGAAGAGGCCGTGGAACATTGCTCTTCTACGGCCTTACTACATTTGAGCCATGAGCTCCACTTCATGTATCCTGTATATATTATGATTAATCAATAAACCGGCACCCCTGGTAAACCGGGGGATCAGCCTTTCTTCTTCTAAATAAGTGTCTTATGGGAGTTAACTCAGATACTTTGATCAGTCCATTTTGATATGCAGGACAATTTTATAAGGGACCAACCAGGACTTGCCATTCAAGCGCAACTCTTTCATAGGTACCCTACCTCCACGGTCATTAGGGGGCTACGGATCATGTTCGAATCCTCGATTAATCCCTTCTGGTCCAGTTTATATGATCATCTTCGAATCATCGCCCTTTGGATTACATCCATTGATTGGCAACATAAGTTCTTGCTCCTTGGATTACATCCATTGATTGGCAAAAGAAAAGTTCTTGCTCCTTGGATTACATCCATTGATTGGCAAAAGAAAAAGATCTTGCTCCTTGGATTACATCCATTGATTGGCAAAAGAAAAAGTTCTTGCTCCTTGGATTACATCCATTGATTGGCAAAACAAAATGTTCTTGCTCCTTGGATTACATCCATTGATTGGCAAAAGAAAAAGTTCTTGCTCCTTGGATTACATCCATTGATTGGCAAAAGAAAAGTTCATGCTCCTTGGATTACATCCATTGATTGGCAAAAGAAATCATTGCTCCTTGGATTGCACCTATTGATTGGCAAAATGAATCATAGCCCCTTGGGTCGCATCCATTGATTGGCAAATATGGAGCCTGGCATCTCGCAAAAAGCCTCGACTACATGGTCTTATTTGCAACAGTGTTTTGTGTTTTGTGATTTTTCAAAGTTTTCTGTGGTTTTTGATCCGGAACTGGGCAACTTCAAAGTTGACCACATATCTACAAAAGTCTGGGTCATAGAATACCAGCATGATTTAAACCGGCGTTTATCATAACCCGGAACAATCATTGGGCAAATGCCAAGAGGGCCAAGAACCTCATCAGAGTCTACACATTCAATAACGCCTACCGGATTAAGGATGTCAAGTACACTTAATTAAAGGTATGAAGTATTTTTTGGTATAAAGCAGATACTCTTTCAATATATGCCCATGGGAGCAATATAATTGGTTCGGCGGTAAACCGCCAGGACATCTTTGAGCTTTTTTTATGCAGATATAGATAACATAACCAGATCAACCATATCAGGCAAAGGATTAAAATTGGCAGACGCCAAGTCAAGTTGTGACATCCAAATTGAGACAGATAATGTTTCGAACTATCCTATTACAAGGCACTTGCAGGCCTGAACGGATTAAAGTTTTTTTGCAACAGATTACAGCAACTAAGAGTTAAAATGAGCGAACTTATGCTTCTTCTTCCTGCTGTGAAGGCTGCGGATCGGCTTGCATCGGAACTTCTTCATCTTCTTGAAGCGGCTGGAAGTGAAGAACGCGCCAGTCGATCTTAGATAGTGCACGGAAGTACATTTCCTCAGTAATAAGATCGGACGGTTCAATATCTGGAGCGGAAGTATGGGCACGCACTGGCGGGATCAGATTCTCGGTATCATAAACCGGCCGGTCCACCCGTTCATTTTCTAAGTCATATGCCGGATTATACCTGGTCAGATCCGCTTCATCGGCAAGCTTGCTGGCAAGAGGACGCATCTCCTTGGTTAAAGCACGGAGGTCCTTGCCAGAGAAGGCGGATCCATCTTCCTTGTTACTGGGGTACCCGTTCATAGCTTCCTCCGGATCAAAGTCCAGAACCCATGCCTTGGCCCTAGTCAGTGCTACAAGAGAGCCGGCCCGTGCAGCGGATTTCTTCACTTCTTCCAAGCGTACAGGCAGTATAGATAGCTTCTCCAAGGTACCTTGGATAGTAGTGGGGGCCGCTTTTTGATGGGACACCGCACTTATAATCATTTGAGCGCCGGAATACAGCTGCTCAACCAAAGTATAAGAGGCCTTGAGTTTCTTCCGGATGTCATCCCCAAGATGGGTTATGCGTCGCCCTGGATATGATTGTTAAATTTAAACCGGAGCAGAACAAAGATTACAGAGATGAAAACATATGCAAATTAAGTACTCACCAAAGATAGCAGAGGTTATAAGTTCTATTTGCCGTCTTAAGCCGGTCAGCTCTTGCGTCACCGGATTAAGGGCCTCTTCAGCATCCTTTGCTCTTTTCTCAAGAGCGTTCCTCTGCACCTCCCAGGCTGACCGCTCCGCTTCAAAGTCTTTTTACAATTTTTCAGTATTAGTTAAGATCAGCGCAAGCTCGTCCTTGGCTTTGGCAGAAGTAGTTTCAGTGGCAGCCAGTCTATTCCGGAGCTCAGTCACCTCTGCAGCCCTCCGGGTTAAGTCAGCCTACAAGGAAATCAAGTGGAATAAAAGAAAATTCGGACAAGTCTCAAGCATATAAACAAGTTATCCACTTGATACTTGAGGGCTAATGTGCAGTTGAAGTACTAAAAGACAATTCAGACAAGTCTCAAGCATATAAACAAGTTATCCACTTGACACTTGGGGGCTAATGTGCAGTTGAAGTATTAAAAGAGAAATTCAGACAAGTCCCAGGCACATAAAACAAGTTATGCCCCTAGCACTTGGGGACTAATGTAAGTTCATTCTGCATACATTGGAAGTACCGGTTTACCTACAACGAAGCTAAACTGGAACTTGGGGGCTACTATGGTGATACGTCCAAAACGTATCTATAATTTCTGCTTGCTCCATGCCTCTTTTGTGTGATATTGCTATGATAATTATACACTTCCGTACACTTTTGATCATATTTGGACTAACCTATTAACTCAGTGCACCCCAGTGCCAGTTTCTGTTTTCTGCTGTTTTTGTATTTCAGGTTTTCCCATTACGTAAACTGCCAGAAAAATCCCGGAAAAATTATATAAAAAATCAGCGTTCCGGAAGCTTCCATGCGGCCAAAGTAGGGCCGAAGGGGGGCCAGAGGGGCTCCAGGCGCCCTGCCCAGGCGGCCCCACCCCTGGCCGCCTGGCCAGGCCGCTTGGGCCCCCAGTAGCTCCCCTGGCGACCCCCTTTGGCATATATTTAACACCCGTCGAGGAAACCTTGATTCCAGACCCCTTTTCTCCAGACGCGATTCCGATCTCCGCCGCCATCGCCATCAAGCTTCGAGGGACCAGAATTCCTGTGCCGGCACCCTGCCGGGACGGGGAAGTGCCCCCGGATTCATCTCCATCGACGTTGCTTCCTCCCTCCATGATGCGGGAGTAGTTCCTCCTCGGGGCTGAGGTTCTTACCAGTACCTATGTGGTCAATTCTCTCTCCCATGATGTGATCTTCATTGTGATCATAGGCTATGTTAATCTAGGGTGATCCCATGATATTTCCCCTTCCTCTATGTATTGGATTGATGTACTCACTTGTCTTTATATAGTATAATCCCCGAGACCAAGGTGACAGCGGTCTATTGGACATGGATTAGAAAAATATTTTCATGAGTGATTTCCTCTCTTGTGTGTTGATTGAAGATTGAGAGTCTCTTGGTGCTTGTATTTGACTATCCTTTAGATATGTTGTGGTGATTGTGGGACTCTCTTTGGATGGCCGCGGTGACATTGGGAAATCCTTAGATTGAGAACTACGAACTTTGAGGTGTGCTTTTGTAGCCCTACATAATTCTCGTCCTCTTTTGACCACGAAGGAATGACCTCCTGGTGCGTCTCCATTGCATGTTTTATGGGAAATATCATGTGATTCGATTATGTTAATGTTGTTGGGAGTTGTCACTAGTGAAAGTATGAACCCTAGGCCTTGTTTCCACCATTGCAATACCGTTTGTGCTCACGTTTACCACTTGTTTGCTTGCTGCACTTTTTATTACAGATTTATATTACTTTGTTTTGCCATCCATATCACTTGCCATTTAACCTCTCTTCGCCGAACTAGTGCACCTATACATCTAACAAGTGTATTAGGTGTGTTGGGGACACAAGAGACTTCTTGTATCTTAGTTGCAGGGTTGCTTGAGAGAGACCATCTTCAACCTCTACTTCCCTGAGTTCGATAAACCTGAGGTCATCCACTTGAGGGAAATTGCTGTTGTCCTACAAACCTCTGCGCTTGGAGGCCCAACATAGTCTACAAGAGTAGAAGCGTGTGTAGACATCAAGCTATTTCTGGCGCCGTTGCCGGGGAAGTGAGTGCTTGAAGGTATATCTTTAGATCTTGCAATTAAATCTTTTTGTTTCTTGTTTTTATTTCACTAGTTATGTTTATGGAAAACCGTGCTATTGGATCGTTGCTTGCGGGAAGACGCCCCACACCTATGGTGGTTGCTCCTCCCCCTACTGAAATTGTGCCCTATAAAATACCAGCTGGTATTATCGATCATGTTTTGGCTAATCGTTATGCAGGAGACAGACATCCCGGTGAACACTTGCTATATCTGTCACAACTATGTTCATTATTTAAGCTTGCAGGTGTATCAAGGGAGTTTGTCATGAGGAAATTGTTCGCCGTATCACTTATAGATAAAGCTTCAGATTGGTATAAGCTTCTCGATAACTCGCACTTGCTTGATTGGCAAGAGCTTATGTCTCTCTTTTACTCCAAGTTTTATCCTCTTCATGAAGTCCATGAGAATAGGAATTATGTTTATAATTTCTATCCTCATGATGGAGAGAGCATAGCTCAAGCTTGGGGGAGACTGAAAACGTTAATGCTAAAATGTCCTGACCATGGGCTCCCCAAAGATATGATTATTACTAATTTCTATGCGAGGCTTTCTCGACAGGATAAAGATTTGCTCGATGCTTCCTCTATGGGTTCTTTCACAAACGAAAAGATTGATGCTAAATGGGAACTCCTTGAAAGAATTCAACGCAACACTGAAGATTGGGAGATCGACAAAGGTAAAGAGTCAGGTATAATTTATGAGTACGATTGCATTAAGTCCTTTGTTGAAACTACAAGTTTTAATAAGTTTAGTGCTAAGTTTGGGCTTGATTCTCAACTCCTTGTTGATTTCCTCAAATCTTTATCTTCACATCTTAATATGCCTAAGGAGGATTGGATCAAGCATCATAAACATTTTAAAGAGATTTGCAAAGAAAATGAAATTGTCCATGATGATTGCAACATGCATGATCCAATTCCTAAAAATGAAGTTTTATATAAGCATGTTAATTTTTGTGGAGTGGATAGACCTTGTGAAAGGCCTATGATTGAAGAAGAGAAGTATTGTAAGCAACATAAGCATGAAAGAACAAGCACTTGGGTCAGAGATTTAAATGAAATTGCTAGAGAATTGTGTGACCTTTATCCTTTTACTTGTGAACTTTGCTTTATAGAAGGTCACTTTAATTTTCAATGCATGAACTTTCAAAACATAACTGTTAACCAGTTGTGTGATAACATGATCACCTCTGATCTTTATGATGAGCTTATGTTATTTTTGATGTGTGAAGAGTTATCAAAAAAGACTTCTTGGCTGGATGTTAATGCCATAGGAATAAAAAACACTTTGCAAAATTGCCATCTCTATTGTGTTGTTAATTGCCATGAAAATGATTACATAAGTAAGATTAGAAAGGAGGGAACTTTACCAAAGTATAAAAATGTCTCTTATATTTCTGCTAATAAAAAGGAGAGTATCTCCCAAGTTTCCCCTATTATTTCTAATGATAAACCAGGATATGTGGAGAAGCTTCATCTCCAACCACTCCCTTCTAAGGTGAAGAAGAAGAAAAAGAAGAGGAGGAGGAAGAGGAGCAAGAAGGAAGAAGAATGGGTATCAACCTGGCCTGAGCATATTCCTCCCATCAACTTTTATCCTAACGGTTGTAAGTTTAAAGAAGAAGGTGAAGTTTATTGCCTTAATTATCATCTTGATGATACGTCCGTAGGTACCATTGAAGATGATTTTGATTATGATATGCATGTTACTTATTGTGATTTGGAAAATGATGATAATGCTACTTATGATCTTGAAAATCTTTTTGGTACCAACTCTGAAAATGATGATATAGAAAGCCCTAAGCTTGGGGATGATAGGATTGCAAAACCTTCACCCACTAGTGATGTGATAATTGATAATTCTTTTGCTAGTAAGAATAAAGACAACATGATTACAAATATAGCTGCTAGCAATGATAATGCTCTTCTCTACTATGATGATGTTGTAACTCCAATCTATAGTGATTATAAAGGTACCTATGACATAAGGAGAAATTATCCTTATGAAACTTGTCATAATCATGGAGGGAATTACTCCCTTGTTGAACACCATCTTCCTAATACACAGTTAATCTATAGTGTTCAAGTTGTTTATGATAGTCCTACTCCCACTATTACCAATGAGAAAGATTATGCTTATGTGGAGAGTGATACGTCTCAAACGTATCTACTTTTCCAAACACTTTTGATATTGTTTTGTCCTCATTCTTGCATGATTTGGACTAAACTAACCCGGACTGACGCTGTTTTCAACAGAGCTGCCTGTATGGTTTATTTGTGTGCAGGAAAACGGATTTTTAAGTATCTCAGAAAAATCCACGAAAAATCACAGAAAATCCACGCACCCGAAGGAACCAGGAACCAGAAGTGGGGCCAGAGGGGGGCCAGGGGGTGCCCAGGCGCCCTGTGGGCACGCCCCCCCCCCCTAGGTCGCGCGGGGGGGTCGCCTGGGTGGGGCCCACACCCCCTGGTGCCCTACTTTACCTCGTATTTTTACTCCCGACGCAGAAACCCTAGGTCAGAAGTTCTTTCGCAGTTTTTCGTCGTGGAGCCGCCGCCACCCTTTGTTCTTTCTCGGGAGGGCTAATCTGGAGGCTGATTTGGCCTCCGGAGAGGGGTGATCGTCGCCATCGTCATCATCATCACCACTCCATCATCCCTCCATGACTTCCCCTTTCATGTGTGAGTAATTCCCCTGTTGTAGGCGAAGGGGATGGTAGGGATTGGATGAGTTAGATCATGTAATAGTTTATCAGATCGTTGGGGGCATGTTGCCTATCATCTACTATGGTGTTTATCATCTTTGTTTCAACTTGTTATTCTTAATGCTTGACACTTAGGGCCCGAGTGCCATGATTTCAGATCTGAACCATATGTGTTTGTATGAATATATTTGTGTTCGTGATCCTATCTATGAGTTGTTTGCACCTGTTACGGTTCGGAACCGGCGATCCCAAAAGTGACAGCTTGGGACACCAAAGGGGATGGTCCGTAGTTTGAGGATTACATGTATCCATTGAGTTCATTGCTTTGTTCCGGTGCTCTTTGATAGGAGCACCTTAATATCCATAAGTTCCTTTTGGCACCGTTCGTAGCGGGATGGTAGGACAAAAGATGTTGTGCAAGTTCTTATTGCAAGCATGTACAACTACCTACGGGATACATGCCTAATGTTTGATATTTGCCTAGATGATCATTACTTTTCCGTGTGCCGTGCCCCAAGTTAGAATCTATCTCATCCATACAACGCCCAACCATCCATCTCCCTAGCCTACAGTGTTTTAAACCTTGCTTGTTACTAGTCGCTACTTTTGCTATTTACTTTGCTATCTACTGTTGCTGTTTACTTTTTGCTGTTACTTTTACTATCACTACCATCACTATCATATCACTGTTACCACTTATCTTTTGTTGCAAGTAAGTATATTTCAGGTGCGTTTGAATTGACAACTCAACTGTCAAAGCTTATAAATACTCTTTGGCTCCCTGTGTGTCGAATCAATAAATTGGGTTATTCTTACCCGCGAAGACTATCTCGATCCCTTACGGTTGAGGGTTATCAAGTACCGTTTTCTGGCGCCTTTGCCGGGGAGCATAGCAATATTTACAAGTCTACTTGAGGTATTCTACCTGCTGCACTTTATCCAGTATGGGTAAGAAAGGAGACCCCAAGGTTCCGATCTTACTATCCACTACAAGAAGAGGTACTGCTCTGAGCACTAGTGCTACGCTTGATTCACCTTCCGTTATGAGTAAGTCTGCCTCACCACCACCACATGATGCTCCTACTGAATCTATTACTATGTCTGATACTCTTGATGATGCTTCTACTACTTTTGATGTTATTAGTTTGCTTGGTTATGCTCTTGAGAAACAAATTGCTGCTGCTGCTAAAAAGTCTGGAATTGAACTTCCTGTTACTCGCTACCCTATTGGTGAAACTTATGATTATCCTGATTTGAGTAAACTCAAGGAGAGTCTCCTTGATGATGATTACTATATACTAGATGAAGATTTATGCAGGGAACTGACAGAGTTCTCCGGCTCTGACCCTGAAGCTATCAAGAAACTATTTGAAAAACACTCTCTGAAGAACAAAACTGTTCCTAATCCTGAATTTGCTACATCTCCTATATGCATTGATGATCCTGATTATGATTTCTCTGTTGATCTTTCACTTATACCTATGGTTGAAGCTGACCCCTTTTATGGCAGAGAAAATGATGATGCTAGTACACACCTGACTAAACTCGGTGAGTTGGGTAGCCTGTTTACCACAGATGAGAAGATACGATACTTTTATGTGACCAAGCTTCTTCCTTTCTCGTTGAAGGAAGGTGCTAAAGCATGGTATGATTCACTCCCATGCAGTTCCATTAAAAGTCCTCAGGACTTAGCTCACTCTTTTGTTGATAAGTACTTTCCTGCTCACATGCAACACGCTGCTTTACAAAGAATTTATAACTTTAAACAGTTGTAGGATGAGTCCCTCCCTAAAGCTTGGGGGAGGTACTGCGGACTGATTCGGGCTAGACCAGGACATGAAATCCCTAAGAATGAATTAATCGATATATTCTATGCTGGTCTAACTGATGAATCCAGGTCCTATTTGGACAGTTGTGCTGGCTGTGTTTTCAGGAAAAGAACTCCGGACGATGCGGAAGATTTGATGGGCAGGATTGCCAAAAACCATGAAAATTGGTCCGTCCCTGAACCACCTCCACCAACAAAGAAGAGGGGCATGTTTGTTCTGAGCCCCGAAGATATGCGAGAAGCAAAGAAGTCTATTAAAGAGAAAGGTATTAAAGTTGAAGACGTGAAGAATCTACCCCCTATTGAGAAGCTGTGTGAGCCTACCACTCACCCTCCTATGGTAGAGGTACACTCTCTTTTAGATTTCAACGCAAGTGACATCCCTCATGGTAAGCCTCCTGATCAATGTTTAGATGAGTTTGATAATTTTATTATGAAACAAAATCAATTTAATGAGAGGATAGAAAGTCAGTTGCATGATAATTCCCTTGCTATCAAAAGACTGCTTGATGTTTTAGATAGAACAGTTAATGATGTTCAATGTCTTGTGAAGCATTTTCATATGGTTCAAACTCAGCTTGATCAAATTTCTAATGTGCAAAGAGATTTGCTTGCTAACAATGCCAAACAAGATAATTTACAGGCTTTCGGGATTAAGACCCGAGGAGGAACTAGCACTAAAGATCCTCTCTATCCAGAGGGACATCCGAAGAGAATCGAGCAGGATTCTCAAATACAGGAAGAAGAAATTGTTGTCTCTCCAAAGAAGATGAAGAAACATAAAGAGATTGACAATTCTAATGATCCTATTGCAGATGAAGAGCCAGCTATTGATCCCAACAGTGTATCTATTTCCGATGCTGAGACTGAAGACGGTGCTGAACCTGAAGGTAATGATAATGAGAAGAATGATCCGCCTGAAGTGCGAGAAGAAGAAGCACCTGATAAACGTAAGAGGTACACTAAAGAAGAATTCATTGCAAGAAAACATGGGAAGGAGAGAGAACCATGGGTACAGAAACCCATGCCCTTTCCAAGTAAGTCCATCAAATCTAAAGAAGAAGAGCATTACAATAAGTTTTGTGAATGGATTAAACCTCTTTTTCTTCAAATTCCTTTGACTGCTGCTATTAATTTACTTCCTTATTCAAAATATATGAAAGATATTGTCACTAACAAAAGAAAAGTTCCTAATGATGCAATATCTACTATGCTTGCTAACTACTCTTTCAGTGGAAAGATTCCTGAGAAGCTCGGTGATCCAGGTATACCCACCATTCCTTGCTCCATAATGAATAATTATGTCAAAACTGCTTTATGTGATCTTAGAGCAGGAGTGAGTGTTATGCCTCTCTCTCTTTACGAGAGGCTTTGTTTAGAAAAACTAATTCCTACAGATATCTCCCTTCAGATGGCTGACAAGTCAACCGCTGTTCCGATAGGTATTTGTGAGGATGTTCCCGTAGAAGTTGCTAATTGTTTAATTCTTACTGATTTTGTTGTGCTTGACATGCCCGAGGATGGGAGCATGTCCATTATTCTTGGTAGACCTTTCCTTAACACCGCAGGTGCTATTATTGATTGCAACAAAGGGAAGGTTACCTTTCATGTGAATGATAAAGAACATACGGTATATTTTCCAAAGAAGACCGACAGGAGGCATGCCCTCAACTCTATAGAGAATATCGAGACCGTGAAAATTGGAGAATGGGACTGTCCACTACATGTGCCTCACAAATACAAAACTATCATGGTGGGGACAATGTCCATCAAAGTAAAAGTTCAGTGATTACTTCGTAAGAGGTGAGACTTTTTGCTCTATATATCGCTTGTTTGTTGGTAAGACTTGATCAACCTTACTAGTGAACATGTTTTATATGGATAAAAAGTTGAGCTTGTTATGTTTTCATTTGTTTTTAGTTTTGTCCTACTTGCTGTACCAAGTATTTATGTTTTTGAAGCTTCACAATACTACTAACTGCTTCAAGTTTTCAAAGAGTTTCATAGCTTTTTGAACTTCGAAAAAATTTCAACGGTGAAGTTTTCAGAAAAATTCCAGAAAAATTATAATAAAAATTTCCACCTCGGGAGAGACCCAGAAAGTCCTGGGGCCAGCCAGGAGGGGCCACCAGTGGCCCAGGCGGCCAGCTGGCACGACCCAGCCCCTGGCCGCGCCCATAGGGCACCTGGGGCCCACAGGGCCCCCCTTCAGGTATGTCTTCTTCCTCCCTTTCTCTCTTTCTCCAAAAACTCGAGTTCTGGTCTTGTTCTTGTGTTCTTGCTGTTCTTGGAGGCGATTCTTCGATCTCTCTCTACAGCCCATCATTTGAGCTGAAATTTTGAGCAAATACTCCCTGGTATGTGACTCCTCCACCCCTCCAATTAGATTTTTGATTGGTGGCCTCATTTGTGAGTATTTAGTAGTTCTTGGTGCTGTAGAGATGAGCTTGCATGCATGTGTAGAAAGTTATTTTTCAAGTTTTGATGCAAGTTTATGCCTTGGGCAAGTGAGTTGAGTAGTTTGCCTTAGCTCACTTTGTTTTAATCCTCGTTTTTGTAAATTTTAAAAAAATTCAGAAATGAGTTTGTTAGGAAGGGCAAAAGGATGGCTTGAGAAGAGGAGGCCCGCACACTCCGATCGAGTTACTAGAGCCGCAGCTTCACCATCGACTGCTAGGGTGAGCTATAATGAAGATCATGTGCCCCTGGAGTTGTTGGAAGTCACAAATCTAGCACGTGCGATGACATTTCCAT
This sequence comes from Secale cereale, assembly GCA_902687465.1. Lineage (NCBI taxonomy): Eukaryota > Viridiplantae > Streptophyta > Magnoliopsida > Poales > Poaceae > Secale > Secale cereale. The sequence goes on along the minus strand of LR738714.1, from coordinate 737,325,723 downwards.
GTGATGAATTCATGGAAGCTGCGGGAATCAAGGATGAGTTTTATAATCTTTGTGCTAATGCAGGTTTGACACGGCTGGTCACGAGCCGTGTTACTCAGTATCAAAAACTCACCTCCGGTTTCATTAACAGTTTTAGATATAATCCTGATTCAGGTGCTATTGAGTTTAAAATTTATAATGATCTTATCACCATGACTTTGGGAAATTTTTGAGAAATAATAGGTGTGCCGAACGTTGGGAGGACGGCATGGATGGCCACTCAGCCCTCCGAGCTGAAAACGGTCCTCAACTCCCTCTGCAGCATGGGTACGAGGGATATTCATCGGTCGAAGATCTCCAGCATCTTATTTAATCACCTCAGGTATTTCGCATATTATATTGCCAGAGGGGTGTTAGCTCGTGACAACACGAGCAGCATTTCTGCTCCGGATATTGCTATCCTGGCAGCAGCCCTCTCAGGGAGGTCTGATTATAATCTGGGTACCTTAATTGCTCGACGCCTTGCTATGAACGGTAACAAGGGGGACTTATATGGTGGCGTTTATGCCACACTTATCTTAGAGCATCTTGGAGGCACCCCACACCCTGATGATACTCCTTTTACTTATTTAAGCTTTGATCTTGCTGCTATGAAAAGGCATAAGTTTGTTACCATGGGTTCTGATCTTGATAATCTTATTTATATCTTGCGTTTCGGAACTGCCGCGGAATGCGAGATTCGTCAACCTGCACCTCTTTTGTTTGATTTTTCTCGCAGGAACAGATGGTCCTTTGATGTTGTTCAGTTCGATGAGTTCATGGTCCAGCATCAGTTTCATAACCCCATGGAGGGGGTTGTGCCCGACGAGGAGGGGCACGGTGAGATACCACACTTTCAGGAAGAGATCGCCACCGAGTTTGGTGAAGGGTCTTCCTCTGTTTGGCGTTCGGAACCTTCCTCGTGGGAGTATCCGAGGAGTTCGGTGTACGCGCCAGCATCTTTCTACGACCCTTGGACTGACCACCATACCCCCGGAGCAGGAGGCTCCTGGGGGCAGTAGCTGCTACCAACTTAGGCCAAAAGCCTAAGCTTGGGGGAGTACGTGCCCCTCTCACTTTTCCATTGTATTATCCGTTTTATTCGCTTTGATCTTTTCGAAGTTTTTGCCCGTTCTTCTTTATTTCTCTCTTTGCAAAAACAACAAAAAGATTTTCTCTTTCTTTTGCTTTTATTCAACCTTTGAAAAAATCCAAAAAGATTTCCTTTTCTCTTTAGTTTGCTTTGTTTTCAGAGATCAGCTCGAGTCCGTGATGGCATTTGATTATATTTCCTACGTTCGATCGTGCAAGTGACAAGCAGTGATGACGAAGATCGACTGAAGGAAAGCAACAAGGAAGACCGGTATGAACTCTTTTTGTTTCTACTTTTGTACATATGCCTGTACTTATGATCTAGAGATCAGCTTGTAGCGACATAGTGCTATGTTTACAATGCTCTTCCAGTGGTTCATGCTTTCCTTGTGGCTAGTCTCGAATAACTAGAGTATATAATGTGTTATTGAAATGATCTACATGCATTGCACTGTTCATAGTCTGGTATACTAAGGTGGTATTTCCCTTTAGAGAATTTTTGGATTGACTTGGCACATGCTTACACATGTTTAAGACTAAAAAGTCTACTTTGCCTTGATGATCTTTGAGTTTTAGAATAGTTATATCACTTTCATGCCCGATTCAATGTTGCTTTGTCGCTCTGCATGATTATGACCGTTATTGCTCTCTAGTTGGTCGCTTCCCAGTCTTTTGCTAAACCTCCACCTGTACTAAGCGGAATGACTGCTTGTGCATCCAAACCCTTTAAACCAGTTATGCCATATGAGTCCACTATACCTTCCTATACATGGTATTTACCTGCCATTCCTAACGAAGACTTTCATGTACCATCTCGAAACTAATCAAAAGCATTTCTCTTTTGTGCCTATGTTTTAGCTCATGAGGAAGTAGTAGTTAATTCATGATCTTTTTAAGTTGGACAAGTTTCACCCCTGGATTGTATGTCTAATGTGCAAACCCCTAATACGAAAAGGAACTGGCATTGAGTGCGTCCGGCTCAAAAAGATAATATAACAAGCAAACCCTCCTTCACGCTTTGTTCATGAGAAATCAGAAAACTTTGGCAGTGATAAACAAAGGAGATTAAGAGGATGTGATCGTCCTCATGCGGGAGCCGTTCCTCGGGACTTGTCCACTCAAAAAGTGATTGAGTTATCTGCTAGCATTCGTTGACGAAATATGCACTTCTCAAAACATGTTTACTTCTGTTTTTAAAACTAAGAGCTCTGGTACATGTTTAGTTTTTGTTTCCGATCACGGGTTTTCAACTTTGCCAACAAAAGCCACGGTTCGAGAGTCTCCACCTTCTTTCTTCAAAGCACCAACTAGGAGAGCATAATTGTCATTCTGAGTGTAATGTGCATCGTCCCAAAGTATTACATTGTCTTCTGCATACTTGTGATATGATTTATTCTGAAATTCTTAGTTCTAGTCTTCTTTAAAACTCTGGAGGAGTTTCTGCATTTATGTTTTGCTTCACTCATGGAGGCTAGCGAGATACCACCCTAGTATGCTCAAGCTATGTGCAATGTAATCTTGTCTTGATTTTCAGTAATATATTATTTACTTTTAAGTATTTGTGACTGGTCACTTGAAACAAGGATTGCTCCTTGCATTGTCCTCATAAGTACTGTTTCAATACTTGCTAAACTCTTTTCGTAGTACATGCTTATATACATCTAATGAAGCAAAAGAGTTTGTCAAAGTTTTCTTTGTCGCGTCCAGTTCGTTGAACTGAATTGCTTGAGGACAAGCAATATGCTAAGCTTGGGGGAGTTGATACGTCTCAAACGTATCTACTTTTCCAAACACTTTTGATATTGTTTTGGCCTCATTCTTGCATGATTTGGACTAAACTAACCCGGACTGACGCTGTTTTCAGCAGAGCTGCCTGTATGGTTTATTTGTGTGCAGGAAAATGGATTTTTAAGTATCTCAGAAAAATCCACGAAAAATCACAGAAAATCCACGCACCCGAAGGAACCAGGAACCAAAAGTGGGGCCAGAGGGGGGCCAGGGGGTGCCCAGGCGGCCTGTGGGCGCCCCCCCCCCCCTGGGCCGCGTCGGGGGGTCGCCTGGGTGGGGCCCACACCCCCTGGTGCCCTACTTTACCTCGTATTTTTACTCCCGACGCAGAAACCCCAGATCAGAAGTTCTTTCGCAGTTTTTCGTCGCGGAGCCGCCGCCACCCTCTGTTCTTCCTCGGGATGGCTAATCTGGAGGCTGATTTGGCCTTCGGAGAGGGGAGATCGTCGCCATCGTCATCATCATCACCACTCCATCATCCCTCCATGACTTCCCCTTTCATGTGTGAGTAATTCCCCTGTTGTAGGCGAAGGGGATGGTAGGGATTGGATGAGTTAGATCATGTAATAGTTTATCAGATCGTTGGGGGCATGTTGCCTATCATCTACTATGGTGTTTATCATCTTTGTTTCAACTTGTTATTCTTAATGCTTGACACTTAGGGCCCGAGTGCCATGATTTCAGATCTGAACCATATGTGTTTGTATGAGTATATTTGTGTTCATGATCCTATCTATGAGTTGTTTGCACATGTTACGGTTCGGAACCGGCGATCCCAAAAGTGACAGCTTGGGACACCAAAGGGGATGGTCCGTAGTTTGAGGATTACATGTATCCATTGAGTTCATTGCTTTGTTCCGGTGCTCTTTGACAGGAGCACCTTAATATCCATAAGTTCCTTTTGGCCCCGTTCGTAGCGGGATGGTAGGACAAAAGATGTTGTGCAAGTTCTTATTGCAAACACGTACAACTACCTATGGGATACATGCCTAATGTTTGATATTTGCCTAGATGATCATTACTTTTCCGTGTGTCGTGCCCCAAGTTAGAATCTATCTCATCCATGCAACGCCCAACCATCCATCTCCCTAGCCTACAGTGTTTTAAACCTTGCTTGTTATTAGTCGCTACTCTTGCTATTTACTTTGCTATCTACTGTTGCTGTTTACTTTTTGCTGTTACTTTTACTATCACTACCATCACTATCATATCACTGTTACCACTTATCTTTTGTTGCAAGTAAGTATATTTCAGGTGCGGTTGAATTGACAACTCAACTGTCAAAGCTTATAAATACTCTTTGGCTCCCCGTGTGTCGAATCAATAAATTGGGTTATTCTTACCCGCGAAGACTATCTCGATCCCTTACGGTTGAGGGTTATCAGAGAGTAAGAGTACCTTTTTGCATGTGGATCATGGTAACAATGCTTTATGTGATGCTTATATTGTTGAGTTTATTCGTGATCCCACTGAAAATTATTATGAGAAGGGAACATATGCTTATAGATATTTCAATAATATCAAGTTCCCTCTCATTATGTTGAAGGTTTTGAAGCTGCACTTGTTTTGTCTTCCTATGCTTATTGCTTTGTGCTTCAATGAATTATTCTATTGCAATATTCCTATGCATAGGAAGCATTTTAGGCTTAAATGTATTTGGTGTTTGCTTCTTGATGCTCTCTTTTGTTCTTCAACTCTTATTCCTACGAGAGCATCATTAAAGTCTTATGCCTAGCTTAAAGGCATAAAAGAAAGCGCTTTTGGGAGGCAGCCCACAATGAATAAAATTTTATTTTGATTTTGTTGTGTCTTGATGTTGTTACTACAGTAGCATCATCATTGTATCTTTACTTTTCAGCTTTGTGTCAAGTGTAGCCTCTGATTGCAAGAAAGTTCAAAAGTTGTGACGTGCTGTCCAGGAAACAGATTCAGTCCTTGGATATAAAAATTCGCATAAAATCACCAGATCATCTTTTTGGTCTGAATTTTTTCGACAGCATGCTCTATACAATTGTCTTTCGTGCGTATGTTCTGAGTTTTTTTATTAGAGTTGCAGAAGTGCCCCGAAAAAATCATTTACTACCTGCTGTTCTGTTTTTCACAGATTCTGTCCTGTTTTGCCTTTCCCTCATTTTGCAAACCTTGAGCTTGCTTTTTCTTTGCAAAAACCTTTTGGCAATCTTGAGAAACAGTAGAACTTCAAGAATATCCTTATTTCCAGCAAGGAACAATTATTTTATTATGGGTACTAACCTCGCTAATCAGATTATGATGAGTTATGTATGAAGGGAGTTTTCAAGTGTGCGAGGGAAGATGATAAAAAGATTCAGGGGTGTCAAACGCTCAAGCTTGGGGATGCCCCCATGCACCCACAAGAAATATTCAAGGAGACTCAAGCGTCTAAGCTTGGGGATGCCCCCGTGCATCCCCTTCTCCATCAACATTATCAGTTCGTCTTTCGTTCCACTATATTTTTATCACTTCATGTGTTATGTGCCATGCTTGGAGCGTCTTGCTTTTAGTTTTCTTTAGCTTTTCATAACGAGTCGGAACTCAGCTTTCTTTATGTGGGAGAGAAACACGCACCACTTCTACCTAGAACATAACATAGAATTTTCATGTCTATATTTTGCTGTGTGTGTTCTTTGTCTTTCAATAGCTACTATCATGTTCAGCTCTTAGTATTCATGCTTATCTTTTTAAAGAGCTTTTGTTTAGTTGGTTGCTTGAACTCTCTTTAGTTATCATGCTTATCTTATTAAGAGAGTTTGCTTCTGTTGCATTGGTTGATATGTCTATGATAAAAATGCTACGTGCATAATGGTGCTTAGTAGTTCATGTTTTCTTATGGTTAGTCTCAAATAGCTGGGGGGTTCCCAATGTGTTATTGGAGTACCAACATGATTTGTTTGCCTATGATGTGGTATGGTTTAGTAATATCTTCCTTCAGGAATTTATTTTGATTGACTTGGCGTATGCTCATGCATATTTAAGACTGTAAAGAAAGTCTGTCAAGCCTTGATGATCTTTTGTTTCTGAGTAGCGATATAACTTCCATGCTTGATTCAATGTTGCTTTGTCGCTCTGCATGATTATGACCGTCATTGCTCTTTTAGTTGATCGCTCCCAGTCTTTTGCTAACCTCCACCTGTACTAAGCGGACTGACTGCTTGTGCATCCAAAATCCTTTAAACCAGTTATGCCATATGAGTCCACCATACCTTCCTATACATGGTATTTACCTGCCATTCCTAACGAAGACTTTCATGTACCATCTCAAAATTATTCAAAAAAGCATTTCTATTTTGTGCCTCTGTTTTAGCTCATGAGGAAGTAGTAGTTAATTCATGATCTTTTTAAGTTGGACAAGCTTCACCCCGGGATTGCATGTCTAATGTGCAAACCCATAATACGAGAAGGAACTGGCAAAGAGTGCGCCCGGCTCAAAAATAATATAACAAACAAACCCTCCTTCACGCTTTGTTCATGAGAAATCAGAAAACTTTGGCAGTGATAAACAAAGGAGATTAAGAGGATGTGATCGTCCTCATTCGGGAGCCGTTCCTCGAAACTTGTCCATCTCAAGAAGTGATTGAGTTGTCTGCTAGCATTCGTTGACGAAACATGCATATCCAAAAAAATAATTATTACCTCTGTTTTTAAAACCAAGAGCTCTGGTACATGTTTTGTCTTTGTTTCCGACCACGGGTTTTCAACCTTGCCAACAAAAGCCACACTTTTGATCATATTTGGGCTAACCTATTAACTCAGTGCACCCCAGTGCCAGTTTCTGTTTTCAGCTATTTTTGTATTTCAGGTTTTCCCATTACGTAAACTGCCAGAAAAATCCCGGAAAAATTATATAAAAAATCAGCGTTCCGGAAGCTTCCATGCGGCCAAAGTAGGGCCGGAGGGGGGCCAGAGGGGCTCCAGGCGCCCTGCCCAGGCGGCCCCACCCCTGGCCGCCTGGCCAGGCCGCCTGGGCCCCCCGTAGCTCCCCTGGCGACCACCTTTGGCATATATTTAACACCCGTCGAGGAAACCCTGATTCCAGACCCCTTTTCTCCAGACGCGATTCCGATCTCCGCCACCATCGCCATCAAGCTTCGGGGGACCAGAATTCCTGTGCCGGCGCCCTGCCGGGACGGGGAAGTGCCCCCGGATTCATCTCCATCGACGTTGTTTCCTCCCTCCATGATGCGGGAGTAGTTCCTCCTCGGGGTTGAGGTTCTTACCAGTAGCTATGTGGTCAATTCTCTCTCCCATGATGTGATCTTCGTTGTGATCATAGGCTATGTTAATCTAGGGTGATCCCATGATATTTCCCCTTCCTCTATGTATTGGATTGATGTACTCACTTGTCTTTATCTAGTATAATCCTCGAGACCAAGGTGACAGCGGTCTATTGGACATGGATTAGAAAAATATTTTCATGAGTGATTTCCTCTATTGTGTGTTGATTGAAGATTGAGAGTCTCTTGGTGCTTGTCTTTGACTATCCTTTAGATATGTTGTGGTGATTGTGGGACTCTCTTTGGATGGCCTCGGTGACATTGGGAAATCCTTAGATTGAGAACTACGAACTTTGAGGTGTGCTTTTGTAGCCCTACATAATTCTCGTCCTCTTTTGACCACGAAGGAATGACCTCCGGGTGCGTCTCCATTGCATGTTTTATTGGAAATATCATGTGATTCGATTATGTTAATGTTGTTGGGAGTTGCCACTAGTGAAAGTATGAACCCTAGGCCTTGTTTCCACCATTGCAACACCATTTGTGCTCACGTTTACCACTTGTTTGCTTGCTGCACTTTTTATTACAGATTTATGTTACTTTGTTTTGCCATCCATATCACTTGCCATTTAACCTCTCTTCGCCGAACTAGTGCACCTATACATCTAACAAGTGTATTAGGTGTGTTGGGGACACAAGAGACTTCTTGTATCTTAGTTGCAGGGTTGCTTGAGAGAGACCATCTTCAACCTCTACTTCCCTGAGTTCGATAAACCTTAGGTCATCCACTTGAGGGAAATTGCTGCTGTCCTACAAACCTCTGCGCTTGGAGGCCCAACATAGTCTACAAGAGTATAAGCGTGTGTAGACATCATATGGCATAAAGACAGAAGTACAAAGAATACAAAACAAAGACAAATGAAGGAAGTTACCTCGTACTTATCCTTCATCATATTAACCAAGCCCAATTCATAATCGCGGCTGGTATGAAGCCGGTTCAAATACCCGGAATAAAGTTACTGGGCGCTCAATTCGGCATAGCTGGACAAGTCCGTGCTCCACTCGCCCTTCTCTTGTTGAAGCTTCTCCTCTTTAGCAGTATGCTTGGCCAAGATGATAGGCTCAGCAGGAGCGGTAAAACCTGTCCCGGTTATCTGAACATCTGGAGAAGAGGCAGTGGTTGGCTGAGAAGGGGAAACAGTAGGGGCCGGGCTAACAGGAGCCGGGTTAGTCCGAGGAGGGCTAACCCAGACAGGGCTCGCCGGTTCAACTAAATTTTCCACATTGGTATCTTCCGGGGCAACAATATCATCATGGTCCATGGGAGCAGGATCATCAAACTGATTTGCAGGATCGCCCTCTAGAGGGATGATTTCATCCGGATCAGCTGCCGGTTCAGCGGTAGCAGTCTCGGCAGCCGCTTTGGTGGCCTTCGCCTTCTTGCTAGGCTTGGGCTTGCTGAAGAAAATTGAAAGAACAATGAGAATCATCAAGGAACAAATACAAATATAAACCGGATGTTGAAAGGGACTTACCCAGGCACGGTCTTCAGTACAGGGACCTGTGTGGCAGTCGACTCACCAGAAGAGGACAAAGGACTATCCTGATAGTTAGGATCAGACGGTTTAAGCGGTTTACGTATAAGTCCGGTCTTTGGATGGAGAAGAGTTGGAAAAAGTAAAACCTCAGAGCGGCGCCTGCGAGCCGGAGTAAGAGATATTCCGGAGGATTCTACTACATGGCCACTATGGCGCGTAGTCCGGCGTGCTTCATGCTGCTGTTTCTTCAAAAGAAATTTGGGGTCCAGTTGAGCGTAAGGATGAGAAAAAGGGTATTTCCGGGACACCCAATGAATTTTGGGCGCCGGCGGTTCAGAATCTGAAGAAAGAGAGATTACCTCAACTTATGCCGCTTTACTTCCTTCAGCCAAATCCTGTGGAAAGACACTGTTAACATAAATTTGGATAAAGGGAGATTAAAACATATCAGGATCGAGTCATACCTCGGAATCCGGATCATCTTCCTCAGGATGTGAACCGGAGGCAGCAGCCTGTCGGGCTCATTTCTGAGAAGTAACTCACAGAATAGCCCTAAGTCACACTGGCTCCCAAGCACAACCAGTGGACAACCTTGATATAGATAACCAGTACAATAATATTACACAGGGTTGAGTCAGGGTGACTCAATAATTTATTACAACAACTCAACACACTAGGGTGGCGAAATATGACAGTGGGTGGTGGAACTCAACGCTGAAAGACTAGCATAGAGTCAAGCGTCAGTGTGAGGCTTGACTATTTTATTGGTGTGGCGGAAGCTTGACGGATGGTACAAGTGATAGACTCAAGACACAGGCGTGCTGACTGGGAACCTTCTAAGCGTCGGCCTCGCTAGCGCAATTCTCCTCCACGGGCTCGTCCTCCTCCAAGTCTGGCCAAGTAAATAGCCAGGGACAAGCCAGTGAGTACTTTGAATGTACTCGCAAACATTATGAAAATAAGGTATACTGAAAGCACATGCCATGATAAATAAACTACATGTATGCAACAATTGACATGACTTGGCATGGTGGAATATGGTTAGTACACGATATTAGTAATAATATAAGAAGATAAAATAAATGCCGGTCGGATGTCAAGTGACATCACGGTAGGACTTAAAGAGAAATGCCAGTCGGGTGTCCACAAGAGTAGTGGCGTGATAAACCGCCTGACACTCGAGGGACGCCTCAAAAAGGACTTTAAGAGAAATGCCAGTTGGGTATCCACAAGAGCAGTGGCGTGATAAACCGCCTGACACTCGAGGGACGCCTCAAAAAGGACTTTAAGAGAAATGCCAGTTGGGTATCCACAAGAGTAGTGGCGTGATAAACCGCCTGACACTCGAGGGACGCCACAAAAGGACTTTAAAAGAAATGCCAGTTGGGTATCCACAAGAGTAGTGGCGTGATAAACCGCCTGACCCTCGAGGGACGCCACAAAAGGTCTTTAAAATAAAAGCGAGTGTCCGGGGTAGTCTAGCCAGCCCCTGAGACACTCTTGAAGGTAACAACAAAATTATCGGGTTAGTCAATAAATATAATATTCATCATAAATAAATTCATGATAATTCTGATTATGTCGAAAGCACCATGCAAACATAACATACTCAAGTATATTATTTTCCTCCAGAGACTGACACCGGGACCGATACTTGACCCACCCAACTAAGTCCTTGACCGTGGACGCGGCTATTCGAATAGATATAACTCTGCAGAGGGTGTACCCTTTACCCACAAGTATAGGATCTAGACAGCACCGTGCACTGACTAAAACCTAATACGGACTTTGGGTTGAAAACACTCCTGACGCATACCCGCCCACCGGATGCTTGGACTCACCCACAGCATCACTCCAGACACCTTAAGTCAGGGAGGCTACAACCTCCGAAAAGCATGGGATCACTATTAAACGCGCGGATTACAAGGGGTGCCCCCCTCTCGGCTACAACCGGTAACACCCATGCCCCTGACCCGATGACAGGCTACAACCTTCATCGCAGTTATCTGGGTGGCGTGCACCCGTCCAGGGGTTAACAACTTACTAGGCCGTACCCTCCTTTCGGAAGGACCCGTGGCAGCACGGTATACAGCTAGGTGTAAGAACAAGACTCGATCTAGGCAGACTCAGGAGGTACTGTTAAAATATCATCAGTGTTCTTTTATCAGTATCACATGACACCACTGTGTCAACAAAGGACCATGCCCACTAGCATGTCCCAACCAGCAGCAACATCTCTGCCCTCACGTAACCACTTGTATGCCAGACAAGCTAGTGTGACATGCAAGCCAAGGTAAAACCAACATGACATGACCATACATGCACATGTGATAACATGCAACGTATGATGCACTACCATACTATGCAACCATGCAAGGAAGTAACATCATATCTCAAGTTCAATAATGCTTGCCTTGTCCAAAGTAATCAGGAGAAAACCCTTCTGAAAATCCAGCAAAAGTTCCCTCTTCTTTTTCTGAAAAATTCAAATTTGAATTCGAATAAGAAAACCAACACAGAACAGAAAAAGTTCTCAAAATATTTTTAAATAAATCTTAAAATAAACTAGAGCAGAAAAGAAAATTTTAGCAAAAAGAATCAACTCATTTGGATTTATATTTTAAAAGTTATTAGCTTTTCAAAACCAGGGGTTTTTCTGTAAAACAGAAGTCCCAGAGTTATTTAAAAGAAAACGTTTCGGTTACGGGTACGTCTTCCTGTGCAGAAGGCGTAAAGCGCAGAGTGCGCTTCCACTTAAAACAGAATAGAGAGAGAGAGAGCTGACGGGTGGGGGCCACCCGTCAGGTTTAAATTCAAACGCGCTCGCGCGCGAGTACAGAGAGGCGGCGGCGATCGCCGGCGACGATCGCCGGGGTCTCAGGGTCCGGCGCTGGTCGCAACATGACCAGCGGGGACTTCCGCATCCAGGGGTGGTGGAGGTGGCCACCGGCGGTCACCTGAACGGCGGTGAGCTCGTCGCCGGCGGAGGATGATTCTGGTGAGGTGGTGGCTCGTCGGAGAGGGTTCGGGGAGGTAAATTGACTTAGGGATTCGGCAAGGTGGTGGAAAAGGAGAGGATCGATGGAGTTTGGGCTGCTCTGGTGGTGTATGTGCTCGGTTCGGTTCGAGGACAGAGGCGGCGGAGCGGTGGCCGGAGGGGAAGAAGACGACCCCCTCGGGGCCTGGTGGGTGGTCAGGAGGAAGTATGGGAGGTGGTGAAGGCGAGTGCTGGCGCTAGAGGAGCTCGGGAACCCTTTATATAGGCGAGTCGGAGATGGCCGAAGCGGGTGGGGCTCGCCGGAGTTAATGAGGTCGCCGGGGTTGGTTCTGGTCGGTGATCTGAGTGTCGGGGCATTCTAGAGGCCCGTGGCGTTCGTCCGAAGCCTCCGCGTGGGCGGGCTTGCGCCTGCGCGACACGTTGGCGATGTGCTGTCCGCACGGGCGCGGCGGAGCGGCCGGCTCCGGCGACTGTCAGACGGGCCCCGTGCGGCGTGGCCGGTGTGTCTTTTGTGCGGAGGTGAGAGAGGGAGTGACGCGTGTGCGAAGAAGTAGGTAGGGGTGCTGCTGGGCAGTGAATGGCGGCCTATGGCCGTGGCGTGTCCGCTCGGCCCTGCCGTGGACGCGCTTGGGGAGGCTGCACCGGCCCGGTGCCACCTCGCCGGCGTGGAGTGGCTGGGCGCTGGGCCAGGGAGTGCTACGGCACTGGACACAAGCAACATCGCCGTGCGGGAGGGAAGATGATGGATGCACGGCACCCTGTCTCTGTCGGCCGAAGTAAATTCAGTTAACTGAATTTTAATTCAGTTATGAACAGTGCCAGCAACCTGTTTGATGAAATGCTTTGAGGGTTTAGGCAACTAGTTTGATCATGGGGTTTTGGGTGGTGGTGTGTAGCTACTCAAAAATGAGTTTGCCAGGAGGCCAAGAATTTTGGTGAAGTTTGGAAATGGTTTGGGGCAAAAACATGATTTCTGGACCAAATTTGAACTGAATTTATTTTGAAAATTTTGAACTGTGGGACCAAATGTTTTTGGAGAAATGGGTTGAGGGTACCATATATATGTAGGGATAATTTTGGTGGATGCAGAAGAGTCATAGAAAATATAGTTCCTTTGTAAATGTCAAGAAACTATGATTTATTCAAATTCCCCTTTTGGAATATAAAGTAAATAGAAAGAATATTTTTGTGGAGTGGGGAGGAGTTGTGAAATATCACAGAAGGTGTACATGACTTGAGAGGAAAAATTTGGAGTGGCAGAAAAATTATTTGGGAATTTTTATGGTGCTAGAAGAGGTGGAAAAGATTTTTGCTTTTGAAAATAATTGACCAAAACCAAAGATTCTTAAGAAAGAAAAAGTTTTTAAAACCTCCAAAATACTTAAATCAAATAAGTCCATCCTTCAAACAGAACCCTCCAACCAAAATTTTAAAAACTTAGTTAAAGTTTTGCAAAAGTTTTCAAAACTCCAGAGGAATATTTTTGGGGTGTGACACAGCCGCCTTTTTCTTGTTGACAGCATACGTCTTCCGGCGTGGCTGTTTGCCTGACTTATCCTGAGGTTTTCTTTTCCAGAAGGGGTCGTTGGCCTGTGCAGAAGATAAGAAATAAATAGAAGACAATTGATATGGACGGATCAGAAATAGCAGAAGAGGTCAGAAAGAACTTACTGCTGGCGGTTTGTTGTTTTCATAAAAAGGAGCCAATCCGTTCTGGCTGCACTCTTCCAGGGAGATGTTGAGCATCTTCTTTGCGGATTCGATGACTTCTTTCTCAGGAAGTATTATATCAATGTGGCGCTGAGGGTCATCCGTTTTTCCGATATACTCACACATCAGGCCGAAGCGCCGGCTCAGTGGAAGGATGCTCCAGGCAAGCCAACAACGAACAAAATCTACTCCAGTTAAACCGTTGGCCATAAAGGCCCTAAGCTTAGCAAGCTGAGGGGCAAACCGGGCCCGCTCTGAAGAACTAAGGCGCTGCGGCAGGGGATGATCCTCAGGTAGACGATGTTCACGGTAACCCGGCAGTGGGTTTTCTCCTTCAGGCGAGGTATCTTTGCAGTAGAACCATGATTGGTTCCATTCCTTGGGGTGTGTATGGAGAGCAGCGTGATGGAAGATCACATCTCTTCTCTTCTGAATACTAACACCGCCCAGTTCTTGATGCGGTCCGGCAGTAAACTCTGTCCGCTGGTTTAAGTGGAAAAAGTCCCAGAACAAATCCACTGATGGTTCTTCTTGAAGGTATGCTTCTGAGAAGACTTGAAAATTGCAGACATTTGATATAGAATTCGGACCTATATCTTGAGGATGGAGCTGAAAAGCGGCCAGCACATCCCGGAAAATTTTTGAACCGGGAGGGCTAAAACCCCGGGCCATATGATCAAAGAAAACGATGACTTCTCCTTCTTTAGGGGTAGGAGGACACTCATTTCCTGGGGCCCGCCATTTCAGAACCGCTTGGGAGCCCAGAAGACCAATTGAAGCGGCGTTGGTTAAGTCCTCTTCCGTAATGCGGGAAGGAGCCCAGTTGCAACAAACAAACTGCTTGGCAGCCATCTGGACTAAAGGAAATCATGAAAGCTACAGTGCAAAATCTGGATTACTAAGTACTGAAGTATAAACCGGAGCATAACATCAAATTATATCGACGGTTTAGACAAGGGACTAATGGCATTGACAACCCGAAAGCATATGTGAAGTGAGCAGCTACCGGTTTATGACAACAGGAAAAAGGGAGGCTAAACCGTCGGGCTTATGACTAATTCTTTATATAAGGAGCATATGATTAGTTAAAACCAGAGAAAAACTTACAGATCTACAAGACGAAGAAACAGGTTTCTACAGAAAGCTAAAGTAAAAATGGATCTGAGCCATAAGAAAAAGATGAAATATTCGCAAGTCTTATACAGGAGGAACCACGAAGGGTTTCTACAAATCAAATGAATCTAAGGGTTGAATCTAATGTCCGAATCTAAAGCTTAAACCATGGAGCAGGAGCGCATTCAAAACATATCCAAGGTTTGAGTCTACTGCAAGTGTAACCTACAGGGATGAACAGCAAGCTTCGAGGTTTCATGGCGGAAGCCATGGAGGAATCCTAGATTGAGATCTACAGTGAGAAAGAAGAAGTACCTGAAGAAGAAGAAGACGGCGGCGGAGTACTCTGGACACGTTTCAGGGTGATGCAGCGGCCTGGATTGATGATGGCGACGGGCTCGAAGAACGGCGGCGGAGCTTCGCGCGACGGAGGAAGACGAAGTGTGGAAGGAAGAAAAAGGACAGGGCTCAGCGGTATTTATAAAGCTGGTGAGGTGAAACGGCAAGCACGGGAATCAAGGAGGTCAGAGATTGGATAAAGATTCCGTTGTCGCCTCGATCTTTGGGGTAGCATTTAAACAAAGGTAACAAACAAAGGTGAGCAATAAATGTGGAGGTGATGTCACGGCAGATTGAGATGATTTCCGGAGATGACATCATAGCCAGTTTACAAAGCAGAGAAGCTACAGAGAGGAAATTTATGCAAAGACTTAGAAGACTGACATGAATAAGTTCAAATCAATCTGGGGCCTAATGTCAGGGATATTACTAGCAGGTATCAACCGGCTAGGAAGATCCAGATTACATTAATGTAGTTGTGTTATCATAAGCCCAGTGGATTATGAGTTAGAGGTTACGGCCCGTGGAGGCTTAGGGCCCATATGTAAAGCTTACGGTTTATAAACCGTTCTATCATGTAAACTTGAGGTATAAGGTAGAAAGAGTAGAGACCGAGGCGGACACGATTGTGAGCCAGCCTCGGGACTCTGTAAACCGGACCGGGCGTTGCCTCCTATATAAAGGGACGACCCGGCGATGGTTCAGGGAGGAGAAATGACCCGTCGAGAGACAGGCAAGCAATCTGCTCCCTATTCATCGACGCCCAAGCAATACCGAACAAAACTAGACGTAGGCTTTTACCTTCATCGAAGGGGCCGAACTAGTATAAACCCTTTGTGTTCTTTGTGTGCTTTAACCTCTTCAAGCTAACCCGCGCGATGGCTCCACACCTAAGTCCTCTAAACCGGACATCTGCCGTGCTAATTCCACGACAAGTATTGTTTGGATTGTTCCGATGTCTTTGTGACGAGAACATTGTTCTCGATGCCTCCTGTCATTTAGGGGTTGTGGCAGTGTCCCGGGGAGTTGAGCTCCGAGGTGTTGTCGTCACAAATATACCGCATCAGTTCTGGAATACTTAAGACGGCCGACATCGAAAACTCTCCTATGCGGTTAGTGGTAAGATAACCCCGACATCACCCAGTACTGGGGAGGTAGTTCGGGAGTATTGCCATAGCTTGTATAGCAGATGCGTTTCGAAGGTCCGAGGTAAACGGTTTCCGGAAATAACTGGTTATGTGTTGAAGGAAGGATACAGCTAGATGTAGGATTAGAGTTGAGTGCGCGGTGCTTCCCCTGTATCCCCAACACCTGATTGCATAACTGGAAACTTTCGGAAATTAATAGGTGGGTTCATCTAGTAGATCGTAGGCATTCTTCCAACGAATGCATGATATGGAGTTCGGGGTTCTACATTGAGTGAAGTAGTTTTATGGGCGTTGTTTCGATCAGGAGTTGCATCTTAAAGGGTCCTTGGCTATGCTGATCCAGGGATTGCAAAACCCTTTTGTAACACGTTCCATGAGCTTTCAGCACGAATACGTGGAATGAAGCTTCTATCTTGTATTTGTTCTATCTGCTCCTTGTTGCTTTTATTTACCTTTTGTTCTTCCAAGTGGCTTCTCGACAAGTTGATGTACCTACGGAATTCATTTGTTCAATCCTCTGTTCGAATGATATTGTGAAGATTATGTTGCAACATATCTATCCTTTGTTTTGATTTGATTCTGGTATTCGAGTTGCTTCGATGTCAAATGTTGATTCCATACCTTTCCTAATCGGTGTTCTCATATTTCTATGGGAGTGCTAATTCTTCTTGACCATCGAGATTTTCATGTTAATCCTTTTTCAACCGGCGTGCTTCTCTTCAAGTTAATTCGTTCTCTTCATCTTTTGCAAGATCATCTCTCAATCTTCTCTCAATGTGTCTGTTTCATTCATCCCAAGTTGACTTTGTTTTTCCCCACCCTCCCTCCCTTTTCTTTTGGAGCCAGAATCCTTGAACAAGTATCCATTTTATTCATGTGATATTTCTTCATTCTTTTCCTTCAATGTTCTTATCCGGTGCTTTATGGTGAAGATGCTCAAGAGTTTCAAGATCATCATTCTTAATTCTAACATTCTTCTCCGGTGGACTAAATCCAAGCTTTCCGTATTGATCATATTTGTGCCTCTTGTTTCACATGTTTTCCAATGTGGGAATTCTTATCCAAAGTCTCTCTTGATTATTCAACTCCATATAATTCTTATCCGGAGTGTTCAAGATATCTCGGAAGATTCATGTTTCAATTCTTAATCCGTCAAGCTATTTTGAGGATTATCATCTTATTCAAGCCATTTAATTTAACCGGTGCAATATCTCTTAAGCAATCTTTTTCAACGGTGATTTCTTTGAGTGGGCCCTAACCCACAGGTCTTTTTCCAGGATCTTACCTGACTCTTTTAATTTTTCTGGAGTTATACTTAAATTCTTTTCAAAGTGTGACGTAAGTATGGATTCCATCAGTCATATGCCTTCTCCAAGATCGTTTTCAAATTCTTTTCATGTTTGGTTAAACCTTCCATCTTTTTTTTATTCTTCCAGAGCATCTCGCAATTCTTCAAGGTGTTTCTCCTTGTCATTCTCAATATTTGAAGACCGGAGAAGAGTTTCTCTTAAATCTTGGCCCGTTCTCTTAAAGATTCGTGGTTCTAGCTTCATGCCATCCTCATTATTGTTCCGATTGTGAGGAATTCTTTTTATATCCATCCGAAGCATTTCATGAATCCTTTCCATTGTGATCCTCCGAAGCCATCATTTCAGAAGATTTCTTCGTTCTCAGTTTTCAACTTCGTCCTCCAAATATTCTTCATTGATGCCTCTTCGTTCATCTCCATATTCTTCCGGTGCTTTGTTCAAGTACTCTTAAACGGTTCGCGATCTCTTCGTTCTCTTGTATCTAAATTTCCTCAAGTGCTTATTCTTCACGATGATTATTATCTTTCATCACCCGGTTTCAATTCTTACGGTGGTTCATTCAGGATTACTCTTCCGTTGTTATCGTACCAATTCATTTGTTCTTTTCATAATCCTACATGTGCTTCGTTGAATACTTTCTCAAGTTTGTGCGAGATCTCTCTTTAATTCTTGCAACGAGAATAAGTAGTATGCCAAATCCATTTTTTGTCGTCAATTTAATTTGATGAAGGATAAGCATACAGTAAATCTTAGTCTTATTTCCTCAAAGTGAATAATTCCTTTTTTCCGGAGCTTGTTCATCATGTCATATTCTCGGTTCTAAGTTCTTCATCTTATTTTCCGGAGCTCCAAGTTATTCAATTATATCATTTCAAAGCTCCATCTAATTCATCGCAGGCCTTCAATCTTATTCTTTACATCTTTCACTTCTCATGCTTTCATTACCGGAGTTCTCATGGTGGTTCATCAAGATTTAATTCATCCTCGAAGTCTTCATCAAGATTCTTGTTGGAGCTCAAGCATTCTTCATCATGCATTCCAATTGCAATCCTTTCTACCTTATCTTTCAGATGGTGTTATGTCATTCTTGACAATTCCTTCATGAATTATGATTCACGAGTTATCAAGAACGAGATATTTAAAACCATCATTTCCCTTGTTCAGGAGATCTTTTCAACCCTTCAATTATACTTTGGAGTTATCTTGTGTTATAATTCACCTAAAATCTTTCCCTGAGAATTGTTGCTATTATGGTGCTTATAAATGACCCAAGTTCTTCAATTATCCTCCCGGTGAAAGTTTTTGGTCTCCTTGTTGATCTCAATCCAATCAAATGTTTTCGTCAGTGGCTGGTTGTCACCTCTTCATTTTGAGATGTTTTCCATAAGCCCACATGAAGCTTATTCTTTTCGTTGTTGAATTTCCAACAACTCTATTCAATCTATCGTGGTAAGGATGCTCTTTCAAATTCAATTTTGAGAGAAGTTGTCATTTTTCTTCTCCATTCATTCCGTTCATTGATTTATATGCTATTCTTTCATTCCGGAGGCATTGTGATGTTGCTCTCTCCAAACCATCATATCGTTTTATCGAGATCATGTTCTTTCCCTTGCTTATCATTTAACCGGAGTGTTGTATTCTTCATTCAAGTTCCCTCATCTTATGAAGTTTGCCTCTCTTTTCAACCGGAGTGCTATCTGAAATCTTTCTTACCCCTTGTGCCATTCTTTCAATTGTTTCAGAGGCAATATGTTGTTGATTACATCAAGTATCATTCCATCTCCTCAAGTTCATGTTAATTCCTTCCATTTTCAGACGGAGTGCTGTCCAAATTATTTCGTTCTTATTCCTTCTCAATCTTGGTTAATCGGAGTGGTTTTGAAATTTTTTCGTCATCCGTGAGCTCTTGTTTCATGTCTTTCAACCTGCAAGGTTCTCGTGGTGTTCCTTGTTCCCCATTTTACCGGAGTGCTCTTAAGTTCGTTCATCTCCGTTGTATTCTTTCTTTCAAGATTGTTCAAACTCTCAAGGTTCAAGGTTGCACTCGTTTGTCAAAGAAGCAACTTTGATTTACCTCTTCCTCTTTCGTTTTTATCCGGTGCCATCTCCAGGATCTCGGGTCGAGATCCTCTGTTAGTGTGGGAGAGTTGTGACGCCCGAAGACCAACGTCCCAGAAGATTCCAGATGTTTCGGGTTCTCCCGTGTGTTTCATTTGTGCTTGTGTTTTTTATTTTGCATTGCATCATGCCATCATGCCATCATGACTTTAATTCTGCAACTCAACCTAATAAGTCGTGTGGACCTTCGGTTCATTTAAATCGAGGGAAGGATGACTTCTCTTTATAACATATTTATATCCTCCTAATATTATGGAGGTATTATAAAAATATTCCATTATTGGAAGCAACCATTACACACTTGCATAATTTTCCCCATGTCTGTTTCACTCCAAGTTTTCACTCCCACAACCTTGCTTGATCATCTTCTTCTCCTTCTTCGTTAGTCCATTTAAATTGTGGCATTCTATTTCCTGCACCAATTTAATGTTCATTCTTTTCCTATCAATTCTCAACCATGCCTTCAACATCCTTGCCAATTTTTAGTTCCTTTGGACTTGTTTTGGTTGGGTTCAAAAATGGCTCAAGTTTGAATTTAATTCAAACTTGAATTATTTTTATATCCTTAAAAATATCCAAACTAGTTTATTAAAATTGTGCATAAATCTAGGAGTTCAAGTATATTTTTACTTTCTTCTTATTCTTCCTATAACTCCCTGTCCATTTTTCCTTTTCATCATCGAGATTTGAGTCTGCTTTTGTTTTTTAAGGGAAAAGGGCCCCTTGCGCTGCTTGGGCCCAGCCCAGCTAGCCTTCTGGCCCAAGGCCCAGCCAGCTTCTCCCTCCTAACCCTAGCCCACACCTACCCCCAGTTCTCCTGATCCCATCTCCCCCCATCGCCCCATCGTCCATCCTGGCGCCGCCAGGGAGCGAGAGCTCCCGCAACCCTCTTCCGCCCGAGGCCCCTCTGCCTCCTCCTCGTCTCCCTCCTGTTCACCGCCGGCCCCTCTTCTTCCGCCTCGCCGCCTGGCACCGCATCGCCGGCCCCTCTGCTTCTTCCCGCGTAGGCCGCCGCAGCGCCGCGGCGCTCTGCCTCACCGGAGGAGTGGAGCCCCCGCGCATGTCCTCCTCCAGCCGCAGCATCGTCGGCCTCCATGGCGCCCTGACTCGGCCTCAAGCCACCATCGCCACCAAGTCCTTCCCGCCGCCGCGCCGGCCTCTTCCTCGTCTCTGGCCTGGCCAAGCGCCGGTGACCAAGGCCCCGAGCGCGCCCGCGGCCTCCTTCCTCCGTGCTGGGCGCCTCGCACCCCGCCGGCCGCAGTTCCCCGATGAGTAGCCGCACTCCACCGGCCGGATCCCGTCACTTCGCGCGCCCTCCTGCTAGCTTCATCGCTGCTGTGTGGTGGCTGTGATGCAGCTTAGTGCGCCGCCGCACCTCGGGTCAGCCACTTCATCCTCGCCACCGGAACCGGCCTGCTGGCTCGCCTCCTCGCTGTACATCGTCGTCCCGGTGCTTCTATCGCTTCCTGCATGTGGCCCTGCCGCCCGAGCTCCTGTTGCCTTTTGGAACTGCCATGCTGCTGCTGGTGCTCGGGACGGCTACACTGTCAAGTAGGTACACGGCTTCAACCCGAGGAGTTACACGGCTATGTCTCCGAATGGCTACACTGACAAGTACACCGTCGCCAAGTTCCTCTCTGTCAAGTGCACATGACCTCGAGTACGACTACACGGCGGCACGTCAAGTACCTCGACGTCACCGGAATCGTCAAGACGCCAAGTACCTCGACGTCACCGGAATCGTCAAGATGCCAAGTACCTCGACGCCCGATGCCAAGTTCGACTCCATCGCCGAGAACGACTACATGAGGACCTTGGTTAGGGGACCGAACAACCACAAGTACCCCTACGGTTCGTCGAGACCGGCAAGACCGAAGACGTTGGATGCGACAAGTACCCCTACCGACGATCCGAATCACTACGTGCATGTACCACTACCGTCGCCCCGGGGACGTTCGATTCGTCAAGTACCTCTCCGAGAAGAAACGAGAATAACTACTTCCCACTACGAACGTGTACAACTACTTCCCTCGACGACTCGAACCCCTCCGAAAAAGCACGCTCCGAAGGTATACCCCGAGTCGAATGCCGATGTGGTGAACGAATGCTTGTTGTGTAGTATGAGATGAATCGGATGTTTGCATCGTGTCCGTTGTGACCCTCGTTTGCCCTATCGTTGTCAAGTGGGAACCGGGTAACCGGGAGCACCCCACCGGAATTTGCATTCACGCTCACGCCACCTTTCTTTTGCACCGATCTCTCCACGCGTTACCGGTACCGATATGTTGCGTGGCATCATTTTCGGATTCGTCGCCGTGGCCCCTTTCGTTCCACCATGGTGACAAATACTTCATATCTCTTCATGTTAACTTTTACTAAAATTTTGCATAAAACTTGATCATGTCATCCGCATCATGTTAACAACATTAAAATGTGTGAATTGTTGTTTGCTTAAAAATTGCTAAACATGCACATGGGGATTTTCCAGAATTGTTGTTGTAGTTTCCGGCCTCATTTAAACTTGTTGACTTGTGTTGTTTTTCTGTGCTTCCTACCTTGCCATGTATTGCTTCCTGTATAGACTTGTCATGCATCATACCTTGCCATGTATTGCATCATATAGGCTTGTGTTGTTCTTCTGTGCTTCCTACCTTGCCATGTATTGCTTCCTGTATAGACTTGTCATGCATCATACCTTGCCATGTATTGCATCATATAGACATGTGTTATTTTTCTGTGCTTCCTACCTTGCCATGTTTTGCTTCCTGTATAGACTTGTAGTGCATCCTATGTAGTCTTGTGTTGCATCATACTTGATTGAGCATATTGTCATGTCTCGTGTGGTGTGTTTACCGTGTTGCTTGTTTCTTTCCGGTTTGCTTCCTCGTTAGCTTCGGGTTCGTTCCGGTGTTGTGAGGTTCTGTTCGACTACTTCATGGATCCGTTCTTCTTCCTTGCGAGATCTCAGGCAAGATGATCATACCCTTGGATACCTTTACTATCATTGCCATGCTTAGTAGTCTTGATGCTATCGTTACATGTCGCGCTACCCATCTTATTGTCATCCCCTCTCCTTGTTGCCATGAAACCTCTAACCTTTGAAACCTTCCTAGCAAAACCATTGTTTGGCTATGTTACCCGCTTGCTCAGCCCCTCTTATAGCGTTGTTAGTTACAGGTGAAGATGAAGATCGTTCCAGGTGGGAACTTGTTGTTGGAATATCACAATATCTATTATTATTATTAACACACCTATATACTGGGCATGGGTGGAAGGCTTGGCCTTTTGCTCGGTGTTTTGTTCCACTCATGCCACCTTAGGCGCCGATAAACCGGCATTATGTTCCTTGATTTTGCGTTCCTTACACGGTTGGGTATATGGGAACCCCTTGACAGTTCGTCTTTGAATAAAACTCCTCCAGCAAGGCCCACCGTTGGTTTTAATTTGCCTCATAATAACAACTTAATTAATTAATTAAAATTGCATAGGGGGTCGCGTCCCTGGGATTCTTTCTACATAGCAGGGGGACCAGTGCTGACGGTGTTGGTCCCAAACGGGCAGACTGCGGGACGGCCTCGGGGAAACTCGAGGTATCTGGCTCCTGTAGGATGTCCCATCCGGTTGTGGCCTGAGACGAGATACGTGAGGCTACTATCAGGGTGTCGGCACGCCGGGAAGTCTTGCTGGACTTTTTTTCCATTGTCGAAATGTCTTGTGCACCGGGATGCCGAGCCTGATCGGATTTCCCTAAGATAAGGGGTGATGATATTATATTTATCACTTCAGCTGATCGTGAGAGTTTGTGATGGGCTAAGTTGGGACACCCCTGCAGGGTTATGATCTTTTGAAAGCCGTGCCCACGGTTATGTGGCAGATTGGAATTTGTTAATGACCGGTTGTAGAAAATTTGACAGAGGATCCGAAGTAAAACACACAACTGTGTGAGTAACCGTGACTGTATCTTTTCACTTTGAGAAGAGAACACGGTGGGGTTATGTTTGACTCGTAGGTAGTTCAGGATCTTTAGCGATCACTACTAGTTTGCGACCGTTTGCGTAGATGCTCATCTTACTCTTGTACTCGTAAGGTAGCCACCATATATTGCTTAGCTGCTGCTGCAACCTCACCACTTTACCCTCTTCCATACCCATAAAGCTTTGCTAGTTTTGATACCCATGGTTATGGGATTGCTGAGTCCTCGTGGCTCACAGATACTACAACACCAGGTGCAGGTTCAGCCGAGAATGATGCAGGAGCTGGTTCAAGTACTTCACTGGGAGCTCGATGACGAGAGTGGCCATATGTATGTGACCTGTTTTCGACGATCAGTAGTGGTGTCTACTAGGGGCGATTCGGACCTGTGGCTTTATGTTTTTGGTATCTTTCTTTTGGATCTTCGCCCGTAGTCGGGTTGTGATGTTTTGGATGATGATTTGCTTATGTAATGAATTGTGTGACGTGGCGAGTGTAAGCCAACTATCTTTTTTGCAATTTCATCCCTATTTTTACATGACTCGTGCAAAGATACCAAACTTGGGATCATTCAAGAATGGGCTTATACCTTTAAGTCGTGCCTCGACACGTAGGAGGTATAGTCCCATCCTGGGCATTACAAGTTGGTATTCAGAGCCTTCTCCGACCTAGAAGCCCTCACTTATTGATCGAATCGTTGACGGTTGAGTCTAGGCACACACTTGAAAATGTTTTGAGTCCTATATATATCGGAGAGTAGGATTTCTTTTTGCTCCTCATCCCTTTTCACTCTGGTGAGGACTCCTGACGATTACTTATCTCTTCTACTCTCAAAAATTCACCAATTTTTTTAGGATCACGCGAGTATTGTCAGGGATATTATTAGCAGGTATAAACCGGCTAGGAAGATCCGGATTACATTAATGTAGTTGTGTTATCATAAGCCCAGTGGATTATGAGTTAGAGGTTACGGCCCGTGGAGGCTTAGGGCCAATGTGTAAAGCTTACGGTTTATAAACCGTTCTATCATGTAAACTTGAGGTATAAGGGAGAAAGAGTAGAGACCGAGGCGGACACGATTATGAGCCGGCCTCGGGACTCTGTAAACCGGACCGGGCGTTGCCTCCTATATAAAGGGACGACCCAGCGACGGTTCAGGGAGGAGAAACGACCCGTCGAGAGACAGGCAAGCAATCCGCTCCCTGTTCATCGACGCCCAAGCAATACCAAACAAAACTAGACGTAGGCTTTTACCTTCATCGAAGGGGCCGAACTAGTATAAACCCTTTGTGTTCTTTGTGTGCTTTAACCTCTTCAAGCTAACCCGCGCGATGGCTCCACACCTAAGTCCTCTAAACCGGACATCTGCCGTGCTAATTCCACGACAGTTGGCGCCCACCAAGTGGCTATCGCACGATGGTTTCGAGTTCTTGAAGGGCAGCTTTAAAGGACTCAAGGGTTACGTGGTTGGCCGGATGACCAAGAGTCGTCGTGGACGGATCTACATCGACGACGCAGGCTAGGGCCCCGAGGCCGATTCAATCGAATACGGGTACCGGGTCCCCTTCGGCAGCATCCACGTCTTCATCGGCAAGATTGGTGAACCGGGACCTGAGCCGGACATCTTCCCCAACATCGTCGAGCCGGCTCAGCGTGCGAGATCGGCCCAGATTCAGCCCGCCGTGAAGAGTGTTTTCGTTGGAGCAGTGCATGGAGTCCAAGCCGAGGATGTATCGGATTCTGGTGGCGAGACCGCTGTCTATTCTGACGATGAATCTTCATCTGGAGAGACCGAATCTCTGTATCTGTTGCAGGATGGCCGATCCGGGGGTGTATCCGGTGGTGACAGTATTCCGGACCCCTTCGATCCGCCAAACCGGGTGGTTGTCTTCATGGCCGGATCACAGTCTATGCAGCAGCCCACGATGACTGGGGCGTTCACAGCAGAGGCAGCTGGTGCGGGTGCAAGCAACCAAGCCCCCTCACCCTCTGACGCTCTATCCACCTTGGTCGAGGAGTTGACAGCACGCGCAATAGCAGAAGTAGCTCCTGCCAACAAGGCGCAGCATGATGTGGAGATCCTCCAGCTGAAGGACCGGATTGAGCAAGCTAAACGGGATTTGGACACAGAGAAGGCCATGATGGTTACAAGGCAAGCGGAGCTGGATTCCCAAGCTTACCGGCTCAAGATTGATCAGGCTTCTGCGCAGGAGGTAAGGAACAGAAGGTATCAAACTCGTCTACCGCCGGTCTATTAGGCGATGAATCTCTTTGGCACACCAGGAGCGGGAGCCAGCAATAACCTAGAAGTAAACTGGGGAGGAGCCCAAGGAGCAGGTGCGCCGGTTCAACAGCCGGCCACAGAGCGAAATCGTCAGGTTGTGCCCACGCCGCACATCCCCACCCCTCCTGGCCATTATTCAAACCCGTTGGACAACATTGTCACCGCCGCTTCACGACTGGCCGCTTTACCTATTGAAGGGACATCCCCCATGGCGATGGAAGCGCGCCGAGCCAAGGAATGGCTCGATGAAGAACGTGACATAGCAACAGCACGATCTGCAATTTATCAGCAGGACCTGCGCAGATATAACAGCCGCCGGGTTAAGACCAGGACGTTCTAGGATGGGGACCTGGTACTCCGGCTTATACAAGACTAGACAGATATGCATAAGCTATCCCCACCTTGGGAAGGACCTTTTGTGGTCAGCAAGAACCTACACAACGGTTCATACTACATGGTGGACGTTCGAGAACACAAGGACTCACGGGCAGCAGAGGAAGAGACGAAGAGGCCGTGGAACATTGCTCTTCTACGGCCTTACTACACTTGAGCCATGAGCTCCGCTTCATGTATCCTGTATATATTATGATTAATCAATAAATCGGCACCCCTGGTAAACCGGAGGATCAGCCTTTCTTCTTCTAAATAAGTGTCTTATGGGAGTTAACTCAGATACTTTGATCAGTCCATTTTGATATGCAGGACAATTTTATAAGGGACCAACCAGGAATTGCCATTCAAGCGCAACTCTTTCATAGGTACCCTACCTCCACGGTCATTAGGGGGCTACGGATCACGTTCGAATCCTCGATTAATCCCTTCTGGTCCGGTTTATATGATCATCTTCGAATCATCGCCCTTTAGATTACATCCATTGATTGGCAACATAAGTTCTTGCTCCTTGGATTACATCCATTGATTGGCAAAAGAAAAGTTCTTGCTCCTTGGATTACATCCATTCATTGGCAAAAGAAAAAGTTCTTGCTCCTTGGATTACATCCATTGATTGGCATGTAGGAGGTATAGTCTCATCCTGGGCATTACATGACTTTTGCGTAAGCCTCCCCGGCAACGGCGCCAGAAATTCTTCTTGCTACTTCTCGAGCTTGTGTTGTATTCCCTCGAAGAGGAAAGGGAGATGCAACACAGTACGGTAAGTATTTCCCTCAGTTTTTGAGAACCAAGGTATGAATCCAGTAGGAGACCATGCGCGAGTCCCTCGCACCTGCACAAACAAATAAGAACTTCGCAGCCAACACGATAAGGGGTTGTCAATCCCTTTACGGTCACACTTACGAAAGTGAGATCTGATAGAGATGTTAGTTTATACTTATGGTGTTTTTGTTTATAAGAACAGAAAGTAAAAGCGGAAAAAGTAAAGTAGATGTAGATTGATATGTTGAGAATAGACCCGGGGGCCATAGTGTTCTCTAGTGGCTTCTCTCATGATAGCGATATTCTATGGCGGGTAAACAAATTACTGTCGAGCAATTGATAGAAAAGCGAATAACTCTGAGATTATCTAGGCATGATCATTGTATATAGGCATCACGTCCGAGACAAGTAGACCGACTCCTGCCTGCATCTACTACTATTACTCCACACATCAACCGCTATCCAGCATGCATCTAGTGTATTGAGTTCATAAGAACAGAGTAACGCCTTAAGCAAGATGACATGATGTAGAGGGATAAACTCAAGCAATATGATGTAAACCCTATCTTTTTATCCTCAATGGCAACAAAACAATACGTGCCTTGCTGCCCCTACAGTCACTGGGAAAGGACACCGCAAGATTGAACCCAAAGCCAAGCACTTCTCCCATTGCAAGAACTATAGATCTAGTAGGCCAAACCAAACCAATAATTCGAAGAGACTTGCAAGGATATTATGAGCACACATAAAGAGTTCAGAAAAGAACCAAATATTTCTCATAGATAATCTTGATCATAAACCCACAATTCATCGGATCTCGACAAACACACCGCAAAAAGAGATTACATCGAATAGATCTCCTCGAAGACCGAGGAGAACTTTGCATTGAGATCCAAAGAGAGAGAAGAAGCCATCTAGATACTAGCTATGGACCCGAAGGTCTGTGGTAAGCTACTCATAACTCATGGTGAGGCGATGATGATGATGTAGAAGCACTCCATGGTAGATCCCCCCTCCGGCGGAGCTCCGGAACAGGCCCCAAGATGGGATCTCATGGGAACAGAAGGTTACGACGGTGGAACTAGGGTTTTCTCTGTTGCTCTGTTGGTTTCGGGGTACGTAGGCTTATATAGGAGGAAGGAGGACATCGGGGGCCTCACGAGGGGTCCACGAGGCAGGGGGCGCGCCCCCACCCTCGTGGGCACCTCGTGGCCCCTACTCCGTGGTTCTCAAGTCTCCCGTGCGTGATTTTCTCCAAAAATATCTCTCCCGAAGGTTTCATTCTGTTTGGACTCCGTTTGATATTCCTTTTCTGCAAAACCCTGAAACAGGCAAAAAAACAGCAATCTGGACTGGGCCTTTGGGTTAGTAGGTTAGTCCCAAAAATAATATAAAAGTGTATGACAAAGCCCATTAAACATCCAAAACATCATAAATAATAGCATGGAACAATCAAAAATTATAGATACGTTGGAGATGTATCAACCTTCTGCCAAAAGAATGCCTATAATGATGAATTGGTTGTACACTATAAAGGGCCAAAGGAGGAACCTATACCTCGTGAGCTTGATATGTGGGACTTTTGTCCCACTAAATTTAGCCCTTTTGATTACTTTTGCTTGCCACAAAGAAAACTTGTAGGATCAAAAGTATGTCTAGAGGGGGGGTGATTAGACTACTTGACAATATAAAAAATCTGCCTTTTGATCATGCAATGTTTTTGGCAGTTTCACAATTAAGATCAATTCAAGTAACACCCTACACATGCAATTCTAGAGTATAAGCAGCGGAAAGTAAATTGCACATGTAGTAAAGAGAGGTGGAGAAGATCAAACGCAGTTTGGAGACACGGAGATTTTTGTCGTGGTTCCGATAGGTGGTGCTATCATACATCCACGTTGATGGAGACTTCAACCCACGGAGGGTAACGGCTGCGCGAGTCCACGGAGGGCTCCACCCACGAAGGGTCCACGAAGAAGCAACCTTGTCTATTCCATCATGGCCTACGCCCACGGAGGACTAGCCTTACTCGGGGTAGATCTTCACGAAGTAGGCGATCTCCTTGCCCTTACAAACTTCTTGGTTCAACTCCACATCTCAAAGACGGAGGCTCCCAAGCGACACCTAACCAATCTAGGAGGCACCACCCTCCAAAAGGTAATAGATGTTGTTGATGATGATGAACTCCTTGCTCTTGTGCTTCAAATGATAATCTCCCCAACACTCAACTC
>LR738714.1:737273624-737296256 GCA_902687465.1 Secale cereale | reverse complement strand
CGTGGTTCCGATAGGTGGTGCTATCATACATCCACGTTGATGGAGACTTCAACCCACGGAGGGTAACGGCTGCGCGAGTCCACGGAGGGCTCCACCCACGAAGGGTCCACGAAGAAGCAACCTTGTCTATTCCATCATGGCCTACGCCCACGGAGGACTAGCCTTACTCGGGGTAGATCTTCACGAAGTAGGCGATCTCCTTGCCCTTACAAACTTCTTGGTTCAACTCCACATCTCAAAGACGGAGGCTCCCAAGCGACACCTAACCAATCTAGGAGGCACCACCCTCCAAAAGGTAATAGATGTTGTTGATGATGATGAACTCCTTGCTCTTGTGCTTCAAATGATAATCTCCCCAACACTCAACTCTCCTCACTGATATGGCTGTGGTGGAAGAAAGGATTGAGTGGAAAGCAACTTGGGAAGGCTAGAAATCAAGTTTCATATGGTAGGAATGGAATGGCTAGATCTCAACACAAGGGTAGGTGGTTCTCTTCTCAGAAAGTGTATGGTAGGAGTGGTAGACTTTCTGATGGCTCTCTCTTCGAATGAAGAGGGGGTGGAGGGGTATATATAGCCTCCACACAAAATCCAACCGTTACACACATATTTGAGCAATCTTGGTGAGACCGAAGTGAAAACTCGGTCAGACCGAAAGTTCAAATATAGTGAACGTTGGGATTTTCGGTGGGACCGAAAATACCATCTCGGTGTGTCCGAAGTGAGTCAAAGGTAGGAGCTTGCCATTCTCGGTGGGACCGAAATTAACAACTCGGATATTCCGAAGTGATGTCAATTGGTTACAGAAGGTTGGCAGTCCAGTTTCGGTGAGACCGAAACTCAAAATCGGATGGACCGAGAAATTAGGGTTTGGAAGAATAACTGAGGTGGTTCATCTCGGTGGGACTGAGTTTGCAGAATCGGTTTGTCCGAGATTACTTATGAGTGTGTTGAGTAGTGAAAGTTGCTGATAGTTGAGGGAGCTAGATCACTAAGCACTTGAGCAACCAGATCATCAACACAACCTCATCCCCTTTTAATAGTATTGGCTTTTCCTATGGACTCAATGTGATCTTTGATCACTGAACCAAAAATAGAGTCTTGAGCTTTTGCCAATGCTTGTCTTAGCATTTTGAGGGGTCCACTTCTTCAGACATTTCCATACCCATATCATCGAACTTCTCTGAAATGATTCTCAAGTAAATATTAGTTCAATGATATATATGTTGTTATTAATTACCAAAACCACCCGGGGATTAGTTGCACTTTCAATCTCCCCCTTTTTGGTAATTGATGACAACATATAGATCAAAGCTTCGACAAAAGATATAATCAAAGAATAATATCGTCGCTTTGAGAAGTATGTGATAAACAAGAGCTCCCCCTAAATTTGTGCATTATTTAAAATTTGCGTTTGAATGCAAATGCACAATCGATTAGGATTATGGGTCACTCTTCCATGTCACATACATCTTGGTGGAGCGCACAAAATGATAAGAATGAATAACATGCACTCAATC
The DNA here is from genome assembly GCA_902687465.1 of Secale cereale. Taxonomy (NCBI): domain Eukaryota; kingdom Viridiplantae; phylum Streptophyta; class Magnoliopsida; order Poales; family Poaceae; genus Secale; species Secale cereale. Next base: position 737,294,736 of record LR738714.1, on the reverse strand, counting down.
ACCAAGACAAGAGTAAATAGCCATACAATGAGGAACAGCATATGATAAGCATTAAGCACACATTAAAGCATAGTATGACCAAACACTCATTAAGGTAGCATCAAACGTAGTAGCAAGCATACTGAAAGTTTCGAAAGACCAAAAGAAACCAATGTATCTCAAAGAAACCGGCAAAAGAACGAAAGACCACTCTCTCTCTCGAAGCCCTATGATCTATACAATTTCTCCCCCTTTGGCAACAAGTTACCAAAAAGTTCGAAAAGGTATAGAGCTAAGCGTCACTGCGGGCTCTGCTGGCGGCTCCCGTCTGGGTAGATGTCGGTGTAGAAATGACGGCATCGGCGAAGACTTCTGCTGATGTCTGCGCTGGAGGAGTGGATGCTGGAGCTGGAGTAACTGCTGGAGCTGTGGCTGGTGCTGAAGAGGTAGCTCTGGAGTCAGTCACTGGGATAGCTGCAGATCTGGATCCTCTGGGAACCTGAGCAGTCTGGCGATGAGAGTCCTGGACTAGATCATCCTGCATGAGTTCTGCTCTCTCCTGCCTTGCTTCCTCCATGTCTGCCTCAAGCTTGTTGACGGACACCTGAATCTCTGTCAGCTTCACGTCCAGAGTGTGGATCTTGTCCTCAACAATCCTCTCTAGGCTCTCCTGAGATTGCTCAATGTTGGCCAGGCGTTGTTCAATCCTCTGGGTAGCTTCAAGAATCTGCTCTCCGAAGCTCTTTGGCTTAGCTGCTGCTGCTGCTGTCTCTTTGTCAGCTTTAGCTTTCTTCGCAGCTTCGATTTTGGCTTGTCCTTCAACTGAGGTTGGATCCTCCTCATCCATCACAACTACGTTATCCTCATGCTCTGGCTGCAGTGGCAAGTGCTTCCTATCCAACATGAATTTGCCCGTGCCAAACTTGGCATTGATGAGCATCTGAATCTGCGGGGCAAACCCACATGACCGCTTCTGGTCAGCTGCAGTCCTCTTAATGGTCTCTACCATTAAGTCCATCACCTTGAAAGGTGCCTTCTCATCGAGAATGTGCAGCATGTTGATAGAATAGCCTCGAATCATGCGGTGGTCTCCAGACTTGGGCATCAAGGTATGCCTCAAAATAGTGTTAGTGGTGGTCAGACCTGCCTGGAGATAGTACACTGAGCCAAGCTTCCACCCTTCCAAATCAGCAGCGGGGATCTCCTTGTACATGTTCTTCATGGAATCATGACTCTTCTTAGGAATCTCATAGACATCAATGTCGTCCTCTCTCTGCACTGGAGCATTCAGAAGTTCTGCCCATTCTTCAACAGACGAAGAAAACCTTTGACCTTCAGTCATCCAGGTGATCTTGCCATCAGGATAGAAGTGGGCTGTGGCGTAGAACTGCATGATCATCTCGTCATTCCAAGCTGTCAGCTCTTGACCCACAAAATCAGCAACTCCACATGCAGTAAAGCTCTCATGCACATGGGGAAAGAAGTCTCGGTGCTCTTCACTGTCAATGTACTTCCAGTCAACATACCTGGTGTCAGCAACAATGGGCTTCTTATCCATCAGCACGGTCTCATAGAAGTTCTGCTGCTCTCTGGTGTGGAATCTGGGGTCCACAGCAGTCCTTCTCCTCACAGCATATGGATCAGACTGTCTCCATAGCCTGAGACCTTTATCCTTCCTTGCCTTCATGTCCTCAGTTTGAGGATGAGCATCATTGTGGAGTGGCAACTTAGGACGGAGCTTAAGCAACACATGCTCTTCATCTGATTCAGACGGTGGCATCTCACCTTTGTTCTTCTCAGAAGCTGGAATGCTCCTGGTTGTTCTCTTGGGCTTGGCTGGAGCTGCCTTTGCTTGAGCAGGCTTCTTGGGCTTAGAGGAGGCTTGAGCCCGAATAGCATCACCCATGAACTTAGCTTTCTGAGGAGGAGGCTGGGGTGCATCTTCTTCTTCTTCTTCTTCAGCAGCTGCATCAACTTGAGGTTCAGCATATACTACCCTCTTCCTCTTGGAAGTTTTCTTCACCTTACTTGGAGCTGGCTCTTCCAAGTTGAGCTTCTTTGCAACGGCTGACTGCTTTACCTTGCTTGTGCCTTTCCTTGACTGCTGCCCTTGGTGCTCTTTGGCAACCACATTCCTCTTTGGCTTGGAGGTAACTTCCTCAGCAACGAAGTCAGAGTCCTCATCATCAGAATTTCTCTTCTTCCTGGTTCTGGTGGCTGCAGGAGGCAAACCACTAGGGGTGCTCCTCTCACCATCATCACTGGAACTGCTAGCCTCAGGACTTGTATCTGCCTCTGGAATCTCAGCAAAAGGTGATTCAGACCTGTTCTGGCTGTCACTGACATCTGACATGGCTGACAACCTGTGAAAAGATAAGGTATAGGCAGAGTAGAAGAGTTATCACAACTGCAGAGGTTTTTGCAAAAAAAAATGAGTTTAAAACTTAGTTTTGAGTTTTCACAGAATGCATTTCGGTCAAACCGATTTTAAGTTTCGGTGAATCCGAAGTGTATACAGAGGCCTACACACCACTTTCGGTCAGACCGAAATGGGTTTCGGTCCTACCGATAACCTAGGGTTTCACTGAAACTAAGTTTCGGTCACACCGATTTGCACAACTCGGTTAGACCGAATGATGCAGTGCAATGGCCAGAGGCCAAATCGGTCATTCCGAGTTTCAAAATCGGCTTCACCGAGATGCGTTCCGTGGAAACCTAAACCTAAGAATTTCGCTCGAAACTAGAGGATCTGATTGATGTTTAGGGAATATCTCAAACGTGGATAGATTCATGGCAAGCCATTCATGCAAGAGTCAGATGGCGAGCACGAAAGGGATCGGGACTCACCCTAACTTGGTGGAGTCCCTCTACGGCGGCAACGGCGCGGAGAGGATTACCGTTGACGGCGGCGGAGACCTGCGGCGAGGGCGCACAGGCGACGACGGCGACGATCCGTAGACCAGGGCGACGGCAGCAGGGGACTTGGGGGCGAACGGTTTGAAGAGTTAAGTCGCGCGCAGCCCTCAGGTATATATATCCCCATGCTGTCGGTGGGACCGAGTTGAAAAACTCGGTGTCACCGAAATGTATAACTGCTGTGCAGTTACGCATATCGGTCAGACCGAGATTTTGAACTCGGTTTCACCGAGATGAAACCTAGATCAGTCTAAGCGTTTCGGTTGGACCGAGATGGAAAAGCCGGTCAGACCGAAATGGACTTAGAAGGTTTTGGAAGTCAGCCTTAGACGGATCGGTGGCTCCGAGTGCTCCTCACTCGGAGAGTCCGAAAATGACTTGTTCAAAGTTGTGATATGAGCATGAATAGAATTTGAGACAAGAAAGCATAGATAGCTAGGGAAGGTGCTTAGGCATTCTTGTCCATCCATTTGGCCAGAAAAATCAAAACAATCAAAACAACAAATGGATGTCCTTGAATGGATAAAATCATGCATTCAACATGCTCACACAATAAGATAGCAACTGAAAAATGTGTCAAACATGCACAACCAACACTCTAGCTACTAGCACACAATTTGTCGATGACTAGGTCATCTATATATGAGTATTTTGACTTAGGAGCCAAATGAGAACATTTGATCATAGGTCATACTCATCGTTTAAGCACAAGTGGGGTTACCACTTTTACATAAAGCATTTATGTGTTCACATCATTTGGAGATGCTTTAGCTCAATTTTTAGAGCAAAGCTCCCCCTAGATGTGAGAACCCCTTTTAAAGGGTCAAACTAACCTTGGGTTGTCGTAGAAGACTTCATGTAGATGTTGAAGATGTGGATGCTCAATGTTGATGTAGATCATCAAGAGTTGGGAGCTATCCTTTGGATTAGGGCACTTTCAATACCTACATGGGTTAGTCCCACAAGGAACAAACAAGAGTATCCATGGACATAGATTGAAGTACACAAAAGATGATGTCCATGAAAGCAATGATTACCTTGTCCCTTGACTTACCAACAAGAGGGTTTGTGACTCCATGAACTAGTGCATGATGTGGAAGTTGATTGCACAAGTTCTTGCCAAAATGAATATGAGTGAAGTATGTTGGCGGAGTCACCCTCAAGAACCTTCTAGTTCTTCTTCTTTGGGATCCACATCATCTTGATGGGAATCCTTGGGGTTGTAGTTGAGCTTGACGAAGTAGAACTTGATGTGTCCTTGGGAACCCACTTGACCATGGCTTGAGGTGCTTCAATGAATGCATCAATCTCCTCTTGAAGCTTGTCCTTGGCCTTTAGCTTGTGGTCTTGTGGTGGAAGGTCATCTTGAGCTTGTTCCACATTGGAAGAAGTAGGATCATACTTCTCCTTTTGTGAAACAAACTGTGGAGTAGGGTATTGACCTTCTTCCCACTCAACACCTTCGGCGTTGAACTTTCGCTCAAAACCAGTCTCCCGTGCGTGATTTTCTCCAAAAATATCTCTCCCGAAGGTTTCATTCTGTTTGGACTCCGTTTGATATTCATTTTCTGCAAAACCCTGAAACAGGCAAAAAAACAGCAATCTGGACTGGGCCTTTGGGTTAGTAGGTTAGTCCCAAAAATAATATAAAAGTGTATGACAAAGCCCATTAAACATCCAAAACATCATAAATAATAGCATGGAACAATCAAAAATTATAGATACGTTGGAGATGTATCAACCTTCTGCCAAAAGAATGCCTATAATGATGAATTGGTTGTACACTATAAAGGGCCAAAGGAGGAACCTATACCTCGTGAGCTTGATATGTGGGACTTTTGTCCCACTAAATTTAGCCCTTTTGATTACTTTTGCTTGCCACAAAGAAAACTTGTAGGATCGAAAGTATGTCTAGAGGGGGGGTGATTAGACTACTTGACAATATAAAAAATCTGCCTTTTGATCATGCAATGTTTTTGGCAGTTTCACAATTAAGATCAATTCAAGTAACACCCTACACATGCAATTCTAGAGTATAATCAGCGGAAAGTAAATTGCACATGTAGTAAAGAGAGGTGGAGAAGATCAAACGCAGTTTGGAGACACGGAGATTTTTGTCGTGGTTCCGATAGGTGGTGCTATCGTACATCCACGTTGATGGAGACTTCAACCCACGGAGGGTAACGGCTGCCCGAGTCCACGGAGGGCTCCACCCACGAAGGGTCCACGAAGAAGCAACCTTGTCTATTCCATCATGGCCTACGCCCACGGAGGACTAGCCTTACTCGGGGTAGATCTTCACGAAGTAGGCGATCTCCTTGCCCTTACAAACTTCTTGGTTCAACTCCACATCTCAAAGACGGAGGCTCCCAAGCGACACCTAACCAATCTAGGAGGCACCACCCTCCAAAAGGTAATAGATGTTGTTGATGATGATGAACTCCTTGCTCTTGTGCTTCAAATGATAATCTCCCCAACACTCAACTCTCCTCACTGATATGGCTGTGGTGGAAGAAAGGATTGAGTGGAAAGCAACTTGGGAAGGCTAGAAATCAAGTTTCATATGGTAGGAATGGAATGGCTTGATCTCAACACAAGGGTAGGTCGTTCTCTTCTCAGAAAGTGTATGGTAGGAGTGGTAGACTTTCTGATGGCTCTCTCTTCGAATGAAGAGGGGGTGGAGGGGTATATATAGCCTCCACACAAAATCCAACCGTTACACACATATTTGAGCAATCTCGGTGAGACCGAAGTGAAAACTCGGTCAGACCGAAAGTTCAAATATAGTGAACGTTGGGATTTTCGGTGGGACCGAAAATACCATCTCGGTGTGTCCGAAGTGAGTCAAAGGTAGGAGCTTGCCATTCTCGGTGGGACCAAAATTAACAACTCGGATATTCCGAAGTGATGTCAATTGGTTACAGAAGGTTGGCAGTCCAGTTTCGGTGAGACCGAAACTCAAAATCGGATGGACCGAGAAATTAGGGTTTGGAAGAATAACTGAGGTGGTTCATCTCGGTGGGACTGAGTTTGCAGAATCGGTTTGTCCGAGATTACTTATGAGTGTGTTGAGTAGTGAAAGTTGCTGATAGTTGAGGGAGCTAGATCACTAAGCACTTGAGCAACCAGATCATCAACACAACCTCATCCCCTTTTAATAGTATTGGCTTTTCCTATGGACTCAATGTGATCTTTGATCACTGAACCAAAAATAGAGTCTTGAGCTTTTGCCAATGCTTGTCTTAGCATTTTGAGGGGTCCACTTCTTCAGACATTTCCATACCCATATCATCGAACTTCTCTGAAATGATTCTCAAGTAAATATTAGTTCAATGATATATATGTTGTTATTAATTACCAAAACCACCCAGGGATTAGTTGCACTTTCAAAACTTGCTGCTGAACGTATGGAATATGAGATGAGTTTCCGCGATATATCTTATCATTATGGCAATGCCTATATCTATCCATGTTACGTGCCTAGCTAGGGGCGTACAACGATAGCGCTTGTTGGGAGGCAACCCAATTTTATATTTTTTGTTTTTGCTTCTGTTTAGGAATAAATATTGCATCTAGCTTCTGTTTAGATGTGGTTTTGTGTTTTAATTAGTGTTTGTGCCAAGTAGAACCTTTGGGAAGACTTGTGTAAAGTTTATATGATCTTGCTGTGAAAAACAGAATCGTTAGCGCTTGCTAGAATGGTCACCAGATTTTACTAGAGTGTGCTATTTAGTTGATTCTTTTTGCAGATGATTAATAGACAAATTCCTCACATTTACCAATTTATTTCAATTTTTTGGAGTTACAGAAGTATGCGAAAACTACAGATTACTACAGACTGTTCTGTTTTTGACAGGTTCTGTTTTTCGTGTGTTGTTTGCTTATTTCAATGCATCTATGAGTAGTATTGGGAAGTATGAATCATAGAGAAGTTGGAATACAGTAGGTTTAACACAAATATAAACAAAAAATGAATTCATTGCAGTACCTTTGGGTAGTGGTTTGTTTTCTTATACTAACGGAGTTCACGAGATTTTTGTCTAAGTTTTGTGTTGTGAAGTTTTCAAGTTTTGAGTATTGCTTTGATGGACTATGGAACAAAAAGTGGAAAGAGCCTAAGCTTGGGGATGCCCAAGGCACCCCAAGGTAAAAATTCAAGGACAACCAAAAGACTAAGCTTGGGGATGCCCCGGGAAGGCATCCCCTCTTTCGTCTTCATCTATCGGTAACTATACTCTGAGCTATATTTTTATTCACCACATGATATGTGTTTTACTTGGAGCGTCATGTATAATTTGAGTATTTGCTTGATAGTTTGCCACAATTATCCTTGCTGGATACACATATTTGAGAGAGTTAAATATGGCCTAGGAATTGTTAGAACACTCTATGTGCTTCACTTATATCTTTTGAGTTGAATAGTTTTTGCTCTAGTGCTTCACTTATATCTTTTAGCACGGTGGTTATTATATTTTGTAGAAATTGTTGATCTCTCATGCTTCACTTATATCCTTTTGAGAGTCTATTAAAACAGTATGGTAATGTGCTTCGGCTATAAAACTAGCCTTCACATGATAGACATCCAAGATCAATGTAGTAAAATATTTCACATTAAGTGCATTGAATATGATGAGAAGTTGGATGCTTGACAATTGTTTTGAGATACTAGGATAGTGATATTAGAGTCATGCTAGTGGAGTTATTATGAAATTGAGAAATGCTTGTGTTAAAGTTAGTGATTCCCGTAGCATGCACGTATGGTGAACTGCTATGTGACGAAGTTAGAGCATGAGGTATTTGTAGAGTGTCATCCTTTGTGTGGAGGTCGGGGGAGCGCGATGGTTAAATCCTACCAACCTCCCCCCTAGGAGCATGCGTTGATTGCTTTGTTTTGATGACTCGTAAATTTTTACAATAAGTATATGAGTTCTTATGACTAATGTTGAGTCCATGGATATTACGCACTCTCACCCTTCCACCATTGCTAGCCTCTCTTTTACCACGCAACTTTCGTCGGTACCATACACCCATAATATATCCTTCCTCAAAACATCCAGCATACACTTTCCTCAAAACAGCCACCATACCTTCCTATCGTGGCATTTCCAGAGCCATTCCGAGATATATTGCCATGCAACTTTCCACCGTTCCGTTCATATGACACGCTTCATATTGTAATATTGCCATGCATGATCATGTAGTTGACATCGTATTTGTGGCTAGGCCACCATGCATAATTTTTCATACATGTCACTCTTGATTCATTGCACATCCCGGTACACCGCCGGACGCATTCATATAGGTCATACTTTGTTCTAGAATCGAGTTGTAATATCAGGTTGTAATTTAATGAAAGTGTGATGATTATCATTATTAGAGCATTGTCCCATGTGAGGAAAGGCTAAACAAAGAAAGCCCCTCCAAAAAAGGGAAAGAAAAAGAAGAAAAGAAAGGCCAAAGAAAAAAAAGGCCCAAAAAAGGGAAAAGAAAAGAAAAAAGGGACAATTGCTACTATCTTTTTCCACACTTGTGCTTCAAAGTAGCACCATGTTCTTCATGATAGAGAGTCTCATGTTTAGTCACTTTCATATACTAGTGGGAATTTACATTATAGAACTTGGCTTGTATATTCCAACGATGGGCTTCCTCAAATGCCCTAGGTCTTCGTGAGCAAGCAAGTTGGATGCACACCCACTTAGTTTCTTTTGTTGAGCTTTCATACATTCTTAGCTCTAGTGCGTCCGTTGCATGGCAATCCCTACTCACTCACATTGATATATATTGATGGGCATCTCCATAGTCCGTTGATACGCCTAGTTGATGTGAGACTATCTCCCTCATTTTTGTCTTCTCCACAACCACCTCTCTATTCCACCCATAGTGCTATGTCCATGGCTCACGATCATGTATTGCGTGAAAGTTGAAAGGTTTGAAAGAATAGAGTATGAAAACAAGTGCTTGGCTGAAACCGGGGTTGTGCATGATATGAATATTTTGTGTGATGAAGAGGGAGCATAGCCAGACTATATGATTTTGTAGGGATAACTTTCTTTAGCCATAGTATTTTGAGAAGACATGATTGCTTTGTTAGTATGCTTGAAGTATTATTATTTCTTATGTCAATATAGACTTTTGTCTTGAATCTTTCGTATCTGAACATTCATGCCACAATTAAGATAATTACATTGAAAAACTATGTTTGTTAGCGTTCCACATCAAAAATTATGTTTTTATCATTTACCTACTCGAGGACGAGCATGAATTATGCTTGGGGATGCTTGATACGTCTCCAACGTATCTATAATTTTTGACTGTTCCATGCTATTATTTACGATGTTTTGGATGTTTAATGGGCTTTGTTATACACTTTTATATTATTTTGGGACTAACCTATTAACCAAAGGCCCAGTACAGATTGATGTTTTTTGCCTATTTCAGGGTTTTACAGAAAAGGAATATCAAACGGAGTCCAAATGGAATGAAACTTCTGGAGAGATATTTTTGGAGCAAAATACACACGGGAGACTTGAGAAACACGGAGTAGGGCTGACGTGGCGTCCACGAGGATGGGGGCGCGCCCCCGTGCCTCGTGGGCACCCCGTCTGGCCCCCGATGCCCTCCTTCCTCCTATATATACCTACGTACCCGGAAACCATTAGAACAACAGAGAAAACCCTAGTTCCACCGCCGCAACCTTCTGTTCCCGTGAGATCCCATCTTGGGGCCTGTTCCGGAGCTCCACCGGAGGGGGAATCTACCACGGAGTGCTTCTACATCATCATCATTGCCTCACCATGAGCTGTGAGTAGTTTACCACATACCTTCGGGTCCATAGCTAGTATCTAGATGGCTTCTTCTCTCTCTTTGGATCTCAATACCAAGTTCTCCTCGGTCTTCGAGGAGATCTATTCGATATAATCTCTTTTTGCGGTGTGTTTGTCGAGATCCGATGAATTGTGGGTTTATGATCAAGATTATCTTTGAGAAATATTTGGTTCTTTTCTAAACTCTTTATGTATGATTATAATATCCTTGCAAGTCTCTTCGAATTATTGGTTTGGTTTGGCCTACTAGATCTATAGTTCTTGCAATGGGAGAAGTGCTTGGCTTTGGGCTCAATCTTGCGGTGTCCTTTCCCAGTGACAGTAGGGGCATCAAGGCACGTATTGTATTGTTGCCATCGAGGATAAAAAGATGGGATTTATATCACTATGTTTGAGTTTATCCATCTACATCATGTCATCTTGCTTAAGGCGTTACTTTGTTCTTATGAACTTAATACACTATATGCATGCTGGATAGCGGTCGATGTGTGAAGTAATAGTAGTTGATGCAGAATCGTTTTGGTCTACTTGTCTCGGACGTGATGCCTATATATAATGATCATGCCTAGATAGTCTCATAATTAATCGCGTTTCTATCAATTGCTCGACAGTAATTTGTTTACCCGCCGTAGAATATCGCTATCATGAGAGAAGTCACTAGAGAAAACTATGGCCCCCGGGTCTATTCTCAACATATCAATCTACAATCTACTGTACTTTTCCGCTTTTACTTTCTGTTCTTATACCCAAAAATATCAAACTATCATCTCTATCAGATCTCACTTTCGTAAGTGACCGTAAAGGGATTGACAACCCCTTATCGCGTTGGTTGCGAAGTTCTTATTTGTTTGTGCAGGTGCGAGGGACTCGCTCGTGGTCTCCTACTGGATTGATACCTTGGTTCTCAAAAACTGAGGGAAATACTTACGCTACTGTGCTGCATCACCCTTTCCTCTTCGAGGGAATACAACGCAAGCTCGAGAAGTAGCAGGTTGTAATTGGAATCCAATGGCCATAGGAACAACATCTGACAGCTGTTGACCCGGCCGTTCCTAGGCAAGGATCATCCGACTGAAGCCTAGCAGACGCCTGATTCTAGAAAATTTCATCATTATTTCATTCAAGTTCAGCATATAAACAAAATCAATATTCAAACCATGTCCAACATTGATATTTTCAAATATGTCATCGAGATAAAGAGGATAGTGGAGACGGATCCCGAATCAGACATCAAGTTAAAAACATACATCATTTTCTTAGTTCGGACAAAATGTTAAATGCATGGATTAAATGAATGGGGAGAAGGCTGCAAAATTAAGTGAACTCTTTCAATCTGGGTTGATAATCGAAAATCCAACGTTTGATAGACCCTGTACTAGTACACATGTTACGTATCCCTATTCCCCTAGATACAATGCCAGTACCAACCTATTTTTATAATGGAATGCCTCATAGCTCTTTATTGTGAAATAAAAATAGTTACATCGTCTATTACAAGAGGCATGATAAAACTAGGAGGATCTCCATCCCAAACCACTACATAATTTGAATCATAAACATGCTTGGAAATAGTATGAGCCACCTTATTTCCATCCCTCGGGCAGTGTTGGAAAGAAACATTTCCTATCCTCTGTGCCATAATGAAGCATTCTGCCAAAATTGGTGCCATTGCATTGTTGGACAAGTTCCATAGAATCAGATTCGATGATTATTAGAAGCATTACAATTGATCCACTAAAGCAAGCCCTTTTTCGAGCACCCGTGCTCCTACAATAGTTGGACTTAAAACATTGAAGATTTTCTTAGCTGCTCTTGCTACAACCACACCACGATCATTGTGAATGAGTGCTCTAGTTGCATTTGTCCTATCGTCGGTGGATGCAGCGTCAATATTCACTTTATATGCACCCCATGGTGGCTTTGTCCATGATGCTTCATTTCCATTCACTACTCGTCCAGTAGAATTGTTGAAGTTGAATGCCTGGATATCTAAACATCGTCCAGCAAAGCTACTTGCTGGCCTTTCAAAAGTTCCTTGCCACTAAATGTGTCAGGCGCCCATTGCAACAATTTCCTTCATGTTAATTTTCTGAGAATTGGCGAGGTGGCGATGACCGACGGTTGTTACGAAGGATGTCCTCCAAAACATATCAGGACAAAGGGCTTCTTCAATAATATCATGGAATCCGAGTGATTTCCAACCTTGTCGGGCTCGCTCACACATGAACAGTAAATGCCTGATGTTCTCTACTCTAGCTTTACATACCGTACATTGTGGATTCAAGGGTATAAGTCTCACTGCCAGTATTGCATAGCTAGGAATATCCAAATTCCATATAATTTCCCACACCGGGTTCACATTGCTCGTTCCCTCACCATCTTCCTTCCCATTCTCGCGAAAATTAAGGATCACATTTGGCCTACTACGCTAACCGGAACGAGAAGGTAAACCATTTTGTTTTGTTCCATGCATTGAAATCTTTAACATATTAGCATTCATTGGGATCTTCAATATTCTTTCTGCATCAATAGGTATAAAAATATCCCTCATTAGGTCCTCATTCCAAGATCATGTTAAAAGTTTCATATCTCATCAACCTTTATGAGAAGGGCATGTTCTCTTGGTGTGATTATCTTTCTCATTGGGATGTTCGAGATCCAATGATCCTCCTAGATATCAATGTGAGTACCTCATCCCACTCTCCATATCAATGGTCGAGCTATGTGGTCGGCTGATGGGGGGGAATGCCCCCCCCCCCCATCCTTGGAAAGATCCCTGGAAGTTTTTTTTGAAGGGCTTAGATTAGGAAGAAAATAGCCTTTCCCCTAGCTCTTCATATTTTGTGTTTCACTCCCCCCTACAAGTTTCTATCTAGCTCTGCCACTGCTCCAGATATGCCCACTCTTGAGCACTTGCAAACTAGCAACTATGCTTTGCGAGGTTATATAAAGAGCCAATGTTTGGTCCTGCTTTTAGCACATTATAATTCAGGTAATACTTGGACCGCAAGACACTAGAGCACAAAGAATTAAACTTAGTAATACAATGCCAACTTTGTTTTGCTAGCATTGCTAGGTTAAAGCATGCGGATCTTTGAAGCTCATTCCCCCCCCCCCCCAACTTTTATGGGAGAGATAATCTCCACCAAGGTGGCCAATGCATATGTTTTTGTTCATCAGAATCACCCCACAAAAATCCGTCCATTAAATCACTCATCTCTTTGCAAAGCTTCTTTGTAATTTGAAACACTGACATAGCAAAAACTAGCATGGATTGACTAACAGACTTAAGTAGTATTTCCTTTGTCCCCATGGACATAAGTTTTTCTTTCCACCCATTAATTCGCTGAACCACCATTTCTAAGAAGTAGACGAAGCAATGACTTTTACCCAAACCAACAATTGTTGGTAGGCCGAGGTACTTATCAATATATCTTTTGTCTTAATATTAAATTTAGTGCATATTTGGGCTTTTCTCTCCACTTCAATATCTGGGCTTCAAAAAATATTAAATTTGCATCACTAATCAGTTGCCCCGAACTCTCTGAGCATTAGTCAATATCTTGTCTCAATGAGGTTGCATTCATCAAATCTTCCTTCATAAGTATAAGGGAATTATCAGGAAAAAGTAGATCAGAGATTGATGGTGCACTTCTGCACACTCGAAGACCTTTAGTGCCACAAATCTCCTCTTTTGGAGCCATAATAACCCTTCTGCAGAAATAAGGAACAAATATGGGGAAAGAGGATCTCCTTGTCGAAGCCCCATCAAAGGCACACAAATTTCAATTGCTTGATCATTGTATCACATGCCGTCAAGAGGATAACAAAGTATGCATTAAAACCTAACCAAATCATTATCCTTTTCAAAAAGAGCCACTCAACATGATATTAAGCCTTATGCATATCCAATTTTGCAGCATAGTAACCCGTCTTGCTAACCTTTGTGTTGTTTTTAATTTATGCATATACTCATAAGCCAAAAAATTTGTATTTATCAACCTCCCAGGATCAAAAGCACTTTGGACAAGCGATATTACCTCATCAAGGATACCTTTCGAATGAAGAGCAAGAGGTAGCCTTGTACAAAACATTGCATAAACTGATTGGTCTATATTGAGAATTTTTCTCGGGCTTGCCCACATTGCGAATAAGTACTATAACAATATCATTCCATCCCTTCCGATTTTTCTTGAATTTATTGCCTCTAAAACTCGACTTGTAAAAGTATCACCAATCAAGTGCCAACATTTTTTAGGAAGATCGCATGTAAGCCATCTGTATCTGGAGTCTTCATATCTCCTATCGGGAACAATGCTTTCTTCACATCTTCTGTTGATGCTGATCATAGTGGGAGTTAATTAGCTAGTAACATAACACATCTCAATGCAAGTTTGCATATGTGGCAGGTAGTTAATATGTTATCATAACATAATGCAGATCAAGGCAAAATGTGTCTATAACTAAATAAATAGTATCATATGATACTACTTCTATGATACGTTGCACTATGAATTTAGTAACATTGATTACGGATATTCACTTTGACACATGGGAGCACCTGCCACCATAGTATATTTTTCAAAATTTCAAGAAAAACCGAGTAAAAATTTGGCGCGTACATCTCGACATTCTATATGCGCATGGCAAGTTTCGCCGAAAAATAACATTTTTTGTGGCCTATGTAAAAAGGAAAAACAAACTAGCCTCGTGAAAAGTCCTTCTTAACATTGTTTTTTTTTCATTTTCACACACGACACAAAAGTGGTCTGTTTTTGGCGAAACGACTTTGTGAGCTGGTAGAATGTTAAGATGTACAAGGAAAACTTTTTGTCAGAATTTGTGGCATTTCAAAATGCCCCACTCGGTAAACTAGTGTCATGTAAATGACACTAGTCTAAATTACTCCACGCTATGACTAGCCGAAAAAGGCTTTGTCAAAGCTTCATTCTTCTCCATGGTGACGTGAGGAACGGCCATATCAATTAAAGCCGGGTCTGATTCATCTATTATCTTAGCAAACAATCCAGCAAAATAATCATTAATAAGGGGATCCAGTAAGCGTGCCATCTCGCCACTTTTTCAATAAAGGACATTTTTATTGACTCAAAATGTAGCATCAAGCGGATACAAAACATAATGAGCATCACCCGGCCTTTGCATAATTAAGATGCACATAGCCAAACAAAAATAAATTGAAAAAAGATTAAAAAAGCGACATATCAGCAACAGTAGGATCATAGAGGACCGACAGTCCGCCTATGTCGAAGGAGTTGGTGTGGCTATCCGTAGATTATGCTGCCACCCATGCTGGGTGAAAACCTCTCTCGCCACCCGCTCCAACCACGTACACACCGTCTTGAATAACGGTTGATAATCCGTTCGGTGTAGTGTAGACTACGTACGAAGCAAGTGTCTACAGCGGAAAATAATCTGCAAAGGAGAGGTGTTTTTGCCCTCAAAAATCAAATCATTCCTACGTAGCCAGAGTGGCCATCTCGCCACTTACCTTGATCATCTTTCAGCCGGCTGATCTGGTTCTTCTTTCGCCGAGCCGACGCAAAATTCTGAAAGTATTGGGTGTTGTTGTCCCCGATCTTGAGCCAATCAATTGTACTCCGTTGCGTCCATTGAATTTCTTCAAAGTCTAATGGTTTTTCGATTTCAGCCGCAAGCTCTCTGTGTTCATGAATGTTTCTGACGTCAAGTCTCCCCAAGTGACTTCGTCTAGTTCTTTCTGTGCTTTTCTAAGGTTATTTTTTGTCCTCTTCAACGCACTACGACCCCGTCTGTGCAAACGGGAGTGGAATAGGGCTACCAACCTGTTAATTAGCACGACATAGCATGGCCAGCTCGCTCAACTAGTACACCATCGAAGAAAACGGAGGCCGTTTCCACAAGACCCGGACTTTTCCGCGGAAAAAAGGTGGAAGAAGACGAGACCAGTTAGGCCGCACACCGGAGAATGACGCCCGTGGCATGCACGATACGTACGCGCGCCATGCATGCATCTTCGGTTTTGGCGGGGTCAAAAGTGGCAACGCGACCACGAACACAGGCGGGTGTATAAAAGGGGCGGATAGTGCAGCTGCATAGGCACACACCAGCTCTAGTAGCATCGGAGAGCAGCAGATAGAGAGGAAAAGCAGCAATGGCCAGGCAGGATGTTGCCTCCATGTTTGCCGTTGTTCTCTTCATCGGAGCATTCGCTTCTGTTCCTACAAGTACGTACATTCTCTCATGTTCTTGTACTCCCTCCGTTTCTACATATAAATATTTGTAGAAATTTCAGTACGATCTACATATGAATGTAGATAGACATATTTTAGAGTGTAGATTCATTCATTTTGCTCGGTATGTAGTCCGTATTGTAAAATCTTTAATAAAACTTATATTTAAAAACGGCCGGAGTATTTTTCTAGTATCTCATTTGCATGCATGCATGCACCTACTGCCAAGCGAATCCATGTAGACGTTGAAGAGATCGCCTCGTCCGAATGCTTTTACGAAATTTGCGAATCCATGAACGTTAAAAAAATGCAGTGCATGAAGAGAAATTCTTTCAAAAGAATTCCAACGAGATTTCGTAATACAAGTCAAACATGTGCACTAATCACACATGTATACCACTTGGAGAAAACTAAACATGCCCACGATTCAGATGCGTACTCTTCCACGTCAACGCCTACGGCAGCTAAACCTAAACGGATGCAGGTGTGCAATCCATCGGCGTGTGCTACGGCGTGATCGCTAACAACCTCCCGCCGGCCAACGAGGTGGTGCAGCTCTACAGGTCGAAAGGCATCACCGGCATGCGCATCTACTTCGCCGACGCCAAGGCCCTCTCCGCGCTCCGCAACTCCGGCATCAGCCTCATCCTCGACGTCGGCAACGACCAGCTCGCCAACCTCGCCGCCAGCACTTCCAACGCGGCGTCCTGGGTGCAGAAAAACGTCCGGCCCTACTACCCGGCTGTGAACATCAAGTACATCGCTGCCGGCAATGAGGTCCAGGGCGGCGCCACACAGAGCATCGTGCCGGCCATGCGGAACCTCAACGCGGCCCTCTCTGCCGCTGGGCTTGGCGCCATCAAGGTGTCCACCTCGATCCGGTTCGACGAGGTGGACAAGTCCTTCCCGCCCTCAAACGGCGTGTTCAAGAATGCCTTCATGACGGACGTGGCCCGGCTCCTGGCGAGCACCGGCGCACCGCTGCTGGCCAACGTGTACCCCTACTTCGCCCACAAGGGTGACCCGCAAAACATCAAGCTCAACTACGCGACGTTCCGGCCGGGACCCACGGTGCGGGACGACAAGAACGGGCTGACCTACACGTGCCTGTTCGACGCGATGGTGGACGCCGTGGTCGCCGCCCTGGAGAAGGCCGGGGCGCCGGCGGTGAGGGTGGTGGTGTCAGAGAGCGGGTGGCCGTCGGCGAGCGGGTTCGCGGCGACGGCAGAGAACGCGAGGGCGTACAACCAGGGGCTGATCGACCACGTCGGCGGGGGCACGCCCAAGAGGCACGGCGCGCTGGAGACGTACATCTTCAGCATGTTCAACGAGAACTTCAAGAGAGGGGAGCTCGTGGAGAAGCACTTCGGGCTGTTCAACCCGGACAAGTCGCCGGCGTACCCCATCCGTTTCCAGTAGTCTAGCTAGTCTGGCTAGCTTGCATCGTACGTATCTGCACGTACCGACATCGTCTTCAGCCTAAATAAGCTGCACGTACGTACGTAATGCGGCATTCAAGTGCAACCGGCCGGCATGCGTACGTACACACGTTTGACTCGTACGTACATCGACCATGTTATGAATAAAGAGACGGAAGCAGTTATGAATTTGTGATCCATATGCTTCCATCCAGCCATGCAGCAACCATGCCGATCAACTTACGCATCATCCCGTGCGTAACGTGCGCCGGCCTCCATCACGGTGAGTCCACTATGCCGGCCACTCATCGCCCCCTCGCCCTTCCGTTCGTTTCCACCGGGTGAGAGGGGTCGCGAGCGTACGTACGTCATGCGGTACACCCATGCTTGACTTCGGTTGCGTGCGCGCTCACCCACACGTCGGATCACAAAACTTCTTTCCTTATAAATTACTAGTAGAACACAGGCATATTATACACCCGACCCCCTCGTCGCCTAGCTCGGGCCACACGGGGGAACCTAGCGCCGCCGTCGCCGCAAAGCCTTCCTCCCCCTCTTCCCCGCAACGCCACCGCCGGAGGGGCCACCAGCAAAGCCCGTGCATGCCCCAGGGAGGGTGGCGGTGGGGCGTTTTCTTCTCATCCGCGGCGTAGCGCGCGCAGCGGCTGCGTCTTCCAGGAGGTGTGGGCGGCCGGCAGGGTTGCGGCCGCGGCTGGATCCGGTCCGGGCTTGGCCGGATATGGCTTCTCCACCCTCGATGGCTTCGGCGGAGTGGTGCGCGACGCATCGGCGGGCCGGTGCTCGGCGGCTCCATGGTGGGGTTGTTGGCGTCGGCGAGGGTCTGCGTCGAGCAACGTGCATTGGCGATGTGATGCTTGGAGGCTCCATGGTGGAGCTAGGAGCTCTGGCAGGAATCGAGGGCTGGCATCCGGGGGGGCGGCCCCGGGAAGGTGGTTGACGTGTCAGCGGCTGTTGTTCGTGCGGGCGACGCGACGGCGGCAGTGTGCTGGTGGTGGGAAGCTCGTCCTTCATGTCTAGGCAGCTTGGCGACCGCGGTTCTTTGGTGGGTCACAGCTCCGGTGGCTCGGGCTGTTGTGTCTTCGTTCTGCGCGGCCTTTGGCCCGCCAGATCTAGCCGGCGGGAGGATGCGGGGTGGCAGTCTGCCCTTCCCTATCCCAAGGACGTGCATCGGTCTGTGTGCTGGTGGTTTGCCGTGGTTGGCTCGACAACAAGGCGTGGTGGTGGTCCCTGCACGGTCATGGCGCTGTTGTTGTGCAGGGGTGCGCGGGCCAGTGGAGTTGCTGGCGTGGGAGTGATGGTGTCGATGATCCGGGCGAAAGCTTGGCCTATTCTTGCCGGCCGACGGCGGCTGCGCCCGTGGGCGGCTGCGCCCGTGGGCGTCGCTTTCTTCCTTGGAGGCGCCGTCGAGGTGATTTGGACATCCTTCGCTCTTGGGTCAAGATCTTCGGGCGAAAGTCATGATCCTGCAGGTTGGATCCGGCGGCGCCGGTGTCTTCAACGTCCTATTCCCTCTTGGGGGCGCCGTCTTCAAGATCTTGGTTCCATTTGTGATTCCAACAGGATGGACGTGCACTACATTGCGGTCGGCAGGTGCCCGTCCGGCGATGTGGTGGTGTGGCGTTGCGACGTGTGTGGCAACGATGATGGTGGCGAGCTGAGCTGGGTCGCGGCTTGTCCTTATGATGTCGAAGGTCCGGTGTGTCAATGGGTGTGCCTATGTTGGTTTATGGCTGTGACAGAGAAGTCGAAGTTGCGGGCGCGCGGCCACTGCGGCAACGATGACTCCATGAGAGTGGTTTTCAACGAGCGGTGCTCTTCGGGTGTTGCGTTAGACTAGGTCGGTGCGAGGCTTGCTACTTTCTTCTGTGATGCTCATCGACAAAATCGGAGTTGTCCTGTCCTCGACGTTGCGGTCGACAATTTGGCATTGCTTTGTTGGTCGGTGCTACCTCTCGACGGCTGTGTCGGTGGTAGTGTCGTGATCTTGTTTGTGGCCAGGTCGTCCGTGTGTGCCCCTTGTGGGGTTTGTAATTTAGGTTTTCGTCTGGTTTTCCTGTAATTAACCAGACAACTCTCTTCTACTTAATCAATGAAAATGGCAAATCGTTTGCCTTGTTTCAAAAATATATTTACTAGTAGAATGCTCGTGTGCGTTGCTACAGGTTACAATGCGCATAAATAAATAAATAAAGATTAAGATCGCTCATTCCTTCCTCTTTCGTGCACCACCATCCTCCGGCGGCTTCCCTCCGCTGACGACCTCGGTCGTCGGTGGTGAGGGGGGTCGTCGATTGTTTTAGGCATTAGTTTCTTAGGATTTTGGGTTGTTCATCGTCATGGCTTCAGCGGTGGCGATGGCGGCGCCGACTAATAAATCTTCAGATCCTTCACCAACGAGGCGATCAACTTTTGGGGTGGATTTGAAAACCAGACTGTTCAAGCAAAGATGGTGCAGCGGCGGCGGCACCCTCGTGGTGGACCTGTGTCCTCGGGTTCCGCCGTTGCGACGGCGTTTGCTCCAGCGCCGACATGGAGGTTGGGAGGTAGTCCAGGAGCGGATGCAGATTGTGGTCTGCATCGACGGCATCTGGAAGATAGTGGATCTGGGTTCGTGGTTTGTGGCAGGCAGGTATGGTTTCGTCCTCCAACGTCTTAGTTGGGTGGAGGTGCCAGATCTGGAGTTCGATGGCGTGTCCAGGGTAGAAAGCTGCATATCAGCGGTGGAGCCGCGTCGAGCTTGAGTGTGGAGGTGATCCGTCATTTTGTCCTTGGTGGCTGCTATGGTGGTGCCAGAGGCAGGCGACGGACGTTGGTGTCAAGATCAGAGGATTCTTCATTCTTGTTTGTAATTTTATTTCTTGACTGGTGTTCCTGTGTTCAAAGGCTAGCGTTCTGTTGTCTTTCCAGTTTTGTCAGGTCGGTATGTATGTGGTTTGTACTATGATCCTTATGATATAAATGAGACACATATTACCATGCAAAAAAAATGTATGGACGTCCATCGGGCTCCCTAAATTTCAACCGTTATGTGAGGGAGAAATATGGTTGTCTGGACTATCCTCCATGTTATCTCCAATACACGGGGCCAACACAAAAACTCTACCCCACGATACACCCTTCTCATTTCCTGTCGGATCCTCCCTTTTCAGCTCGATTTCTCGCTCAAGTCCTCTCCTTTCAAACCAAAACCATATGACTCTCACCTCACCTTTGCCATGGCGCCCTCCCTCCCTCCCTGTTCATGCCGATCCGTCATCGCCATAAGGGGGAGGCGTGCACCAGTTCTTCCACCACAATTGCAAAGGCTCATGCAATTTAAGACTCTAGCCCAAACAATGTCAGACACCTTGTCGTTTCACTCTTCCAGCCTCCACATTCCTTCAATTTTTTTCTCTATTTCAAGTGCCTCCTTCTCAAATGCACAACCCAAGACAAGAGAAGGCATTGTATTTCTCCTCCCAAGTTCTCATTCTTCTTGCATCAAATTGTCTCTGGATCTAGGTCCAAGTGCGTCCAAAAATGCACAGCCTCTGGACAAGACAAAGCATTGTATTTGTTCTGCTAGTTCTCATTCTTCTTACCTCTCAAATTATATCCACTACACACAATGTGTTGTCTCTTCTTCATGTCCACTAAATCTCTATCACGGTTCTCAACATCAAAGGTTACAGGTGATGGATCATTTTTTTCAAAGTGTGTCCGCGGCTGCAAAATATTTTTTGTA
>LR738714.1:737261371-737273585 GCA_902687465.1 Secale cereale | reverse complement strand
CCCCCCCCCCCCCCCCCCCCCCGCCCTATCATTTTCTTGTACGTTGCCGCACCCTGCTGCCACTGGATGACGTCTTTCTCCAGTAATACACCCCACTATCACCAGATGACATCTCCATCCAGGAGTACACCGGCTGTCCCACGACAATCAAAATTTTCCAAATCCTCGTTGTCATTGCAAAAGAACTTCGACCAGTGGCTTGCTGATAATTTCCCCAATCTCCCCATAATACTACAAGAGGTTAGGTAGACTTCACACTTCCTTTTTTCACACGTGCAATTGAGAGTCAAATATATTATCCATACAAGGTCCTCAGAATTACTGTATTTTCATGGTTGCATAATGGATGAACCGCAATCGGGATGTACAGTTCTCATCTCATTCCATCATGCGAGTTACATCTATATTCATTTAATTTATAATTAAGGATGGAAGGCACCTTGCAACAACTTGGATATAATTAAGTAAATGCCCCCCTTGCTTCACCATAATCCAGAGAGACGAGTCCCTGGAAACCAAAAAATAGAGTGGGCCAAAATTAGATAATCACATGGAATAAGCAACTACCTTAGTTGAAAAAAAATTGTACCGGTACACAAGAAACACAGTATTGATTCATCATGGCACACTTTAAAACCAACGGATTCAGGGCCATCAATCACTTCATTTTAAATACAAATAGGGTAGCAAATAAGTTTATTGCACATTTTTGTATACTCATGCCCGAAATTAAATCTAAAATAATGAAATAATGATCAGACATTTGAGTGGCAAAATCTGAGATAAAGTGAATTTGCTTTCACCAAGAACTGAACTATTGATGCCAGAAATAGTGCACATGCATTGAACTATCTTGTTTTGCATCCAACGTCAGAATTAAGCATGGGCTACTCAAGATCAGAACACCATCACTAAAAGGCTATAGAAATTTCGGCAAAGAAACATCACTAAGTGCGAGCTCTCCTGGCCATCGATCTAGTACATCCTTGTAGGTGAGCCAACCTTGCCTTCCATTCATGAGATATGCTATAAAGTCCACATGTATGAGTAGTTATTCCAAGAGATATAGGGATGACATCTTATGGGATTGTATTTTATATGTCTTATAAAAATACATTGAGCTCCAAATACAACTACAATTTGCTGACAGCTAGAGCAACTACATGTGCTTCAATTTATACACAATAAAAGAAAAAGGAAAGTGTGTACAAGCTAACTAATATATGAGGCATGTACATGCTATATCATCACAATAGTATCAAGTTGCATGGCCTGTCTCAACTGTTTATAGTGGATAATGTGTGAGAGCATTCATCTAGTGAACATGCTTGCGCTAATGAGATATAGTGGTATATCTCCTTCGCTAAATTTTAATGTATTAATAAATTAATTATGTTTGTTTGGGAAAACGTGTCATAGAGAAGTCACAATGGGTTGATGGTTCATATGCAGTTTCTTTCAAAAGAAATAGTAATAATAAACACAGCATGCACATAAAAATTTGAACTTGTGGCACTCTCGAGGCACAATACATTAAGATTTAATTGCAAATTGACTACCTTCTTGAACAACAAGGTAGTTGTTACCAACACCATGCAATGATACGATACGACATGATATAACAACCAGTCAGTGCAATCAGTCCAAGTGAACTTGAGGTTACCCGAGGCACAACTATGCAGGAATACAACACCACGCACGGTTGCATGTCCTCTCCAGGTAAACCACGACGACATAGTAGCTTCCATATGCCGGCGGTGAGTAAGGATGTGTGCCCGGTGTGCAGGTGGACGATAATTACATTTGATGGTTCAGTATAGACCATATGGTCAATTAACAATGCAAAGAAACTACATTTATATTCTTAGTTTACAAAAAATAAAGCATTGTGTCCCTCTTCATGACTATAGAAACACAAACATATAGATTGTTGCAAATTAAATCCAAACAAGAGAATCAGTGTATCATGCCTAATTTATAGTACATATTTGTGAGGGTAAACAATAACTTGTATCCCCTAATTCTAACTCAAGCTCTTTTTACGACTTCTTAGGTGCAAAATTGGGAAAACATTTTATGTATGTTTCTACACCAATGTAATGGCTTTGAAGATTTCCTAAACCAATCTCAGTCCCATTGAATTCCATAGACTGTTTAGATGAAGCAAGAGCAAATTAACCATGTCCTGTAAAATAAAGATATATCAGCTTCACAAAGGTACTCCTGAAAATATGTCAATTAAACATGCACATCTCTCTATGGTTCTACCTTCTGCATCTTCTAGGTTATAGTTTTCTTTGGTATCAATTCTTTCACGCAGAGTTACTATAAGGAGGCTTCATTTAAATGCTAGTAGATGTCTCCTTCAAAGCTATTTATATCGCCCTTTCAAAATATGGATGGACTTGAAGGTGATTGTATATCTGACAAAGCAGTGTTATTCAGAGGCTATACTGATAGCGTATTCAATAGTGTTCCAAGCTATATAGAAAATGTGGGCGCCAAAAAACATAATTTCAAAATTGCATGTTATTGGTATGGCATAAAATAGAAGGAGATACCACTCAAGTCACATGAACCTTGGATAACATTGCACAGCAATGATAACTTGCAATGGCTTAGTAACCTCGAAATGTTAGACCTGAATCTTAAACACGTGTAACAAAAATGCTATCGTACTCAAGAATTTAAAGACAAATAAATTTTTGCATTTACATTCCTCTATTTATGTTTATGTGTTGTTTTGTTAGTCCACCACAAATGGAATACATTTGGTGTTTCGACATATTTCATGGTAATATGGACAAAAGAAAGATATTACAAATATCATTCATATGCCAGTCAAATGATGAACAATTACTACTATGAAATACAAGAATATCAGAAGTGATGGAAGATGGTTCCAAAAACACCAATGACATGCACTCCTGGATACCACCAACACATGGGATTGCATATTCAATTCACGTAAACCGTTCTTCTGCTTCCATAATTGAGTTGTTGGCACAGGGCCGGTGGAGCCGTGACTCGCCTATTGGTTTCTGTATATGTACAATGTACACAGCATAGCTGGCTGAATGAGTTGATAGATCGGATCCCGGCAAGACTTAACGTTGGCCAGCAATGCTATACTAACGGAATTCCTACTACGGAATTCCATTACGGACTGACGTGGAGAAATCATGGGGTACCGGTTAAAATCACGAGGTGGGGTCATGCTGGAATCAACGGATGGAGTTAGGGCGTACATCTAGTCCGTAGCTTTCAGTCAGTAAGTGTAGCATTTTTGGAGGAAGACTCGATGGATTCTTGCTGGCTAGAAACGATCACAAGCAAGCACGCATGTGGTGTTGATTTGTTCACCAAAGATACGTGTCACCTGACGCAGCGGCAGCGGCAAAAGGAGACGTAGAAACAAGATGTAATCTGAAAGGCAAGCAATAGGGCAAACCAATCGTGAGGCTCCTTACCTTGACTCGGCCGTCTGCACCAAGGACGGGGGCAACGTGAGGACATGAGGGGAAGGTCTTGAGTGCATACCGCTGCCATCCGCGGCAGGTCGATCTAACTGTCATCGGCCGCGGTGGCAGCATAGGAGTAAATTGCTAAAAGCATCATATTTGTGGCTAGATTACTTCAAAACTACCGCTTTTACCGAAAACCGTAAAAAACCACCAACTCTGTGGTGAGTGAGTAACAGATCGCACTGATTTGATATTGAGCCGTGTATAACAGCAAAATTGACAGGTGGGTACATCAACAATGTTATGAATAAAGAGATGGAAGCAATTAATTTTTTTTAGAAATGAAGGATGACCCCCGGCCTCTGCATCTGGACGATGCATGCAGCCACTTTATTAATTATTCACACAATATCTTACAATGTTATACAACAGTAAGACTGAAGCCACCGTTTAGGCAACAAAAGTGTCGCTACTCCTATCTAATTGATGAAGGGATGCTGATAGTCTGGATCTAGTACCAAACAGACCCCGCAGCCAAACCTAATATCTAAGACCTGAGGTCCAAACCAGTACGCCTGCCGGGTATGGGCACCCACTAGTCGGACATGCTCCTCAACCAGGACGACTGCCGGGTATGAGGCCGCCGCAGCCACCTGCCCCCAATCCATCTTCAGAGCTGTACTGCTACATGAACCTTGCCCGGTCTACCTTCCGCCGCCGCCACCATGACGCCAGACATCTTCGACCTCGCGCGATTCCATCATCGCACATCAGACGCCTAATCTCCAAAGCGCCATGCCATCGAGATCTTACACCATCAATGTGTGTGATGAAGCACCGCTCCTCCTCTTGTCACCTCCAGCCATCACTTGCTCCAAAACGATGCCCCCATGAGGGAAAGCGCTATTAAGAACACCATCATCGTCCGATCCGGGAGACCCAGATCTAGGGTTTCCCCCGGAGCATCCCGAGCCTGATGACGCCAACTGCAACAACGATGCCTCGACAAGGAAACGACATCAAAGATGTCGCCATCGTCCGCCATGACAGTAGTCGGCGTGATTTTCATCGGCAGTTGCGCCACCGGGCATACGCCGCCGGCCTCGTTGGTTCCTTCGGCCGTAGCAAACTCCAAAACGATGCCCTGAAAAGGGACTATGGCGCAAGAGTACCGCCATCCCTCGATCCCATGAAGATCTAGGTTTTCCCCCGGAGTTGCCCGGTTTGTCAAGGACGTCCAGCTGCCGACGTGTCGCACTCGCCATCGCGCCGACCGTGACCCGGAAACCAAGCTCACACCTGAGCCAGGATCCGACCGCGCCACCGCCGATCTGGTCACGCCGCCGTCGTCCCTGACGACCGTGGCGCCCCAGATCTTGAAACCACATGCCATGGGGAATGGGATCGCCGAGCGCCGCCAGCCCTGTCGTGACGTCCGGCCGCAGGCCACGCTCCGGCCCGGGGGCGCCGGCCCGCGCCAGCTCCTCACGAGCGGGAGGGCACCTAGTCCCCGCCGCCGCCGGCGACGGCAAGGCTTTGCCTCGCGGCGCCCTCGGGCGGCGACGAGGGAGGAGGAGGACGAGAGGTGAAGTCGAGGGCGACGGGATCTGGGGGGCCTCCCAGCCGCCGCACCGGGACGACTCCAGATGGAAGCAGTTATGAATTTGTAATCCATATGCTTCTAGTCATGCACGCGGCAACCATGCCGATCGATGGACATGCGTAATGTGCGCCTGCCTCGACCACGATGAGTCCACTATGGCGGCCACTCATCACGCCCTTGCCCTTCCATCGGGTTCCACCAGGTCAGAGGGTTCGCGAGCATACTTACGTCAAAGTGGTACACCCATGCTTATGCTTGACTTCGGTCGGGTGCGCGCTCACCCACACGTCGGGTCGCAAAACTTCTTTCCTGTAAGTGCTACAGGAATTTGCTAAACTACCAATTTTGCATCATTAGATCCTTCACGAAAAGTATTTGCATATTTTATTTATATTTTATTATAGATATCGACAGTTTTTTTATAATTTTGGTCAAACATACATAAAGTTTGACTTGCCCGGAAATCAGTATACCTTATATTCTAGAACGGTGGGGGTATTATGATACAGAGGGAGTATGAATGATTGAAATTATCAATGAAAAAGCAAAAAGATGGCTTTATTTCATACATATGCACGCACACCCTACCCATATGAGCACCTTCGAGAGACTGAACCAGCGCATCATCTTGAGATTGCCATTGTCAAGTTTAGGATTTGAACTCTAGTGAGCTAAGGATACACTGTTCTCTTAGCCATGCAATCATAGGTTGACTCACGGATTGGATATTTGATGACTTGGCATATTATGTCTATAATGCAAAGTGTGATCTACAAATCCATCGAGAAAACATGAATCTGGTTAACGAAAACGAGAGAAAATTAAAATAGAGAATGTAACTCAATCTTTAAATGGAAAAGCTTCGGAATAGTCGGCTGATCTAGCACCAGGTGTCCGCCGCCTGCATCGCATGACGTGTGTCCCGTGCGTAGCCTGCGTGGCCACTACATCTTTGTTGTAATTTTTTTGCAACAACATTTGTGTTGCAAAAGTTCCTTCCTCCGTATGTAGACATATTTTAGAGTGTAGATTGACTTATTTTGCTTTGTATGTAGTTCATAGTGAAATTTCTAAAATGTCTTACATTTAGGAACGGAGGGAGTAGTATGTATAGCTACTACTTGTCACTGGTTTAGTCAATAATGGGATTCGGTTAACATTTGAATATGGGAGGCAATAAGGGCTTTGCTACATCTACGTAGATAGTCTACGTAAAGCCCTACGTAGGTGTAGGATTATTGAGGCAATAATGTGCATCTTTTCGAGAAAATAATCAACAGTATTCAATATACTACTCTAGATTGAAAGTATATTATACTGGGTGTCTTCAAACAAGTTTCAATCCAGAAATATTTTCAATCCAGAAATATGAAGAGAATAGGTGCTCAGACGGTCAAACTAGTGTGTTGGGAATACGATAAGTCTATATATAAATGCAACGCAGGCTTAAATGCCAGCTCCTTCATAACTTTTCGCCTGTGTGTGCCCTTCCAGTCCCCTAGACGCTCTCTCCATAAGACCAACGGACGAGCACTCTCCAGTCCCTTGTGTACGTTCTTCTACAGCGCAGCAACCTCCAGCACCGCGGTGAGCTTCTTCTGCCAAGCTGTTCTATCCTGTTTGCAGTTTACTCATGTCTTCTCTTCTTCCACACCTGAATGGAGCAGCAGTATTTTTATTTATTTTTAGTTTTATTGTCGTTTTGCTTACCTTTTATTTCTGCTGAATTTCAGAAACCGGTAGGATATACAAAGTAGATACGTTGTGCTACCATGATAGGAATTTCATAAAACTGAATGTTCTGTGGTTGTTAACCATTAGTGCTTCCCCCCTGTTATAATAGATATCAGTGATTGATTTAGATCTGCATTTTCTCGTGTACATGGAAACCATGGTTCGACCGGACCAGCTCTGATTGATTTAGACCTGCATTTATCCCTCTAGTAGCATCACAAACGGAGCGTAGTGATCAATAGTTCCAGTCAGAAAATTATTGCATGCGTCGGAAAGATTAAGACAGACCTCCTTCTGCCAAGTTGCTCTCTTTGTTTACAATTTATTCATGTCTTTTCTTTTCCACACCTGCATAGAGAAGCAGTATTTGTTTTTTTTATCTTGGTTGTTTTGCTTTTTTTTTTTGGCTAAATTTTGGAAACTGACATGAATGTAGTACTATAAAACAATCATGCTGTACAATGATAGGAGTTTCGGAAACTGACTGTTCTATGGTTTTTAATCATCAGTGTTTTTTGTAAAGAGATATCAGTGATTTATTTAGACCTGCATTTACTCCCCTTGTAACATCACAAAGGGATCCTAATGATCAGTAGATCCAGTCAGAAAAATATTGCATGCATCGGAAAGATCAAGGCAGAGCTTCTTCTGCCAAGTTGCTCTCTTACACACCTTCATAGAACAGCAGTATTTGTAATCTTACTTTATTTCTGTCAGATACTAATGATCAGTAGATCCAGTCAGAAAAATATTGTTGCTTCTGTAATTTGTAAACAAAGAATGTCTCTCCTTACCATCAAAAGAGTTTAAGGCATAGTTATGAATCTTGAATGATTTTAGGGTATTACTATTTACGCAAACAGAAATTTGAATAGTGCCACCTGACATAGTATATGATTCATTTTACAGGACGTATCCAAGATGAGCAACCATTGCGAATGCTGTGAGAGGATGATAAGATTCATCAGGAAAACGTGCTGTGAGAGGATGAAGGCTGCCTCTGATGTTAAGAAAACAAGCTGTCGCTATGTTGATAATTCAAGCAGTTCTCATGATGGCGCTACTCAGTCGTCAGCAGGGGAAGGTTCAGATTCAGATGGAAGCCAGAAGGAAAGCTCGCACTGTTACAAAAAATCAGCATCTTCTTCTGAAGAACTTTCAGGTTATAAGTTGTGTCCTCAGGTTATTCAATTACCCTCTAGCAGATGTTCTCTTATTGTTGAACCTTTTTTACAGCTGGAGACAGTCTATCTGTAGACAATTCTGTGGAGTCAGATGATCTGCAAATGGATTCGGGTGACTATGTCTTGTCACCACGGTGCTATCTTACAGAAGCACAGAAGGTGAAAATACACGCACTTGTAGAGAAAATTCAATCTGAATTCCCGGTGCTTGTTGTACGGATGAATAAGACAAATGTATCCATTGGCGATCTGGTACGTCAGTTTTATCATCCGCATTTCTTATGAACTGCTCAGTGTCTGTCGCTACTCACAGTTTCTAGTTATAATACTATTTGGCAAAGACGGTGTTCTGGTTTGCAACATTATATATATATACATTATTAATATATATACATTACTAATTACTAAATCAATATTGCTGTTGCCTCATCAGTTGAAGCCATGTGTATGGCAACAATTTAGCATTTATGAGTCATAAAGTATTGAGTACTTGGGTTGTCAAATAAAAAAGCTCAACATTATCACCAAGACATTCAATCTCTTTTTCAATTAGGTAATACATAAGGATTACGCGCTCAAGCACTTCCCATGTGAAGCTACAAATATCATACTCAAGCTGCCTAGTAAGAACAAGGAATGGAAGTGCAGATTGTATGTCAGGAAATCAGGCTTGCCTAATAGTGCAGGTCGGCGCAACCTTTATTTTCGCAAATTTGTCCGCGACAACTGTGTTCAAGAGGGAGATATCTGCCTCTTTCAGCCAATATCAAAGGTTAAAGAAGAAACTTTCACTATAATTGTCCGTCTGCTTCGGCAAGAGAGCATTCATCGTTCCCCTGGTGGAAGAGTAGGTATGGCACACACGGCTACTGACAGAAGGACATGCGCAAAGACGGCGTCAACAACCCGTGTTAAGGAGGAACCAGCTACCGATGGTATGGCACACACGGCACATAAGACATCACAGATGCTAAATTTATGCGTCACATTTTTTTTTTGCGAATATGAATAAACGATTGTGTTAATCATTTCAGCCTGATTCATTTGAAAGCCTATTCAGGTGAAGATACATCATCTTTGGGATCTGAAGAGGATGGAGTCAATTCTGAGGGAGCTTCTGAGACCCCCTTCATACTACCAGACAGAGCCTCTATAACACTAGCACAGGAGCAGAAAGTGCGGGAGAAAGTAGAAGCCATTGAGTCGACAGTACCAGTTTACGTCTCGATCCTGAACAGGTCCAATGTTCGTTACTACAATTTCACCACCTTCCTAGTAAGTTGAAAAGAAAAAATAATATTTGGTGGCCTATCTGTTCCTCAGTTGCAACTATGTCCTTGGATTACATAGCGTGTACAAATTTCTCTACTATATATGTATCTGTGTTACTAACATCCTCCCTGATTATGCACATATAAAAGACATTTGGCGCGAAGTACGCGTCAAGGTATCTAAACAAGAATTATGGTGCTGGGCATCACGGAAAGAAGAGCATGATCAGTTTGGTGCTCCAGCGGGAGGGGAGGAGCAAGACATGGAACACGGAGCTGCGACGCAGGGTGGATCGGACGTCGATCCTCAAAGGATGGGCGTCTTTCGCCCGTGGCAACCGCCTGCGGGAGGGTGACCTCTGTCTCTTCAAGCTAATGGAGTGTATGGAGCCGTTGAAGATGATGGTGTACATCATTCGCCGTGAGAAGTGCTTAGCTTGATGCAAGGCTATTCTCTTATCTAGAATCTGGGAGTGGAAAACTATGTGACGTATCTCCAAACCGGGTCGGAGGCGAAGCAGCTTGTTCATTTATCTACCGTCAGAGCGTTTTGTTATCTAGAGCAACTTTGGATCGTCAAGTTGGAACAACATATTATGTGTTGCTGATATTTCTGTCAGTGCTTCGTTATCTAGTGTGAGTTTGGATGGTCAAGTTAATTTGAACAACTTGCTATGTCTTGCTGATAGTTCTGTCAGCCATTTGTTATATAGTGAGCATTTGGATGGTCAAGTTAATTTGAACAACTTATTATGTGTTGCTAAGGTTTGAGGGCATATGTTTTTGCATGCATGGCTGTTCTATTTTTGATTGACCCATGAGAGGGTCAAGGCCTCTTTGGATTGTAGGAAGAACAAAAAGAGATTTATCCCTTTCAAGAATTGAGGGCCTACAGAAATACAAGTGCATTAACTCGATAAGTATATGGCAACCTCTGTTCTCCATGATACAAATTCATTTTGGCAGCAACAGAAATAGAGGCGCACCTCACGGCATCGGAGGCCAAGATCGGAGTGGACGGGTGCATTTGGTGCGGGGCTGGCGGACCTGCTGCACCAGATCTAAAGACGCGTCTTCCTCGTCTGGTGAGGCCCGATCCGGCTGTTGGCTGCATGGATTTGGTGTGGGGAGGTCTGGATCGGGGTAACCCAATGGTCGCCGCCGCCGGCCACCTCATCGGCGGCGCTTCGGGCACTGTTCCCCTTCTTGAAGGCGACATTGAGATTCACCTTCCCCTCCTCCTTCCCCTGCACCCGGGTGAAAACCCAAAACTCCGGTTTGGGCGGCGGCGGCGTCATGATGGCGTCATTACCTTCTTGAAGGCGCCGTTTTGGGTCTATGGGGAGGCGGGTCGGTTGTTGCGTGCTTCGGGAGCTCTTGGTGGTGGCGGCTACTTCTCCCAACGGTAACACTTCACCATGGATGACCGGTTCCCTCCTCTGGACGTTGTGCTCTTCGTGTGGTCCTGTCAGCCCGGTGGATCGACACCCTTGGCCTAGGGGATAGTGGTCCCCTCTACGGCGACTATGACGTGCTGGTAGGTGAGATGGTGGCCTTGGCCTGCTCTGTTTCCTCCTGGTCGCTTCGTTGCTTCAATCATTGCCTTTCTTGGTGTTAGGATTTAATTAATCCTATAAATCCCTGCTTTTCCTAATCGAGGCGGTTGTCTCGTGTCCCTTCGGACGCACCCCTTCGGGGGCTATATATATGTGTAATCCCATCATCAATGAGAACACCGATTCACTTTATCCCCCTCTCTCGATGGTTGTCTCTCATTACTCTAACACGTTATCAGCACGCTCGCCGTTGAGCGAATCGATCACCGGAACAAGATGATCCACAGGCCAGAGGTGAGAAAAAAAAAATGCCACGGTGCAGAGACGAATCGCGGTTTCCGCGTTCTTCGTCGCTACCACCGGTCGTCGCGGCGCCTCAGGAGGAGGGAACTGTCGTCATCGACGATGAAGTGGTTGGGGACACGCCGCCGCAGCATCCGACCCCAGCGGTTGTAGAGGCCGATGGCGGCGCGCCGCTCCCGACGCTGCCGACGGTGGCGCACATCCCGACTGCACATCAAGTGCAAGTTCACGACGGCGACACGCTCGCCTTCGTGTCCGTGCCGACCGGAGCCTCCGCCTTCGCCCTCGGCTTTGGCGTGAGCGGCTCCACTAGCGCCACAGCCGTCGCCGACGTCGCACCGCCGGACCTGCTATCCCCGACGCCCGCAAGGCCGCAACTCATCCGCCTTCGCCGCACATAGACGCTCGCCGCCGTCTTCTGGCCCTCGGCGTGCCTCTGACAAGCCCGCCGTCGAGCAACTGCTCCGGCCGCGCTGGCACATGGAGTCCAGCGGCGCTCGGGCTCGCGAACAGCCTTGCGCCGAGCACCCCACGCCCGGACTCTGCGCCCCGCGCGCCCGTGCGCCGTCGGCCGCTCCCCACGCCCGGCCTCCGCGCCCGCGCGCCCGCGCGCCGTCGCCGCTCCCCGGCCTTCGCGGCCGCGCCCCGCGTGCCGCCCGCACCGAGTCGTGAGCACGCCCGCCCGAGCCAGGCCATGGCCGGCTCTGCCCGGCCCCGCGCGCCGTCGCCGCATGGCCGCCGTCGGTCGCACCCCATGCCCCGGCATCCGCGCCGCCGGCCGCACTCCGCGCCCCGCGCGCCCGCGCGCCGTAGGCGCATGGCCGCGCCGGCTGTCGCCACGGCCTCCGTGCCGCCGGCTGCGCCCCCCGCCCGCTTCCTCCTGTTGGCCGTGACCGAAGCCACGGCCTCATCGTGCCCCGGCCACATTACCGCCGGCGCTGGGTAGGAGATGGGGATCGAGGTGGTTCGAGCTTCGGGGCCTCACACCCGTACCCGTAACCGCTCCTCCTCCCTGATGCGATGCGGCAGCGGGTGGGCCACCAAAGGCCGTGGAGGCCCAGGCCCAGGCGCCTGGGGCGACCTCCGGCTCCCCCCCCCC
>LR738714.1:737244701-737261292 GCA_902687465.1 Secale cereale | reverse complement strand
CCCCCCCCCCGCTCGGCTGTGGGCCGGATGGCCTTGGGCCGTTCGTTTTTTTCTCTCTTCTCTGTTTTTATTCATTTAGTACTAATTATTAGTATTCGCATGTTTTAGACTCAGTTATTTCCAGTATTTGTCTTAAATACTGATTTCTGTAGAGTACCTTGTATTCCAGAACATGATGTAATATATTTCCATGTTTCTTACATATTTCTATTATTTTGCAATTGAGATTTGCTTTTATCTCTTGCAAAGATAAATTTAGTACCTTTAGAGTACTGATTTGCGATTGAGAATTTTCTTCTCTCGCAATACAATCTCATTGCGATTGAGATTAATTTTTTCTCGCAAAATAATAATTCACTTTGCTGAATTATCTTGCAACTTGATACAATATCATCTCATTTAATTTGAGATCTATACAATTCAAGTTTTCACTTGAACATCAAATTTGCAACATCATTACTATTCATTACAATAGTAGTGTATTTCTGTTGAATACGATGTATTCCGGAATGTATGTATCTCCATGTTCACTACATGTCGAGAATAGTACATCTATTGCAATCGAGATTTTCAATTTCTTGCAAATACATATGCAAAATTCAAGGTGTAATCCTTAACAATTTGAGATTCACACTAATGATTTCGAGCCACCTTCTTGAAATCCATTAATTTTGCAACATTAATATGCATTTATATTACGCAATCCGTAATATAAATAAATTATCGGTTTTTCACCGAAGATGATATGTTCTATGTGTTTACCACATGGTCATTCTTCTTGAACATGTCACAGCGGTCGAGATTGATTTTTCCTGCACAACAAACTTGTAAATTTTTGACAATAACATCTCCCTCATTATATCAGAAAAACACAAGGTAATGAGTTGGATTACTGCCCATGTGCAGACTATCTCCATTACTGTGAGATCTGTATGATCTTCAATGTGTTATGTTCCCATAATTGAGGTTGAGCATTTTCAAGTTATACACTTGAATCAAATTTTTGCATTCTTATTACAAAACCATGATGGTTTTTAATTTACTTCTTGTAAATTAATTATCTCTGGCTTGCCCCTATAAGTAATAGATGGCTAACAATTTGAGGCTCTTGCCCTCGATGGCCACAACTTACTTAAGGGGGTCATGGACATCAAGATCAGTCTTGCATCCCATGAGATAGCGCGTGCAATCCAAGCCACGCCACCGGGACGCAAAGGACCTCAAGGGTAATGGTTTGAAACTCACTTCAAACCCTCAACCTGACACCATCAAATTGTCACGAAACCCTATGAGCATGGAGAGCATGATGGTTGAATATGCATCAACCGACGTGTTTGGAGACTATACATTTAGTACCTTAGTCTCCTGAGTGATCTATTTATTTATGTCCATTTATGATGTTCTAATAAGAACATGATTATTGTTGTCATCATATATTGTATATCATAATATATTGTATCAGCACTTTGGTACAAATTCATTTGTATGTATTCTATATATATCTGACAGTGATTTTCTTGAGAATGTTCATGTCTATATATAGATTTCTACGGGGGTCAATCTGATGAAAGATGTTTTGTGCCAACATATGCACCACAAACTCAGGGAAGTGAAATGTTTCCACTCTCGTTGAAAGAAAGGAGATATTTTAAAATCGCTAGACGCGATGAGGTATTTGTTGGCTCAACTCGAGTCATATTTACTGTCCATGTGGGTACTCGAGTAACGTCATGATGCTTTATTGCTTTCGGGTTTAACTCGTACCCTACTAAACTATAGAGGTATCCGTCAAAGGAGTTTCCATTGTGAAACTTATGATGACAACAAAGAGGAATATCTTCTCTTTACCATATGCAACGGATATGGCAAGCACATTCTCTTTGTATCATCATGGTTGTACTACACATACTACAAAACCCGTAGGACATGTTGCGTACGAGATAGTTTTCCAGAGTGTCTTTTGCATGACAAACTTGGCATTCCAGCTTTGGTCATCATTGACATTGGGTTGAAACCGAAACTATCAGAAATTCCAATGGTTTATGATTATCATGATGCTAAATTCTAACAATATTTGGATTTTGTGTGCACTACATGTGACACAGGGAGGCAAATGTTAAGGCTCGCGCCCCTTAAAGTCTATGCTGAACCACTCAGACTCCTTGAATACATCAAGTTGAGGTAAGTGGCTCTTCCCATCCATTGACTAGACTATTCAGGTATTCCATGGTTCTAAAAGACATATCTTCATGATGGTCTTAAGTGTGTGCTTTATTCACACGAAACCATTGGATTTATCCTGACATTGATTTCAAGTAAATCAGATGGACATCATTGCGGAATTCTCCTTGAGTGCCTCCTCGATGGCTCTCGGATTGAAGTTTAGCAATTTGTCTTAATGTCTAGTCTCAAAATGGTTTGAAAGAATCCCATCCAAAGAATTGAGCTCATTGCATGATCTTTACTTTGAATTGCAACTTACCAACTTTACGTTGGAGTCATGTAGTCTTACACACTCATGACCAAACTGCATATATTATTCCTCTCTATCTTTGATACGTGGAAATCTACCAAGTAGTTCCCATCTGCAGTAATTTGGTTGCATACCGATATCACCACCCGGCATACATCATTGACCCCTCAACATATAGTTGGGATCTATGTGAGGAATAACTATATTAGCGTCAATACCTCAAGCCCCTCACATGGGGAGTTATTCAAGGCCAATATGCTGATTCAACGAGGAACATTTCCAGGCATTAGGGGAGATTTCAAGTACCATAAAGAATGCCAGGAAATTAGTGGAATGTTCAACACATTTCTACCTCAAATACACGTACTCAAAGATCTGAACCATGTGTTTAGAAGATTTGTAACACATTGCAAATAACCTGCCAGATTCATTTACTGACTATAAAGGTGTCACACAATCCTACAATCCTGCAAAAGTATGCCTGAAAGAGTGGAGGTATCAGCAAAATCCACTCCACTCCCCGTTCAAAGCAACAGGGGGAGATGTATGGCAGAAATACATCAGGATTCAGCTTCTCGCAAGCAAGGATATCAAGGCCTCTGAATCAGTAAATGCATGTCAACTTTACGTTGACAGACACCTAATGGGTAGTATACACCCAGTGAACGGGAAACCTCCACCAACCCAGGTCATAGTGGACACAATGACCGGGACATCGGAATACCCGACTCAATCGCATTGGGAAATCGCGAGAAGTCACTATGGGTAACGATATTTTCATCAACTACATATTGATATATAGATTCTGGAGAATCATATGACTGGAAGTCTACAACTGTTGACATACATTTCTCAACTAGATTGAAAAAACCTTTCAAGTGATTCAGATCCAAAGACCATGGCCATGGCAAAGTGTGAAGAACACTCGGACTGAACTCAAGCAAAGGGTGTAATCTAGGTAGAAATAATCTTGCTCAATAATGGGAAGGTATTCATAAGCAATACCTACACCTATTCTCTTCTGGAAACAGGATTGAGAACAACAAGGTGGTGAAACAGGGAGCAAGTATTGTAGCACAAGGGTTCACGCAGATACCCAACTATTCTCCAGAGGTGGAATCTCTTTCCGATAACTTATATCATTGGCAGTACAAAGTCATCTATCTCTGCAGTTGATTGATGTAGTGATCACATATCCATATGGATCACTAGATTCAGACATATATGGTTGATTCCCGATGGAATCCCACTTCTGAATCGAAATGCAATGCGCAACATACATTGTGTAAAATCAATAAGTCACCATAAGACTTATTGTTGTCGGTACATATGGTACAACCGACGTAGTGAGTTCCTTATACAAAAGGATTACTCCTGCAAAGATGATTATCCATGTTTGTATGTCTGCAATGACGACACATGTAATCATCTAATGACGGAGTTTAAATGAAGGACTTGGGTAAACCAAAACATTGCTTGTTAGTACAACTTGAGCACCTTCATTCATGCATTATGGTATACTATGTTGTATATATCCATGATATATTGGAGAAATTTATTGTGGACAAATCTTATTCATCCATAACTCTCATGGTAGTTCATTCTCTAGACATAGAGAAAGATATATTTAGACCAAGAGATGATGGAAATGAGATATTGGGACCCAACGTTCCATATGCCATTGGATCGACCAAACACAATTGGTTGGTACTCAAGAATATCTTTTGATATCTCCAAGGCATGAAATATCTTGTCCTGGTTTTTCAGTTTTGGAGAAATCTGAACACCAATATCATTGGATACATCGATCAGATCCCCACTATATTAGATCGTAGACAAGTTTAGTTTACGACTAGGTGTGGTAGCCCTCTCATAAAGAGTCTTTAAATCAGACCCCATGGCTACATTCACCAACCATTATCTCAACGATAATGTTTCTTGTGTTGCCCGGATGCAAACAGGTTACATAATAAGCAATATCACTATATTGCATATCTTGCAAGACAAATCATGCGACTGATTTGTTCAGCGGGTCATTACCAACTTCTATGTTTTGGTATGTGACAGCCTCAAATTTTTGCAAGAATCAGGGGGTGTATCTTCCTGAATTGTTCCTGTTCAATGCATCATATTATACTCTTTTTTCCTTTATGAGTTTACTTTACAGGTTCTCATAAAGGTTTTTAATGAGATAATATCAACATGAGATCATATGTCATATTTTCTGTTTTCCCCACCGGGGTTTTTACGAAAGTATATACGACATATTTATTGTCTTCTAAACTCTATGTGTTTTCTCATATTGAGTTAAAAGTGACAATAACCATTATATGTTGCATCATTTTCTCCTTATTTTCCCACTGGGTTTGAAGGAGTTTTAGCAACATATGGAACACCTATCTCCTCATATTTTTCCCACAGGGTTTTTGGAGGAGCCTTTTCAAGATGATGATACTTACACTAACAAGCATGGATTAGGGGGAGTGTTAGGATTTAATTAATCATATAAATCCCTGCTTTTCCTAATCGAGGCGGTTGTCTCGTGTCCCTTCGAACGCACCCCTTCGGGGGCTATATATATGTGTAATCCCATCATCAATGAGAACACCGATTCACTTTATCCCTCTCTCTCTCGATGGTTGTCTCTCGTTACTCTAACACTTGGGACGCCCCTGTTCTATGGCTAGCGTCTGCAACATGTCTCAATTGTGGGTGGCAGCTTCTCAAGCTGTGGTCTTTTTCTTCTCTGGTCGTAGCGTTTTTGCTTTCTTTCAGCTCCTTGTATCAGCCGTTACAGCATTCCATCCCTGCTTTCTTTTATGTCAGGGTGGTATGGTTTGTTTCGATTTATCCTCGCCCGTTGATGGCTTTGTTAATTTGATGTAATCCTGGAGGCGAAGGCCGTGACCTCGTCTGCCTCGTGTTGGCACGGGGGAGTTTGGATGGTCGTGTGGTGACCTAGGATGGTGAAATGCATCTACATGGTGGTTCTCGGGTGAGTGTCCCGGCGGTGGTGTTGTGGGCTCTGCTTGGTAGCGTGGGTAGCAAGGGGAACATCAGATAGTGGTCCTGGCGAGGCGGGTGCTAATGGTAGCAGCCGAGCCCTAATCCAGTTTCGTCATGGTGGGCTCGATGATCGGGGTTCATCGGTTATAGGTGAGGGAGGTGTCGAGAGAAAGCTTTGCGCTTTAGCGCAGGTGGCGTGGCAAGAAAGCTGTTTCGTGTCCTTGTTGGTGGCGCCATCATGATTCCCGGGAACTCCCTATGTGCGGCTCCATGCAGCGAATTGCCGAGCAGACGCACTGGCAACTTCAACTGGGCCGGCCCATTAGCGTTACACAAAGAAAAATCCTAAAAATGAGTATTTGGGAGGAATTGTTTGCTTAAGCGCGCGCCAAGCCGACGGGATTAATGAGTTTTGTTGGTTTAATATGGCGTGCCAAGCAAACAGACATTTTGTCAAATTCCAAAAGCGAACATTATTTACATAAGTATTTTTTAAAGCGAAAACTTTACAAATATGGGACAAATAGTAAAAACCAAAATGTTTTTGAATACGTGAACAAATTTTTAATAAACTGCACATTTTAGAATATCACGAACATTTTTTTAATATGTGAACAATTTTTTGGTAAAGGGAAAATATTTTGAAACTCTAAACAAAATTTTGGAAACGCAAATACTTTTTTATCTCTGAACATTTTTTCAAATGTGAACATTTTTTTAAACTCATCACAAAAGTTTAAATCAAAATATTAAAATGAGACCATTTTTTATATTTTCGATTTTTTAGTGAAATCACGAATATTTCTAAAAACTGCGAAATATTCTTAAAAAAGAAAAAGAAACATAGGAAAATAAGCAGAAAAAAAGAAAAAGAAAATTAGTTGAAAAGAAACATTAAGAAATCCAGAACAAGCAGTAAAGAAAACCGGAGAAAATCATCCAGAACGTCCCTAAACCCTGTTCTAGCGTTTAGTGGGCCGTTTCACTAGCAATTCGGCGCTTCGGCGTTTCCTTTTCACCGTCGGGCCGGCCCA
Organism: Secale cereale; assembly: GCA_902687465.1. Classification (NCBI taxonomy): domain Eukaryota; kingdom Viridiplantae; phylum Streptophyta; class Magnoliopsida; order Poales; family Poaceae; genus Secale; species Secale cereale. The sequence continues at coordinate 737,254,779 of LR738714.1, read as the reverse complement.
TCAAGTGTTGGCCTAACCACCCCGCCACACAGCTGGATCTGGTAAACATTCAATTTCTTATTTATATCCTTTTTCCTTTTACATTTTTATTTCGTTTTCCTTTTTTCCTCTTTTTTTCTCTTGGTTCGACGAATTGTTTGCATATACGTAAACTTTTTCTTCAAATTGATGGTTTTTTGAATTCGATGAACCTTTTTTTATATCAATGTTTTTTTTAAAACGATGAAATTTTCCAAATGTATGCAAAAAATCGATAAATGAACTTTTAAAATTTACCTGAATATTTTCGAAATTGATGAAAGTTTTCCAAATTTGATGATTTTTTTTCAAAGTCCATGATGTTTTTCGAAATTTGATGAACTTTTTAAAATTTCGATAAACCTTTTTTAAATAAAATTTATTCACTTATTTTCAAAATTAATGAGTTTTTTTCAAAATGATTAAACTTTTTCAAATTTGGTGAACTGTTTCCAAAATCAATGATATTATTTCCAAATTCTATGATTGTTTTTCAAAATCGATTGTTTCTTCAATTTTAAATATTTATTCAGAACTGATGAACTTTTTTTTAAATCGATGATTTTTTTCCAAATGTATGAAGAGAAAAAACAAAATAGATGAACTTTTTTCATTATTAACGAACTTTTTTCCCAAATTTGTGAACTTTTCGAAAAAATCAATGAACTTCCTTGCATAACTATTTAACTTTTTTATAGCAACTCTATGCTTTTTTTCAATTTTTCTTTTTCTTTTTTCAAATGATTTGTATGGGTTCAAAATATATGTTATTGTTGTACTAAATGAAGTGTTAAATAGCACTCTTTTCAATTTGCAAACAACTACATGATCTTGGTCCATTGGTTGTCGCCCCAACTCCTCAACCGACCCAAGTTGGTTCGAATTCCAGTTTGCCCAATAATGCATTTCGGGCGCTTTGTCGACATTGTTCGTATTGCGTAGTCTAGGTTTCTTCAATCAACTTTGTATGTGGGTTCGCTTAATATCTTGTATTGTTCGTTCAGTTAGCTTTTTCTCAGAAAAAAACTTTCACTCTATTCATCAAACATCATGGTAGTACAAAGAACAACAGAGTAACGGAAATTACATCATGTTCGTTGACCACCAAGCGACGACTATAAGCACTATAGTGAGTCGAAGGTGCGCCATTGTCATTGTCCCTCCCAAGTTGGAGTCAGGCAAACAATGTTGTAGTAGACAGTTGGAAAGTCGTCGTGCTAAGATCCCTAAGAACCAGTGCACTAGAACATTAATCGTCGACGATGAAACGAAGCGTCGAACGAAAGAATCCAACCTGTACACACACGATGAATGAAGACCGGACCAAAGGAGATCCATCGAAGTCAAACACTGACGAAATCTCGCAAGATGCATCACCAAGATGAAGGCTAGGTAGAGAGAATCGTATTTTGTCTTCAGAGAGCCACCTTGCCTTGCCTTTCCGAGCCGGACACAAATCCTAAACAAATTAAAAGAACACCTAGGAACAAAACAGGAACCCTCCATGGAAAAAATCCGGCTCCACTATGCCTCCATGGCCTTAAAACCACATACGGTTATCTATAAAGCGAAGCGGGTGCCTATTTTAAAAGACAAATTCATTTGTAAATCTTGTTGTAAGAATTGTAATCCTTCTTTCCCAAGTGCTACACTCCAAAGAGGCCATAAACTACTTGCATAAGTCTGAATAATTTCGGTTGGTACAAGGGTGCAATGCATTGTGAAAGTCTGAACAGGGTGTACTCGTCGTATAAAGAATACAGTGTACAGTGTGCACCCATGAACGTACGAACCATCCTAGACCTGGCGCTGTCGATCTCTAACTGTAGGGTTCCCAGGTCCCATGGGAATACGGGACACCCACGTGGACGTACCGTCTCAACCACTCAAACTCTCAAAGTATGGTGTATTCTCTACTAGTGACCAGAGAAAAGAACGAATTTGGACATGCATGGAAACTCGCTACGATACAATCTACCGTTCCAACCGGTTAGCATCCCGGACGGGACATATTATTCCATGTACGTATTAGTCAAGATAAGCAGCATATATACCCGTAATCGTACGCATACGCGTGCAAGATATTAGCCAACGGGAAGTGGAGATACGCCAGAAGAAACAAAGTAGTCACTGCTTGGAGGCGAGGATTTCCATGGAACGTATGCAGAAAACAAAAGCTATTTTGTTTTTCTAGAGGAAAAAACGGGAGCACACAGAATGACACAGCACACCTAGACAATGGGAAGATCGGTTGTCCGGATGGATAAGCCATGTACTCTTTTTTTGTAATAACCATATTTCGGCTAAATAAGTGTGGGTTTATACGAGTTTCACAAGAATAAGTGAGTTACCCATGTTGTTGGGCACAGTTTTGCAAAACATTCTTTTAATGATGTTTTCTACAAAGTGTTTTCTCTGATTAGAAATACATGATGTTTCGAACAAGTTCAACAAATACTTGTCGGTCTCGGTACGTTTTCTTAAGAAGAAAAATGTATATTTCACATGGATTATGTAAATGCTTGAGAATTTCTCGAAGTTGGTAAACGTTTGCATGGATTTTGCATGGTTTTCATAGACGTTTCGAACTGGTCATAGATTTCTAATACAAATTTCACATAGGTCTGTGTTCATGTTTCTCTGGGTCATCCGAGTGAAACTCGAACCACTATAAAATTCCATTGTACCTCATGAAAGCATGATGAAACCATTAAATAACACGTAGTTCATTGTTTCATAAAAACCATTAAACAAGACATAATTAAGCCTATCATAAAACCCACATGAATAAAACATGGAAAAAATTAGAGCCAAAGACCGATCATGTGCAACATCCAGTGCTCCACGTAGTCGTTGGATCACACTTGATTCAAGCGTCCCTACACACGTTCACCACTTCCGGTGCCAACCAATTGCCCCAACACCTTATCTCAGAAAATTCCGTTGTTAACTTCCCCATCCCTTCCCCTTCCTCTTTGAATTTTGTCGATGCCTCTCTCCCTTCCATCAAAATCATCCAACCCACTGCAAACCCATTGGTGCATTGCTATGAGACCATCGAGGCGGTGCTACATTTCACCTTCCTTCGCCACTTTTATGTCTCGTTGGGGAGTGCTTCCCCCCTACCTTGTAGTAGGCTGCCATGGAAGTGCCTCCCCCCCCCCCAAGCGGTTGTTGTCCAATTGGCAACATGCATCTCTCGAGCAAACATGAGGAGAGAGGCCGGTGGTCACTGTGGGGGAGACCGGTCAGTGATGCTTGGACCGTAGCTGCGACCGGCACCACAGCGCTGCTGAGACAGGGTTGCAACATTACTGCGAGCTCAAGCTGTGATGCGATGACATGGTTGTAGTGGTGTGAACATGCATCCATTTATGTGAGCCTGTCTAGTGATGATACAACCATTGTTGCGAGCCCGTCATGTTTCAAATAGTATTGCGATAGACAGAGTCGGTGCTCCAAGGGTGCGATATTGCTTCAATGTATCGTTGGTGCTGCAAGCCACTGCTACGAGGGTGCCAGCGTGCTACAAGACGACCAATGGCCGTTGCTCACCAGAGTTGCTGGGATGACGAGGTCTATTCCGAGTGTATCCATATATTACTGTAGAGAGAACCGGAGAAGGCTAGGCTGCTGCAATACTGGCGTTTGTTGCAACGAGTGCACAACTGACAATATTCTGAGGGTGTGTTCCATTGCCAGTGATGCGGCAAGGCAGGTAGGAGCGGGCAGAGTCAACAATGTTAGGATATTGTGATGGCTCGTGCGGCTGCTTCAAGCTGAGTTCCTGACGATGATGCCAGGGTCGACATGATTGCTGCGAGCAGCGTTGTTGGCAATGTTGAGACGACCGGCATGGCGTTGCGGTATAGAAAACACGATGCTATGAGTGGTGTTCCTATGTGGGTGCGAGGTGTCTGCATAGGCACGAGGTGAGGGTGGACAACGAGACGAGGTGTTGCTATTTTGATCCAACGGCCATAGGAACTAGATCCAACCAGGGGCGTAGCTATGTACGGCTAGCCGGTGTCATCGGCACCGGGTGCAATTTGCACATACTGATTGGTTTAGTGTGTAGGTCATTGAATTTTTTGATATGTAGGTATGTGTTCTTCTATGTGGACACCGGGTAATTTTAAGTCTGGATCCGCCCCTGGATCCAACAGCTGGCGACCCGATTGATCCTATCCTACAGCCTAGCGTGTTCCTGATTCTAGAAAGTTCCATAAGACCATAACTATTTCATTCAAGTTCCATACATCCAAGGACTCAATATCCATGAGTAGCTCGCGTTCAGGCGGGTCCACCTCGTCCGTAAAACACGGATAGGCGATTGAGGCGATTGCCAGACGATTGCTTTCAAGCGCTAGGATTAGGGTTTTACGAGCGGTGGCGGCGAGGATCTCGGCGGCGCGAGAGGGATCGGCGGCGATTCCGAGCGTGCAGGTCGGGGTGTTGCTCTCCTACGGGGGAGAGGACATGGCGGAGATGATGAAGGATGGAATGGCGACGTCGAAGAGTGCGGCGGCCTCTCCCGTGGTGGCGAGTACGGCGAACATGAAAACAGGGGGAGCGGCGCCTTCGCCGCGACAGCCGGTGCCGAAGGAGGCGATGAAACAAGCGATGAGGTCGCCACTGGGCCCTCAAAGCAGAAACGCCTCTGTATCCCCCGGGTATGGCAAAACTGCAGCAGCAGCGGCAAGTTTGACCGATCGGCTTGGAGGTCTAGTGCTGACGGAGAAGGAGGCAATGGGTTTTGTCTTTAAGGATTCAGAACAGGAAAATACTAGACCGGCAAAGTGGTCCACTATAGGGAAAGTGTTCTCCCCTCGGCTGATGAATAAGCGTGCACTAGAGAAATCTATGACGAGGGCATGGGGCTTACATAGAGAAGCCCAGTTCAAGATCACTGGGAGGAACTTATTTGTGGTGGCGTTCGGAAGCGAGGGTGACTGGAGACATGCTCTAAACAATGGACCGTGGCAATTCGATTTTTGCGTGTTAGTGCTCAAGGACTACGACGGTGATACAAGGCCATCAAAGATGACTTTTGATTCTGTCGATATATGGGTTCGGGTTGATGACCTGCCTATGGACAAACGCTCGAAAGGTTTTGGGCAAGCACTTGGGGACTGGCTTGGAAAAATCGTACGTGTGGATGTGGAAAAGGATGGCTTTGCAAAGGGCTCAGATCTGCGATACAGAGTTACGCTCCCTGTGGGCGAGCCTTTGGTGAGAGGTTTTTATTTGAAGAAGTCTGAAGATGATGGAGAGAAAACATGGTTTGATTTTAAGTATGAAAAGATTCCACACTTCTGTTTTGAATGTGGAAAGCTAGTGCATGGAGAGATTGGTTGTGTCCCAGCGGGGGATCCGGATCAGCAATGGGGAGAATGGCTAAGGGCTTCGCCGGGTCGTTCTTCGGGGCCAAAAGAGGGATCCCAACGAGCTCCATCGGTTAGTGCAAACAGCTATGGAAGTGTGAGATCCAGCGATGGTGATAGGGACAGAAGGAAAACCGGAACTGTCCATGATCTTCCAACGAAACGTAGTCTGCATAGAGAGTTTACTACTCCGGCTGTTTCCCGCACTGGTGGGGATAGCAAGAGGTGTGGGGAGGAGGTTTCTAGTCCCAACAAACAGAAGGAGGGGTATGATGCGACACAGGAGAGAGATCTTAGGGATATGCTGGAAAATAAGAGAGAGAGAGAGAGAGAGAGACATGCGCTCTGAACTGAAACGGCGCCAACAAGACAAGCAAGAGGAGTTGAGGTACAAATATAAATAGCAAGGGCGTTGGCACAAGGAGGGTGTGGATCCTCAAGCCAGTTTAGAGGACGCGAACGTAGACAGGGATACTATGTGAGAAAGCCCAGGCCAGATTATCCAACATGACATCGATCTCCAAGTAGCCCCAGACATGAAGCCCAAAGGGACAGAAAGCGGGGGCCTAAGCAGCATTGGGTAGCAAAGGGGGATTTGGATAGACAGGTGGGAATTGATACTTTTGTTCGTGATACGAGACAGAAGACCTCCTCGGTGTTTAATCATTTGGAAGAGCACAATGATGCATCGGCAGACCGTGCAGGGCAGGGCCGCCGGACACAATGAACATTCTGGCCTGGAACTGTCGAGGACTGGGGTTGGACTCGACAGTGGGCGAATTACGAGACCTGATACGGTCCCACAACCTAGCGGTGGTATTTCTTTGTGAAACGAAGAAACCAGCGAGAGCAATGGAACGACTTAAGTGGAGCTTGGGTTTCAATAATGGAGTTGCAGTAGACTGTCAAGGGAGAAGTGGCGGTCTGGCTCTATGGTGGCGAGATCATCTCAAGGTAACGGTGCGGCCGTGGAGTCAGTATTTCATTGATGCAGAGGTTGTGAGTGATGGCAAAACCTGTAGGATCACAGGATTCTATGGGGAACCTAGAACGGAATTACGCAAGAAATCATGGGACACAATCAGATTCCTTCGCGCTCAAGATGATCTGCCGTGGATCTGTCTGGGAGACTACAATGAAGCCATGTTTCTCTCCGATCAGCTTGGTGGTAACCCAAGGCCTTTCATGCAGATGGAAGCCTTTCGTGACTGTCTTGCGGATTGTGGACTGGCAGACCTAGCTAGGTTTTTCAGGCTATCAGTTCACTTGGGACAATAAACGGGACGGAGCGGAAAATATACAGGTCCGGCTAGATCGAGCCACGTGCACGGATTCGTTCCTCCAAATGTTCCCCGAGACATCTGTCGAGCATATTATGACCGAGGAGTCTGATCACCAAGCACTTGTGGTCCGGGCGTTGGAGACGGCTCCGCGTCAGAATGGTCCAAGAAATAGAGCTTTCAGGTTTGAGGAAGCTTGGACTAGACATGAAAACTATCAAGCCATGTTTGAAGAGGCTTGGGATGCGGCTGGAACAAGGGATCAGGGTTTTGCCGCAGCGTGGCAAAGATTCAAAGGAACGGCAGGGTCTATGCAGCGGTGGGCGCGGGAAGTGTTTGGGTCCATCAGGAGGATGATTGCGAAGCTAAAAGACCAGCTAAGCGCTGCCAAAGTGAGGGCGCAATCGACGGGATGCTCTCTGGAGACTCGAGAAATTGAAGCTCATCTTAAGGAAATATATACCCGTGAGGAAATAATGTATAAACAGAGGTCAAGGGTGGACTGGTTAAGTGCAGGCGATCAAAACACAAAATATTTCCAGAGTCGGGCTACTCATCGGAAACGAAAAATACGATCAAGGCGCTTAGGAGATCGGATGGAACCAAGTGTACTGTCGACGAACAGATGAGAGAGATGGCCGCTTCATTTTATGAAGGTTTGTTCACTTCAGAGGGGTCGTCAGGTGTAAATGTGTTATTACAGAACATAGAGCAGGTTGTTTCCCCAGATATGAACATGGCACTTACTGCTCCTATAACTGATACCGAGATACATGATGCTCTGTTTCAAATGGGACCAATGAAGGCCCCTGGTCCGGATGGCCTACCGGCACTCTTCTACCAGCGGCACTGGCTGCAGGTCGGGTTAACCCAAAATTTTTTTTAACCAACCCCACCGGACGCAACCGCACCACTCTGCCCCCTCCCCCTCTGCTCTCGTCCCGGCGAAACATGCTTCGCGGCGGCGTGGCCGGCGCTTGAATCGCCGGTGACGGAGCGATGGAAGAAGCCGAGCTCGAGTTCTTACTTGATGCCGGTGACCGGTAAGTGGATCTCCACACCTCGGAAATTTCCATTTTTCCTGAATCTGAGGTCATGGCAGGATGAGTGAGCTAATTTGATGAGTGGCCTGCCACCCATGGCGGAATATGATTATGTAGGTTTCTCCTAAGGGAAGAAAGCGAGATCTGGGAAGGCAAGATGAACGTAATGATGCTTATGGGTGCGGGCAACATATTGGAGGAGATACAGCTGCTGAGCCAAACTGCAGCGAACTACGGCGGCGAGAAATATCGCCCACTACATCAGCGCAATCTACTGACAGGGTTAACCCAGAGGCACTTGGGTGGACAAAAAGGTTCGTTATGTTTTCCTTAATCATGTACAATATACATAATTTTCTGAATGCAAGTTAGGTAGTTTTTGCAGTCTGACACGCCTAGACGAAAAGCACATAGCTGCAAAAACCTGAAATGCGTGTTTGCCTGTGATACATTTTGTCTTGAGATGACTAAAAAAAGAAAAACAGCACGGCACTATTGTAAAATTATACATGGCACACTATTATCAACCATTTTATTTAATAATAAATAAACAATGTTCTTATGGGTAAAATTCAGGTTATGGTCGAATCAATAAATTTCGGTTAAATACTCTACCCTCGAAAACTGTTGCGATCTCCTAAACGTGTGGGTTATCAGAGGGTGCCAGCGTGCTACAAGATGACCAACGGCCGTTGCTCGCCAGTGTTGTAGGGACGACGAGGTCTGTTGCGAGTGTATCCATATATTACTAAAGGGAGAACCGAAGAAGACAAGGCTGCCGCAATACTAGCGCTTGTTGCAACGAGTTCACAACTGACAATATTCTAAGGGTGTGTTCCATTGCCGGCGATCGGCGAGGGAGGTAGGAACGGGCAGAGTCCACAATGTTAGGATGTTGTGATGGTTCGTGCGGCTGCTTCAAGCATCGTTTCTGACGATGATGCCAGGGTCGACACGATTGCTGTGAGTAGCGTTGTTGGCAATGTTAATACAAAGTCAAACGTATTAATTAATAAAGGACACACCAGCATAGTGATTCACGTCAATGCCTACGACAGCTAAAATAAACGGATGCCACTCTTATCCGCATGCGCGCAGGTGTGCAATCCATTGACGTGTGCTACAACGTGATCAACAAGAACCTCCCCTCCTGGAGCGATGTGGTGCAGCTCTACAGGTCCAAGGGCATCAACGGAATGCGCATCTACTTCGCTGACGGGCAGGCCCTCTCCGCGCTTCGCAACTCTGGCATCGGCCTCATCCTTGACGTCGGCAACGACCAGCTCGCTAACATCGCCGCCAGCACCTCCAACACGGCATCCTGGGTGCAGAACAATGTGCGTCCCTACTACCCGCCCGTGAACATCAAGTACATCACCGCCTGCAACGAGGTGCAGGGCGGCGCCACGCAGAGCATCGTCCCGGCCATGCGGAACCTCAACTCGGCCCTCTCCGCCGCGGGTCTCGGCGCCATCAAGGTGTCCACCTCGATCCGATTCGATGCGGTGTCCAACTGCTTCCCGCCCTCCGCCGACGTGTTCGTGCAGTCATACATGACGGACGTAGCTCGGCTCGTGGCGAGCACCGACTCTATGGACGAGCTGGACAACCCAGACCAAGCCTGAGTTGACCAGGAGGACATCGTCGCCCACCTCGGCCATCACACAAGGTTGATCCCTCTTGTTTTTTTCCGCTGCTATGCTCTAGCCGGCCTAGTTTCTATTCGCCTTGTGAAACCAAACCACGAAGGCTGGGAGATGTCTGTCATATCTTTATTGCTTGATTGATGCCTAGGTGAACTACATAAGATTCTTGCATAGGAGTAGTATGAAAAATTCTTTAATTTTCCTAGGTTGAACTATATGAGGTCCTTCATGAATTTCTGTATGCCTAGGTTGAACTGTGGTTCCAATTTAGATGCAATAAAACTCAGCACTTTTCCAGCCCTCTCAGGTCATCAGCGCTCCCAACCGTCTGATAATCCATTTGTGCATTTTTTTCCCGTTAGATTAGTTGTGAATCACTTTTAATCTCGTGCCATATCGTTCGCTAATACAGATCGCTCACGTCATGGGCCACTGTTCCGTTATCTTGTTTGGACACTCTGGGTTAAGTTGGACCCAATGAGCTATGGCAGTTTCCCACGTGAAGCGGATGGACATGCAGGCTCGCACAATCCCGCAAACCCTTGGCATGGTTTCCTAGAAAACATGCAAGGGTTTCCGGGAGTGATGACTGTGACGGCTCATGCACGACAGTTCCCTAACCTAGCGATACGGGAGCGATGAGTGCGACGCTGGAGGTTCGACCGATCTGATGTACAGCGCTGGAAGATCATGGATATCGCCTAGAG
>LR738714.1:737221536-737244678 GCA_902687465.1 Secale cereale | reverse complement strand
GAATGGGCGCTTTAAAATAATTACGATTTAGGCTTGAACAAATGCGGAATAAACCTAGCGGTTAATTTGTCAAGCACAAAATCTACAACAACTAGTCTCACCTATGTGCACCAACAACTTATGCTAAGTAAGATAAACAACTAGGTGATAGCAAGATATATGACAAGAAACAATATAGCTATCACAAAGTATAGTGCATAAGTAAAGGGCTCGGGTAATAGATAACCGAGGAACGCGGAGACGACGATGTATCCCGAAGTTCACACCCTTGCGGATGCTAATCTCCGTTTGGAATGGTGTGGAGGTACAATGCTCCCCAAGAAGCCACTAGGGCCACCGTAATCTCCTCACGCCCTCGCACAATGCAAGATGCCGTAATTCCACTAAGGGACCCTTGAGGGCGATCACCGAACCTGTACAAATGGCAACCCTTGGGGGCGGTTACCGAACCCGTACAAATTGCTTGGGGCAATCTCCACAACCTAATTGGAGACCCCGACGCTTTCCCGGAGCATTACACCACAATGATTGTGCTCCGAACACCACCAAGGTTGGGGCTACCTCCACAACTTAATTGGAGGCTCCCAACAACACCACGAAGCTTCATCACAATGGAATATGGCTCCGCGGTGACCTCAACCATCTAGGGCGCCCAAGCACCCAAGAGGAACAAGCTCAATGGTACCAAGCACCCAAGAGTAATAAGCTTCTCAATTAGTAACTTCCGCGTATCACCGTGGAGAACTCAAACCGATGCAACAAATGCAATGGCAAGGGCACACAGAGTGCCCAAGTCCTTCTCTCTCAAATCCCACCAAAGCAACTGATGCTAGGGAAGGAAATGAGAGGAAGAACGGAGAAGAGAACACGAAGAACTCCAAGAACTAGATCCAAAGGGTTCCCCTCAAAAAGAGGAGAAAGTGATTGGTGGAAATGTGGATCTAGATCTCCTCTCTCTTTTCCCCCAAAAAACTAGCAAGAATCCATGGAGGGATTGAGAGATAGCAAGCTCGAAGAAGGTCAACAATGGGGGAAGAACACGAGCTAAAAGGATAAGATCCATTGGGGAAGAAGACCCCCTCTTATAGGAGGGGAAAGACTCCAACTGTTATCCCCTCTCACAGCCCGCGCGGCGCGGTACTACCGCACCAAACTTGCGGTACTGCCGCAAGGCCATGTGGTAGTACCGCAAGGCGGTGCGGTACTACCGCTCGCTCGGAAGTGACCAGATGAGGGCATGTTGCACAGTGTAACGAACGGTAGAACTGCCGGAGCGGTACTACCGCGCGCCCTGACGTTACTACCGTAAGGCAGGCATCAACTAGTACCGGAAATGCGCGGAAGTAATAAATTACATCCGCGCCTACTTCCGCTGAGATTGGAGCTGACGAAAGTCCGGCACGGTAGTACCGGACAGGAGTCGCGGTACTACCGTATGAGGGCGGATGTAAAAAATTACATCCGCGCCTACTACCACATGCGTTTGTGTCAGGGCTGGGGGCAGCGGTACTACCGCTTAGCTCCTGCGGTACTACCGCTCCCTTGAGCGGTAGTACCGCACACCACTGAGGCTTTAGCACTTGGACGCCTTCATATCGCAGCTAAAAACACAGAAGGATGCAATAAAACCAAAGCTGCCATAACTTCTGCAAATGAGCTCCGAATTGAGCGAACTCAAGCTTGTTGGATAGTGTTATACTAGGAAGAGGTAGGGAGGTATGCCTAAGATATAGAGGAGTGAGCACTTCATCAGAGAAGAACCGGCATAACCTCCAACATCGAAAACATCATAGAAGATGCATGTGAACTCCGTTTTTGATGAACTCGAGCTTGTCATCAAGATGACCATAAGCTCTAAGACTCACAAAGAGAACCGACAAAAACTCCAACATCTAAAACATCATAGTAGATGCATGTGAACTATGTTTTTCGATGAACCCGAGTTTGTCAAGACAATGACCATAAGCTCCAAATCTCACAAGGAGAAGAAACAAACAAGAACCAATAAAGATGATGCAAGCATTCAATGGTTTGAGCTCTCTACGAACGATACGATCAAGCTACTCATTGAGATCCCCCCTTGATAGAATGGCAATCGATCCTATAACCCGGTCTCCAAACTACCACCATGAGACCGGTAAAATAGAGAACCTATCAAGGGCAAACATTTGCCTTGCACAAAGTCCACTTGAGCTAGATGTAGACGATCTTGACTTCCTCAAGTTGGACCACCTTTCTTGATTGCGTTGGCTCGGTGAAGACTATTAGATTGCTCCCCCATACTCCACTATGGGTGAGCCACTCTTCGGCATATATTCACAAGTCCATTGTCACCACGATGGACGGCAAGCTTCAAGCACTTGATCTCCTCGTGATGCATCACTTGAACTTGCACACCGAAACCTAACCCCACAAAGAACTCTCACGAAGACCATGGGTTAGTACACAAAGCTTAATTGACAATGCTTACCATACCATGGCATCACTTGATCCCTCTCGGTACATCTTCTACGCTTTGTGTGTTGATCAACTTGATTCACTCCTTCACTTAGTCTTGATCAACCTTGAATCTTTCCAACTCTCTTCATTTGGATGTTGTCTTGAAGGTAAACATGAATGATAACACACTCTTCTTCTTCAAGACATTCTTGCAATAAGCTCAACACTCACAAGACCAATCTTTGGATAATTCCCTAATAGCACCTTGGTCATCACAAACTCTCCTTGAAACCAACACATGGACTCCAAGAAAAGCCTATGGACAAACCCTTCAAATATAACTCAAGGAAACCATTAGTCCATAGAAATTGTTATCAATTACCAAAACGAAACATGGGGGCATCGCATGTTCTTTCAGGCGCCTTGTCGGATGACTGGACGGTATCCGCTAGGTTGCACTACCAGACGGTGTCGTTGCATGAACAGCCAAACACGATTCAACTAATACCACTAATTGAGACATTAATCGTTATCAATAGAGGTGTATGCGGCGGCCGCCAATTATTATTGTGGGTGAGTTACAATTTTGCATTCATGTTTTTCCTACAATTTATGAGCACATCTTCAATTCATGAACACCTATATAATCGCAGTCTTATGCTCGTTCTTCCCAACTATCCGCACTTCTGGAAACCATTCTGCAAGAGCGATGCCTGATATTTTAGGTATGCAATTCGTTCCAATCCTGCATCCCCTCTTCCTCAATTCTTTGTTGTTTTTCTCTATTCATAATTTTTTGTGCTCACAAAAAATGCTGGTTCTTCATTTTTAAGGATGTGAAACTGTTCTGCTGGATTAGAAGGTTTAGGCATTATTGTATTCAATGGCTAACGGATAGGTTAGTACCAGTGTTCTTATGCCTCATCTTATCTGTATAAATGTACCTGTAATTCCTCAAGATGTAGTACACAAAACAATCAGTTTATCCCTTTGATGGGTAAATCACTAGCAGTAGTGACAAACAAACCGAGGACAGGGACAGGGACAACACTAATGAAATTGATAAAAATGAAGGACAAATCTCTGCTACACTTGATGCAACATACAATCATTTCTCATTTTGTTATATCCTTGACTTTTTTTACTTCATTACCATCTTCTGCCAAGGAACAAGAAGCATCATCTCTTGAAATTGCTACTGCAAGCAAAAAATGATTCACACAACACAAGCAACAAGCCATCAAAAAGGTCTAGACCAAAACTTGCAACCTAAAATTTAGTCCTTGTCCACTTACTATTTATTTACAAACTATTCTATGAATTATAGAACATGAACTAAAGCCAACAAATAAACTTCCGCAAAGAAGAAGATGCACTTATCTTAAAAGAGCTTTGATCAGCTTATTTCAGAAGCAAATAAAGGAACGGGCGATCTTCTGCATACGTTCACCTTTCAAAGTTATTTAGTTTTGTATTAATAAATATTTCGCATGGATGTGAATTCTACTACATGATTAGATGATTAACAATTTTTTCTTCACCAATTATCGTGTCTTTGTACTATGTTTTGTAAAAACTATTCCTCTTTGTGCCTTGAAAAATGAAACAACTTATGCATTTCTATTCATATAGTTACTGTACCTCTAAATAATGTTTGTTTCCATAGCTCTGGATTCTATTCCTACAGGAAAATGCACTTCTTCAATCTTCTACTAATCTGCCAAGAATGTTCAAAATGCACGTCTTCGATTTTCTACTAGTCTACCAAGAATCTTTACACCCCAATTATACAATATCTCAAATTCTTAGCATAACATAATGCACATATTCGGTTTTCAGTTCAACTTTTCATATGCAAAATAAGGATTCCTACCTTGAATTCAGCAGTCAAAGCAGACCTTTAGTGCCCACCTCCCAAAAAATTATAGCATGGACCTAATAATTCCTCTCCTATATCATTGTTTCTCCCGAAAATTCGTTTTGGAGCCCAGGGTCAGCTGCACATGATATCTTAGCCATTCATCTGTGTCGTAAGTTGTATCCTAACAAGTATTCACACTGTATATGATATAGAAATATTGTGGGCCACCATCTCATTAAAGCGTTCGCCGTTGTCACGGGTTAGAAGGAACAACTCGTCTCACACGGCCCTGCATTTTTTCTGGGCCAACCTAATCCATCTGCCATGTTAAATATGCATGGACAAACATTCCACGCCATTTCAACCTGGTGCATCTACCCGTGGCAAACGTTCATATCTACCTGGCATCAATTCGCCGTCGCTCAGCTGGGCGCTGCTCACCTCCTCCGCATCTGATTCCTCCAGCTTCTCGGCACCGCCAACGCTATCCATGCAGTCGATTGTTCGCCTTCTTCGGAGAAGGCTGGTACATCGTCGATCATGACTGCGCCAGCTGGATCATGCTCGCCGAAGCACTCAGCCGCCGGTTCAACCGTGATAGATTCCCCGCCTTGCGCGAAGGTCTCCATGCTTCGTCCTCAAACTCCAACATCTCACCCTGCATTGTTGTTCTTCTTACAACCTGACAAATACGGTCCGAGAGAAGACTTACAGACATACAGTCTGCACCGCTCTTCGCCATCCTCGCCGGTCGTGCTCCATGCATCCGCAGCCGCCTCCGTCTTCATGGTATGGTCATCCTGCAAGCGGCAAGTCAATGTAACGGCCATTGTACTGCTAGATACTGCACACACTATATGCATGTCGTCGTACCTCAACGACATCGCTCATGCGCTGCTCATCACGTCCTGGACGTTGTCATTGTGTTCACCTGCTCAACCGTCTGTTCACCACCTCTGGCTTACCCTGCACATCAAGTTCCACAGAATAAATAACCCATGTTACTCCCTCTGTCAGAGAGCATTGTCATCAAAAACAAAATTCAGATGAGCACAATATCTCTCACCGAACAGCCGCACACGACCTCCTGCGTTTACTTGGTCCTCTCAGCGTTCAGTCTACTCTTGTCATACCATATCCCAAAGCCAATCTCCACCAATACAAGTTGGAAAAGTCATCCACCTCACCCAACAAGTTGAAACTCGGACCAAGTTCTGTAAATTTTCGGACAGATTGTTCCAGGGCACTCATCCGTGAGTCAAGACTGTTAGGATGTTGTGATGGCTCATGCGGCTGCTTCAAGCAAAGTTGCTGGCGATGATGCCAGGGTCGACACGATTGCTGCGAGCAGCGTTGTTGGCAATGTTGGGACGACCAGCATGGCGTTGCGGTACAGAAAACACGGTGTTATGGGCGGTGTTGTTGTGTGGGTGAGGGTGAAAAACGAGACGAGGTGTTGCTTTTGTTCCAATGGCCATAGGAACTATTTCCAACAGCTGGCGACCCGATTGATCCTATGCAAGTATAAGTCGGTTGAAGCCTAGCGGGTTCCTATTACTAGAAAGTTTCACAACTATTTCATTCAAGTTCCATAAATCCAAACATCCGCTGGGAATCGAGGCGACTTCCTCGCTTTGTTCCCGAAGAAAAACGGGCTCTTTATTGTAAGAAGTGCATATCGGCTAGCTGCGACCAAGCATGACGAGTTTTTCGCTGGTGGTATGTCTAGCTGCCAGCCAGACGGTGAGCCTTCTCTTTGGATCTGTATTTAGCGTGCATAAGGCCCCGTTTGGTTAATAAGTCCTAGGACTTTTTTTAGTCCCAACTTATAAGTCATAAGTCCTTAAAAAGTCCCTACCTGTTTGGTTCTTGGGACTTAACATGGACTAGTAGACCATATTACAACTATAAGTCCCTATAAGTCCCTCCTTGAGAGTCTTATTCGATAAGTCCCAAATGCCCACTTTAAGTCTCTATAAGTCCCTCCTGTTTTGTTTAGATGAGACTTATAGGGACTTATTTAAGTCCCTACACCAATAAGTCCCTGGAAACAAACACCCTCTAAGTGCCACTGAAGATGCGTGTAATGGCATGGAAAACAGCGGCGGGTGGGCTAGGTACGAACCAGTGCAAGGTATACAAACATATATCCAAAAGACTTGCATGTTCGGTGTGTGCGTGCGGGAGTGGAAGGAAGCTTCCATGCACTAGTTTCATGCAGCCATGCACGGGCGCTCTGGCAATTTATAATAGAAATTTGGCCGCTCCCCCACCAAATGAACTAGTACTGGTCAATAATGGAAAAGAATGGATTCTTCATCTACTTGCTGCTTGCACATTTGGCCAGTTGCACTCATCAAGTACGTGGTTATCATTTTTGTAGCCCTCCTTGTTAATGAGCATGACAGAGCATGAGCAGCCAGCTAGCTCAAGTACACCATCGAAGAAAAATGGGTCGAGTTTCCACAACCCCCGGAGTTTTCCGTGGAAGAAAGGCGCAAGGAGACGACGGGTTAGGCCGCACCGGAGAGTGACGTCCGGTGGCATGCACGATACGTACATACGCCATGTCGCCGTGCCGTGCGCCTTCGGTTTCCGCGGAGTCAAAGTAGCCATGCATGCTGATTAAGTAGGCAGGGCGCAACACGACCACGTACGCAGGCGGGCTGAGAACGAACCTGTATAAAAGGGGGGCGTGGTGCAGCTGCATAGGCACACAGCAGCAGATACAGACAGGAGCTAAGCTAGCAGCAATGGCGAGAAAGGATGTTGCTTCCATGTTTGCCGTTGCTCTCTTCATTGGAGCCTTCGCTGCTGTTCCTACGAGTACGTACATTATTCTTCCATGTTCTTATTTTCTATTATCTCCTTTGCATTGGCACGGACGCATTATTCTTCCATGTTCTTCCTCAGTGTGTTTACGAGACTAATCAAATCCACGGAGACTAATCAAATCCGAAGGTTTTTAGAAATATTAGTGGACACAAACTTTTTCCATCAAAAATTGCAGTGCCATTCATTATTATAAGATGTTCTAATCTTTTATAAATTTGATGTATATTTTACTCCCGCCATCTCAGTTTACAGGGCGTGCACGTAGTTCTAGGTCATTCATTTGACTAACTAAATATGAGTTATATTTCATCAAAAATATATCACTGGATTCTTAAGCGGAAATAAAAGATTGCACTTTAATACTCAATTTGCTTCAAATGAATTTAGTTTTATTCGATGCTTAGATGAGTATGGCTTATTTTGGCTATTAGATTTTAAGATGACCAATAATTTATTACAATGACCAGATGTTTGTCCGTGCAGTTTTAAACTTCAGAGGTTCGGAAATCATACTGCAATATGTTCTCTATAACTATTCGGTTAAATCTTGCATCTGAAAATTTATATATGGCGTTCATTTGTTGGTTCATAAGTTTAACTAGATGGATGGGATTTTTTTTATTGTGCTATCGTACGTTACACGTGCAAGCTTACTAGTTAATCAATTATGGCGGTGCCGTAGTCATTCACGTGAACTCCCCGCAAAAGAAAAAACTCCTCCGACAGCTAAACGGCCGGATGCCACTCTTATCCGCATGCATGCAGGTGTACAATCCATCGGCGTCTGCTACGGCGTGATCGGCAACAACCTGCCGTCCCGGAGCGACGTGGTGCAGCTCTACAGGTCCAAGGGCATCAACGGCATGCGCATCTACTTCGCCGACGGGCAAGCCCTCTCCGCGCTCCGCAACTCCGGCATCGGCCTCATCCTCGACATAGGCAACGACCAGCTCGCCAACATCGCCGCCAGCACCTCCAACGCGGCGTCCTGGGTCCAGAACAACGTCCGGCCCTACTACCCGGCCGTGAACATCAAGTACATCGCCGCCGGCAACGAGGTGCTGGGCGGCGCCACGCAGAGCATCGTCCCTGCCATGCGGAACCTCAACGCGGCCCTCTCCGCCGCCGGTCTCGGCGCCATCAAGGTGTCCACCTCGATCCGGTTCGACGCGGTGGCCAACTCGTTCCCACCCTCCGCCGGCGTGTTCGCGCAGTCATACATGACGGACGTCGCCCGGCTCCTGGCGAGCACCGGCGCGCCCCTGCTGGCCAACGTGTACCCCTACTTCGCGTACCGTGACAACCCGCGCGACATCAGCCTCAACTACGCGACGTTCCAGCCGGGCACCACCGTGCGTGACCAGAACAACGGGCTGACCTACACTTGCCTCTTCGACGCCATGGTGGACGCCGTGTATGCGGCACTGGAGAAGGCCGGCGCGCCGGGCGTGAAGGTGGTGATTTCCGAGAGCGGGTGGCCGTCGGCGGGCGGGTTTGCGGCGTCGCCGGACAACGCGCGGACGTACAACCAGGGGCTGATCAACCACGTCGGCGGGGGCACGCCCAAGAAGCGGGAGGCGCTGGAGACGTACATCTTCGCCATGTTCAACGAGAACCAGAAGACCGGGGATCCGACGGAGAGGAGCTTCGGGCTGTTCAACCCGGACAAGTCGCCGGCCTACGCCATCCAGTTCTAACTAGCTACCTACATCTTCTTCATCCTAAATAAATAAGCTGCATGTAATGCGGCATCCAAGTGTAATATGTAGATTCATCCAGGGAAGAGTGCAACCATGCATGCGTTAACTTCCTGGCGATGATACATCATCATATCATGAATAAAGAGACGGATGCAGTTATGAATTTGTAATCCATATGCCTCCAGCCATGCCGACTTACGCATCTATCATCTGGTCACGCGGCGACCTCGCGAGGTAACGTGCGCCGGCCTCGACGACGATGAGTCCACTATGCCGGCGACTCGATAGCCAGATCTCCGGGGCGAGCCGTTCCAATCCGTCGGGTCAAAGGGTTTGTGTACGTCGGCGGGGCGTCGATTATCCTAACTAACCTCTGTTCCTAAGTTGTGTAGGTCGGCGGCAATTATCGGAAGAAGCAGATTGGTTTATCCTAACTAACCAGGGACTGAATGGCTACCACGATTCATAGAAGCATTGCAACGCTGTCGTTCTTTGGAATGCATGCGCAAAAAAATTGCCTTAAATGGAAGTAGATTGTAGCCTATATATGTCTGAATAAATATATCGTAGAAAACAATCCAGGGTAGGAAACTCACATGGTATCTAATATAATATGCAGGGAAACAAATGGATGGTGTACATGTTTGCATACCAATGCAAGAAGCAGGAGACCGCTGCAAACATGAAATGAAGCCTATCCGAGGAGCAAGAGACCTACTAAGCAAAAGTTGAACCACCTGTTGATCCGGAGAGCAATCTTCAAAATATTAACAAATAAGTTGGGGGATAGGAGAAATCCCAGGTGACTGAAAACATGAAGCGTGCAGCAGGAAAATAACTACAATGTACTGATAAAATAGAAATGAACAAATAAATTAGTAAAATGATAATATTGGCTTTTGTACTATGTCCATATGAAAACAAAACATGTGCAGCTCGCATTGCTAACCAATTTGTGTAAGCATGTATCATATTGAATAGCAATTTTACGAAATAAGAATCTGAAAGAAACACAAGGAGTGGCAATACAAAGGGGTTATAAACACATCTTTGCCCGCCTTTGCAGGTTAATGAAGCAGAAGATAATGAGGGACAGAAACTGAGTGCTGTGAGGCCATTCCATGTGCATTTGTGGCATGAAGGTGGAAGAGATTGCGACATAAAAGCGGGGAAGACGAACGAATCGTTTGGAGCAGCGGAAAGGTTGGCGGCGGTCACTGGCAGGGGGCATTGGGAGCGGTCACTGGCAGGGGGCATTGGGTGCGGCGGCTTAAGTCACCCGCGGTCGCTGGCCATGAGGAGCATAGACTGTGGTGGCAGCGCTGGTAGAGCGTGGACGTGGCAGCGGCTGGATCCTGCATCTTTGGTGAGGTTGCTAGCCAAGGGACCGCCAACAATGAGGGTGGTTGGCTGGACCCAAGCAAGGGTGGTGGCGGCTGCTGGGAGAGCATGAGGGGCCGCCGGGGCTGGCCGTGCAAGGGTAGTCAGTGGCATAGTCGCCAGAAGGGGATGTTGCGATGGCGGCTTGACAGAAGTTTTTCTTTTTTGAACAATGCTTGAAAAAAGTGCGTGGGTCATACCATCTTTAACGATAGTTGCCTATGGGCTTCTTAGTGCCCAAATCTTATGCCCAACCCAAAAGATTGGGGGGGGGGGGGGCAGCGAGTGGTAAGAACGAAACGATATGTTCACTCGGCGATGGCTACTGATCTATGCCGCATTAACGGCTAGAACAATTCCTGCGACGACGTGACGTGGCTTCATGAGACGGCAGGAAACCCTCGTAGTGGTGTGCATCTATTTAGATTTGACCAGCACTTGATCGAAGGGCTGTAGACTACCGATCTATGTTGCGTCAACGGCTAAAATAATTCGGGTGACGTGGCTCATGAGAAGGCTGGAAAATCATCTAGTGGGATGCCTCTATTTAGATATAGAAGATAGGTCGCCTTGCATGATGCAAAAGGTATTGCGGGCCAAGAAAAATAATAATGGGCCTCAGGGCCTTTGAGAAGAACTTGGTTAATGTTATTAAAGTAGAAAATTAATTTCTCTTAAAATAAGATATTCGCCACCGTTTCTAAATATAAGTTATTTTAGAGATTACAATATGAACTACGTACAGAGCAAAATGAGTGAATGTACACTCAAAAATATGTCTATATACATCCATATGTAATCTATAATGAAATCTCTAAAATAGTTATAGTATTTAGGAACGGAGGGAGTACATAATTAATTCCACCTCAATGAATGTAAAGTTTTTTTTGAGAGAATTAAATGTTTATTTTGTAGCTACGATCGATTTGAAAAATTAATGAGCATATATATCTTCTCAAATTTATATGACAATATTTTTAGTATATTTCCTATTAACTTTGGTGAGTAGTGAATACACATTTATTGGGTACCAAATATGTATAGATTTATCTCTATACATAGCTTGCATATTTGGATGCTTACACACAAATATACCTGTAAAGCATTAGTTGTCAGCCAGAGCTAGAGCACCAACAATGGCAAAGCATACAGCCCCCCTCCTCGTGGCAATACTGTCCATCCTTCTGACTGCCACCAGAGCCACCCTGACCAAGGCCCCCGTCCCTGCCCCAGCAGCCAAGCCGACAGCGTACAAAATGCTAGGGCGATATGGTTTCCCGCCGGGCATCCTCCCGCAGGGAGTGCATGACTACGAGCTCCGACCGGACGGTTCCTTTGAGGTACACTTCACTGATGAATGCAAACTTCGTATTGACGGCTACGACATCCACTACAGCACTCGGGTTGCCGGGAACATAAAAAATGACACGATCAACGACCTCGAAGGCATTAAGGTGAAGGTCTTTATTGCATGGATCAGCATAGAGGATGTCGGCCGCGATGGCAATGAGCTTAGGCTGCACACCAGGGTCATATCCAAGTCATTCTCAGTTGATGTTTTCTCCTCTAGCCCTAAGTGTAACTGAGGCTTGATGGCAAGATCGACATAAGTGTTGCCACCCCAAGACTGCCTCTTCGATCACGTCGTTTGAAGTTTCCTACTTTTTTCGTAGCATTGATGATGCACGTTGCCGCTTGATTTGCAATCCCATGCCATCTTACCATTTCATGTAATCCCATTGTAGTATGGGCTGAGAGCCTGAGACTGAATGATAAGTATAAAAAAGTGCCTTTTGTTCGTGATTGCAAAATTTATTTGTGAGATTTAAATTACGAGGTGTTGGACGGTGAATGCTTTACCTGATCAGAGAAGGCATAATGGTATTGTGGCACAAAAACAAACTTTCACTTAGCTCTCAGCATCATCTTTGATATAACTTTTGATCTATTAATCATGCCATGTCAGCATTAGAGCGTGCCGAAGGATCACCGCTGTCATCACCCTTCTTTCATTGAAGTCGGACCAAATTTATTGTATTAGATAGTCAGAAAATCATTGTGCTAAGGCCTCATAGGAGGGGCGGAGCTGGGCCCCGGGCACCCAGGGCCCAGGCCCGGGGCGTGGAAAATGTAACAGGCTGTTGTTATAAAGGATTTTCTGCAGGCCCAGGGTGCAGCCCAGTGAAACAAAGCAGCCCAAAGCCTTGATGGGCTGTGTTACGTGAAAGGAACGCACGGGAAGACCATCCCACTCCCTCACACGAGGCACACGACTACACGAGACGCAACGCTATTGCCAAAAAAGAAGAGGAAACGCAGAGCTCGTGCGGCGGCCGCCGAGTCGCATCGATCTCGAGAGTCCAGACTCCAGCGCTCGCGCGGCGCCGCTGTCTGCTCCCATCACTCCCTCTGCTCCATGTCGCCGCCCTCCTGTCCTATTCTTCGTTCTCCCCGCGCCATCCCTGTCTATTTCGCTGCTTGCTGCCGCTGTTGCAGCTTGTATGTTTCTAATTTTTCTTTGAAGCAACTAGCGCGGCGGCACGCCGTGCCCCGTGTTTAAATAAATCCGAGGCATACCGTCGATCATCTGAGGACCAAGCAATCACACGAGCACGACTCCAAAATTTGTTAACGAGGTTCACCGATATGGCTACATCCCTGGGGCTTGACTGCGGGCACTCCTCCCCGTGGCACCGTAACAATACCGCATACCGGCCACCCGAGCGCCGGCACATGCCGCCGGCTCCCCCTTGCGCGCTTGTGCTATTATGTTGGCAGTGATTACATCGTGTGTCTACCCTCGCTATAGAAGAGAGGCCTAGGATACAAATGTCTTACTTGGACACGACTCCATATCCTATCTAAACACAATACAACTACAAGTCCAACTGTAACCTACCTTGTACACAATATTCGACACAACTCTAACAAACTCCACCTTGACGAATATTCTCCACCATATTGAATTCGTCAATGCGTCAAACTTTCATGTACATTGGACTTGAGCTTATCCCATGAGTACCGCTGCTACTCCAAAGACTCCATATGACTCCACCTGCAAGGGTGCAACTTGTAGTCCCTTCTTTTCTTGACCACAGTCAACACTCGAGCAAAATTAAGTTCCACATTGCTCTAGTTAGCGCTCCCAACTTCCAGATCATTAGTCCAATGCCATCACACACTGATCACTGACCTGCGTGAAAGTGAACAGCTCACATATTGGGTGTCACACATAAGAGTTACCAGAACTCAACATCACCGCTCCTTTCTTAACTGCCTGTCTGAAACTTGAAGGAATTTCACCATTGCTTGTAGTCATCCCGAGTCAAATTCACAGTTGTCTCACCACATGTATGACCACCAGAGCCCTGGCCCGTCTCCATGTCCCGTGCATACCGCTCGCCTCGCCGCTATTACCGCGCCGAGCCTCCGCTATCCTAGTCGAGTCTCAAGGGTCGCGAAACCACACCACTCAACCCCCACTACAGAGTACCACCGACCATCACCGACCGATGACGAGTTTCACGCTTCCATCAGACAACTAGGCTCCAGTCCGAATTGCGCGCCTCTCGCTTTTTTTCCGTTCGCTGAATAGGCTTCGATTCCCTGGATCCTTACACCGTAGCCCCTCAATCCAACTCCACCTTCAACATGACTCCTTGGTAGATGATCAGTCCACCCTCGCGTCCCGTCGACTTCAAGCTCACATGCGTACGCCATCTTGAATCAACCCCACACCATAGTCTTGTCGAAGCCACACAAGCCCTCGGGGCCTGCACCACGTGTTTCCACGCCCAGAAGTCGGTCACCATCAGCATCACGCTCCCATGTCACCGTCGCCGATCCCACCACCGTCTTCTGTGCCAACCGACATCCATGTCGATCCATCAGGCTTTTTAGTCTGACCCAGCCGAACTTGTCCGACTTGTAGACACATTCCAGACTCCTCAAGCCGTCACCGTGACCTCGTCATCCATACACAAATGTGTACCAACAAAGAAAACCAAAGCAAAGTCCACATAGCCTTCCCGTGTGAACATACCAAATCAGATCAACAAAACTAACTAGCTCAAGCACTTGATTCATCACACGTCTGTAGCTAACCTTTTCTTTTCTTTTTTTCCATGACATCATCATAATCTCACTAAGCCCTTGTGCCAAAAATTTTCACCAAACAAATCTCACCTCTCGTGTTTTCCACATCAATATCAGCACTAAGCCTTGGCAATCACGTCCCGCGCAGCATCATGCCTGACCTCGCAGCTGCACAAGGGTCTAGCCCATCAAGCACACACACAAGGCCAGCTTGGCACGTCCTAGGTGTTGGGGAACGTAGCAGAATTCAAAAAATTTCTACGCTTTCACCAAGATCCAACTAAGGAGACATCTAGCAACGAGTTAATAAGAGTGCATCTACATACCGTTATGTAGATCGCGTGCGGAAGCTTTGGAAGAAGCGTGGATGAAGTAGTTGTACTCTTCACGTTCTTCATCACCGATGATCTAGCGCCGAACGGACGGCACCTCCGCGTTCAACACACGTCCGGTACAGCAACGTCACCTCCTTCTTGATCCAGCAAGGGGGGAGGAGAAGTCGTCGGAGATCCAGCAGCACAACGCCGTGGTGATGGATGCAGTGGAGATTGTAGCAGGGCTTCGCCGGGCGCCCTGCGTTTGAGGAGACAGAGTTGTGACGGGAGGGGGAGAGGCGCCAGGGCAAGGGTGCGGCTGCCCTCTCCCCCCCACATATATATAGGGGGCCAGGGGGTGCGCCAGTCCCCTGCAGATCCAATCTGCAAGGGGGGGCGGCGGCCAGGGGGGAGTCCTTGCCCCCCAAGGCAAGTGGGGCGCCCCCTCCCCCCTAGGGTTTCAACCCTAGGCGCATGGGGAGGTGGGCCCTAGTGGTGCGCCAGCCCATTAGGGCTGGACACTTACCCGTTGCGGCCTAGGGGCCCCACCGGGATGGGTGGCCCCACCCGGTGGACCCCCAGGGCCCCTCCGGTGGTCCCGGGACGCTCCCGGTGACCCCCGGAGATCACCCGACGGCCGAAACCTGACTTCCTATATATCAATCTTTACCTCCGGACCATTCCGGAACTCCTCGTGATGTCCGGGATCTCATCCGGGACTCCAAACAACTTTCGGGTTTCCACGTGCATGTATCTCTACGACCCTAGCGTTATCGAACCTTAAGTGTGTAGACCCTACGGGTCCGGGAGACACGTAGACATGACCGAGACCACTCTTCGGTCAATAACCAACAGCGGGATCTGGATACCCATGTTGGTTCCCACGTGTTCCTCGATGATCTTCATCAGATGAACCACCATGTCAAGGATTCACTCAATCCCGTATGTTATTCCCTTTGTCCATCGGTACGGTACTTGCCCGAGATTCGATCGTCGGTATTCCCGATACCTTGTTCAATCTCATCATGGCAAGTCTCTTTACTCGATCCGTAATCCATCGTCCCGTGACTAACTACTTAGTCACATTGAGCTCATTATGATGATGACTTACCGAGTGGGCCCAGAGGTACCTCTCCGTCATACGGAGTGACAACATCCCAGTCTTGGTTCATACCAACTCAACAGACACTTTCGGAGATACCCGATGCGTACCTTTATAGCCACCCAGTTACGTTGTGACGTTTGGCACACCCAAAGTATTCCTACGGCATCCGGGAGTTGTACAACCTCATGGTCTAAGGAATAAATACTTGACACCGAAAAGCTTATGCATTACGAACTATACGATCTCGTGCTATGCTCAGGATTGGGTCTTGTCCATCACATCATTCTCCCAATGATGTGATCCCGCTATCACTGACATCCTATGTCCATGGTCAGGAAACCGTGACCATCTGTTGATCAATGAGCTGGTAACTAGAGGCCTACCAGGGACTCATTTTGGTCTATGTATTCACACATTTATCGCTGTTTCCGTACAATACAATTCAAGCGTGAATAACAGACGATTATCATGAACAAGGAAATATAATAATAATACTTTTATTATTGCCTCTAGGGCATATTTCCAACAGTCTCCCACTTGCACTAGAGTCAATAATCTAGTTACATTGTGATGAATCGAACACCCATAGAGTTCTGGTGTTGATCATGTTTTGCCCGTGAAAGAGGTTTAGTCAATGGGTCCGCAACATTCAGATCCGTATGCACTTTACAAATATCTATATCTCCATCCTGAACATAATTCCGGATGGAGTTGAAACGGCGCTTGATGTGCTTGGTCTTCTTGTGAAACCTGGGCTCCTTGGTAATAGCATTAGCACCAGTGTTGTCACAGAAGAGAGTCATCGGGCTTGACGCGCTTGATATGACTCCTAGGTTGGTGATGCACTCCTTCATCCAGACTCCTTCCTGTGCTGCTTCGGAAGCAGCTATGTACTCCGCTTCACATGTAGATGCTGCCACGACGCTTTGCTTGCAACTGCACCAGCTGACTGCCCCTCCGTTCAAAATATACACGTATCCGGTTTGTGACTTAGAGTCATCCAGATCTGTGTCGAAGCTAGCATAGACGTAACCCTTTACGACGAGCTCTTCGTCACCTCCATAAACGAGAAACATATCCTTAGTCCTTTTCAGGTACTTCAGGATGTTCTTGACCGCTGTCCAGTGTTCCGTACCGGGATCACTTTGGTACCTCCCTACCAAACTTATGGCAAGGTTCACATCAGGTCTGGTACACAGCATGGCATACATGATAGAACCTATGGTCGAGGCATAGGGAATGACACTCATCTTTTGTCTATCTTCTGCCGTGGTCGGCGACTGAGCCTTGCTCAATCTCATACCTTGCAAAACAGGCAAGAATCCTTTCTTTGACTGATCCATATTGAACTTCTTCAATATTTTGTCAAGGTATGTACTTTGTGAAAGACCAATGAGGCGTCTCGATCTATCTCTATAGATTTTGATGCCTAATATGTAAGCAGCTTCTCCAAGGTCCACTACAGGAATCAGCTACTTTGCCGTCTGCCATAGCGGACGGCAAAGGCACGAACGGCGGACGGCAAAGGCCTTTGCCGTCAGCGGCGGACGGCAAAAGGCTCCGGCAAAGTAGGCTTCGGTAAACAGGTTCTTTGCCGTCTGCTACTGACGGCAAAGTCTTTGCCGTCTGCGGTGGACGGCAAAGAGAGAGCGGCAGACGGCAAAGACGGCAGACGGCAATAATTGCGCTGTCAGTCCGTTAAGTGGCTAACGGAAGGCCTTTGCCGTCCGCCGCAGACGGCAAAATTTCTAGGGTCTTTGCCGTCCGCCGTATGATGTCATCTACACGTCACTACGTGGCAGGTTCTTTGCCGTCTGCCACTGACGGCAAAGTCTTTGCCGTCTGCCACTGTAGGCAAACTGACCAAATGGGTCAGCTCCCAGGAAGCACAGGTGGACGCCACGTGGCTTCTTTGCCGTCCGCGGCAGACGGCAAAGAGCCCGTTACCGTCGGTGGCAGACGGCAAAGAGCCTGCATATTGGCTCTTTTATCTGTTTTTTTTATTAAATCCAACAATTTTCATCACAAATATATATGACATATATAGATATATTTCAAAAGGCCATTACAGAGCAAACATATAAGATATCCAACA
The DNA here is from genome assembly GCA_902687465.1 of Secale cereale. NCBI lineage: Eukaryota > Viridiplantae > Streptophyta > Magnoliopsida > Poales > Poaceae > Secale > Secale cereale. The sequence continues at coordinate 737,226,854 of LR738714.1, read as the reverse complement.
CATAACTTCATCATCCAACCATATATATTACATGCATAGTTCCATCATACATAACAAGTTCAACATAGAGGCATCCAACCATATATATTACAATAGTTTCATCCAACGATACATGCATAGTTCAACGATACAAAAGAAACAGAGAAAGGGATAAGGAGCACTCCATCTATGCAAGCTTTCGTCAAGTGAATGAAATCTGCAAAATGGGAAATAAGAAAGTTAGAAGAAGAAGATTAGAAGAAGAAGAAGAAGAAAATGAAGAAGAAGAAGAATATATATGACATTTATGAGCTAATTTAGGTGAAATTGATCATTTGTGAGCTAACTTAGGTGAAATGGATCGTTTATGAGCTAACCTAGGTGCAATGGATCACTTATGAGCAAACTTAGGTAAAATGCATCATTTTAGAGGTAACCTAGGTAAGATGGATCATTTTGGAGCTAAGCTAGGTAAAATGGGTCATTTTAGAGCTAACTTCGGTAGAATGGATCATTTATGAGCTAAGTAAGGTTAAATGGATCATTTTAGAACTAACTTAGGTAAAATAGATCGTTTATGAGCTAACTTAGGTAAAATGGATCGTTTTTGAGCTAACTAAGGTGAAATGAATCGTTTTTGAGCTAACTAAGGTGAAGGGCATCATTTTTGAGCTAACTAAGGTGAAATGGATCGTTTTTGAGCTAACTAGGTGAAATGAATCGTTTTTGAGCTAACTAAGGTAAAATGGATCGTTTTTGAGCTAACTTAGGTGAAATGGATCGTTTTTGAGCAAACTTAGGTGAAATGGATCATTTAAGAGCTAATTTAGGTGAAATGGATCGTTTTTGAGCAAACTTAGGTGAAATGGATCATTTAAGAGCTAATTTAGGTGAAATGGATCGTTTTTAGCTAACTTAGGTGAAATGGATCGTTTAGGAGCTACTCTAGGTAAATTGGGTCATTTTAGAGCTAACTTGGATAAACTGGATCATTTATAAGCTAACCTAGGTAAGATGGGTCATTTTGGAGCTAACTTAGGTAAAATGGATCGTCTATGAGCTAACTAAGCTAATTATGCAATTTTTGACATAAGTAAGCTAAGTATAGATCGTTTTAGAGCTAACTTAGGTAAAATGGATGGTTTTGGAGGTCAGTAAGCTTATTAAGTCATTTTGGAGGAGAAGAAGCTAAGTCTACGTCATTATGGTAAGCATTGGAGGAAATAAAGCTAAGTCTAGGTCTTTATGCATGTGTTAAGCAAAACACTAGATAAACTTACCAAGATCCAGGAGGTGTAGGAGCGGTGTGGCTCGTGTCGGTAGCTGGAGAAGGATCGTGTGATGCTATGGAGCCATGGAACCTCCCACCACCAGATATCATCAACAGCTCTGGATCAATGGGACCCTGGCTCGGGTTAAAGTCCTCCCCTTTCTTCGCCTTCCCCTCATCTCTATATCTCACGAGCTTGTTGTGGGAGGAGATGTTGGTGAAGTTGTTTGCATCATCGAGGTCAGACTGAGAGAAAGCCTTGACTTTCTTGAAAGAGGCAGTGTGGGCCATGGCATACAGGTCATACACCTCTGGCACCTTATCCGCCTTATTGTAGCGTGCCTGAAAGAGAGAAACAATGAAAATTAGTAATTAAAGGGCTCAAGCTAGCATGATGAATGAATTGCATGAATCATGAAGCAAACCACATACCCAGTTGCGCCCGAACTGATATAAGTTGGAGCTGCCTTGATGGTCACTCGGCTCCTCGGGCTGATCCGGCCAGGTACCCCATCCGGACGTGTGCTCCTCCGGGGTCACGTGGGCCGAACTCTCGTGGGCCGAAGACCCGTGGACCGGAGGCTCGTGGACCGGAGTCCGTGTAGCCTCCTCCTCGGACGAGTCCACCCTAGCAGTCACGTGCTCGGGTGAAACGGCTGGGGGTGGCGGCGAGGAAGGCACCGTAGCAGTCACCCTACCTCCTCTCCCACGACCAGCGCCCACCATCTTTCAACACCTGCCATGACAAACAGTAAACAAAATTAGTACAACATAAAAAAAGACCGACATGAATAATAATATGTGTATCACTTAAGTGTATCATCATCAAGTACAACATAAAAAAATGTAATACCTGACACTACTAATAATCTCGATCAGTATCATCAATAAATGCATAATCATCATCATCACTATAATCAATGACGGGCTCATAGGGTTCATTGGCATCAACATGTGCAAGGCCACCTTGACGTAATCGGTCAAGCATTGACAGGTCATCCGCAGCAGTAACCTCTTCTTGTTCCGGCTCTTCTTGTTCCTCCTCTGGGGTGATGTCGGATTCATTGTCGCTGTCTACTTCAATGTTTTGGGGTGAAGTATAGCGGTTCTTGAAACGCTTTTTGGAAAGACATGTCTCTTGGAAGAATTCTCCTTCATATGTGTCTGGGTTAATGTGAGGTTCATAATCCTCTTCCTTTGGGGGAGAAAGTCTAGCACGTGGCGGCACTTCATAAACGACATCCCAACCTTTCAGATTTGGATTAGTTTGGCAGGCCCACGGTAGATAGAATACTTGGGTCGCCTGTTGAGCCATAATATAGACATCAGGAACATCTAAATGAGTGCTTTGGTTGATTTCAACTAGCCCTACATGTTCATGAGTCCTTCTAGTCTCCTTCGGCTGAAACCAATAACATTTGAAGACTACGACATTCGGTGGGTTTTCACCATAGAACAGAAGTTCATAAATTGCTTCAACTCTCCCATAATACTCGGTACCTCCTTCACCGATAGCAGATACACAACAATTTGTTGACTTTCGGTCCGCCATCGATAGCTCTTTGCCATAGGTACGAAAGCGATACCCGTTGATGTCGTACTTGTCAAATGAACGGACCTTATAGTCAAAACCATTAGCGACTTGTCTCAATTCAGCGTCCATAGACTCTGAATTAGCCTACAGGTTTAATATGAAAGGATTGTTGCATTATGCACAAATTAGCGAATGAAATGAAATTGTCTAATAGAAATTACCGTTTGTTTGAACCAAGAGATGAAACCGGGATAGCCACCTCCTTGCTTTGCGAGAAGCTCATACTCTTCGACGAAATCCTTTTGGATCTCCGCTCCATACGAGAATATGGTAACGTATCGACTGTATGACATATCCAGGAATAAGAGTAGTTCAAAGGAAATAGAAGTTGCGAAACAATGTACCGAGAACTTACTCGATGTACGGCCGCACTTCTATCAGGTTGTTGAAGATATACAACGAAATGGTCCGCCATTCTTCGTTATCCAAAGATACTAGATGTGAAACACTAGCTGGTGCGAGATTCCCTTTGAATAGGCTGAGGTTGGATCCACCCTTTTTAGGCTCGTCAGCATTGTACCGAGGCTTCGGATTATGCAAATGACGATTTTTGGCTTCGTAGTGCGCTGTTACGAAGTTTGCCGCCTCCTCTGTAATGAATGCCTCAGCCATCGATGCTTCAATTCTACGTTTATTTTTACATTTTTCTCGAAGCGTCTTCTGCATCCTCTCAGTTGGGTAGCACCAACGATTTTGCACGGGCCCCCCCAATCTTGCCTCGGTCGGGAGATGCAAAATCAAATGCTGCATTGGATTAAAGAAGCCCGGTGGAAAGATCTTCTCTAACTTGCAGATCAACTCCGGCGCCAACTCTTCCATTTCTTCTAGCACGCCAGGCGATAGTTCTTTCGCACAAAGAACACGGAAGAAATAGCTGAGTTCTGCCAGTACTAGCCATTCATCCTCAGGGATGAAGCCACGCAACATCACCGGCATTACCCGCTCAATCCATATGTGCCAATCATGACTCTTGAGACCAAATATCTTCAGTTTATCAAGATTCGCTCCCCTCTTTAGATTCGCTCCCCTCTTTAGATTCACGATATTCTTCTCAGTGTGCATCACGTCGATGTTGTGTGGGCAAAGGAGGTCTTTGAAGTAAGGCAGATCCCATAAGCATGTTTTGTGAGTCCACGCGTGCTTAGTATTATACCCCTTGAAGTACCCTGGACGTTGTGGATCTGGCTCGAGAGCGTTTAACTGATCCAGGGTCTGTTGGCCTGTCAATGCAGGTGGTGCAGAGTTTTTGACAACTCTACCCCTGATGAAGTTCTTCTTGTCTTTCCTGAACTTATGGCGAGGATCCAGGAACTGTCTATGCATGTCGAAGCAAGAAAACTTGCGACCGGCCTGAAGCCAACGAAACTCAAGAGCTCCCTTGCATGTGGGGCACGGGAACCTTCCATGCACACACCAGCCAACGAATAGCGCATACGCCGGCAAGTCATGCGTCGAGTACATGTACCAGACATGCATTATGAAGTTCCATTTGCTAAAGGCGTCGTATGTCTTGAACCCATTATCCCAGGCTTCTTGCAATTCGTCCTTAAGCGGCTGCATGTACACATTCATATTTTTGCCCGGATAGTTGGGTCCTGGAATTATCAACGTCAGGAAAATGTTCTTTCTTTGCATAATCTGTCCGGGGGGGGGGGAGATTGAGTGGAAAGACAAATACGGGCCAACAACTATATTGGGCTGCCGTCATACCAAACACACTGAACCCATCCGTGCTGATGCCGACTCGAGGATGCCTCGGATCTGCCGCTTTGTCAGCATGTAATTCATCAAACTTTTTCCACGCAACACCATCCGATGTGTGTACCATTATCAGATTCCCATCTGCATCTAGTTCGGTTCTTTTGCCTGTTTTGTGCCATGTCATCTATCTGGCCGTCTCTTCGACCATGAAAAGACGTTTAAGTCTTGGTACGATTGACATATACCGAAGAACACTAACGAGGATTTTGGTCTGTGTCTTCTCACCCATACCGTTCTCTACCACAATATACCTGGAAGACTTGCAAATGGGACAATAGTTCAAGTCCGCATAGTCAAGCCTAAATAAGGCACATCCTTTCTCACAGGCATGTATCTTCTCATAGGGCATCTTCAGTGCACGGAGGATTTTGTCCGACTGGTACAGGTTTGCAGGCATTACATGGCCTTTGGGTAGAAAGCGTCCAAATACTGTCATAATTGCGTCATAGCATTCTCTGCCCAAGTTGAACTGAGCCTTCAGAGCCATTACTTGTGAGATGGCATCCAACTGACAAAGCTCAGTGTGCTCGTGGAGCGGACGTTTCGAAGACTCCAACATTTCATTGAAGGCCTTTGCAGATTCCTCCATCTCCTCGTCCGAATCCCGAGCATCATCATAGTCTTGCACCATGTTTTCCATCCCGGTACCATGCTCGCCGGTGCGACGACGATCCACCTCAGCTCGGTCACGTTGGGCAGACTCACCATGAAATG
>LR738714.1:737163003-737219918 GCA_902687465.1 Secale cereale | reverse complement strand
GGGGGCAGCGGCGGGCGGCGGGACGGTGGGGCGGTGGCGGGTGGGGGAGGGGGTGGGAGCGGCGGCGGCGCCGGACGGCGATGGGCGGTGGCGGGTGCGGCGAGGGCGGGGGCGGCGTCGGGCGGCGGGGGCGGGGCCGGAGGAGGTCGAGGGAGAGAGATGAGTAACGGGCGGGGCAGGGGGCTCGGCCGTTAGTTAGGTTAGTTAGGGTAGCCTTTGCCGTCCGCTTTTCTTCATATTTGCCATCTGCGGCGGACGGCAAAGCGGGGGGACGTTAAGTATTTTTTAACCAGCTCCTCAGTGGGCCCCCCCTCCCTCTTTGCCGTCTGCTAGCGGACGGCAAAGATTCTTTGCACACAGCTAGCGGACGGCAAAGATCTGGCTGATGGCAAAGGCTTTCTGTGCCATCAGCCAGTTCTTTGCCGTCTGCTTTTGGGTAGCTGATGGCAAAGAGCTTCTTTGCCGTCCGCTAGCAGACGGCAAAGAGCTGGCAGATGGCAAAGTAGCTGATTCCAGTAGTGGTCCTTCATTGAAAAACTTTTATTCAAGTAGGCCTTTACATTTTCCAAGAATTCTATATCATTTCCCATCAGCAATATGTCATCCACATATAATATGAGAAATGCCACAGAGCTCCCACTCACTTTCTTGTAAATACAGGCTTCTCCATAAGTCTGTATAAAGCCAAACGCTTTGATCACTTCATCAAAGCGAATATTCCAACTCCGAGATGCTTGCACCAGCCCGTAAATCGAGCGTTGAAGCTTGCATACCTTATTAGCGTTCTCTGGATCGACAAAACCTTCCGGTTGCATCATATACAACTCTTCCTTGAGGAAGCCATTAGGGAATGTTGTTTTGACGTCCATTTGCCATATCTCATAATCATAGAATGCGGCAACAGCTAACATGATTCTGACTGACTTCAGCATCGCTACGGGAGAGAAAGTCTCGTCGTAGTCAATCCCTTGAACTTGTCGATAACCCTTAGCGACAAGCCGAGCCTTATAGATGGTCACATTACCATCCGCGTCTGTCTTCTTCTTAAATATCCATTTGTTTTCTATGGCATGCCTATCATCAGGCAAGTCCACCAAAGTCCATACTTTGTTTTCATACATGGATTTTATCTCGGATTTCATGGCTCCAAGCCATTTATTGGAATCCGGGCCCGCCATTGCTTCTTCATAGTTCGAAGGTTCTCCATTGTCTAACAACATGATTTCCAGGATAGGGTTGCCGTACCACTCTGGTGCGGAACGTGCCCTAGTGGACCTTCGAAGTTCAGTAGTAACTTGATCTGTTTCTTCATGATCATTATCATTAACTTCCTCCCTTGTTGGTGCAGGCACCTCAGGAACAGTTTCCTGCGCTGCGCTACTTTCCGGTACAGGAGGGGTGACTGTCACCTCATCAAGTTCTACTTTCCTCCCACTCAGTTCTTTCGAGAGAAACTCTTTATCCAGAAAGCATCCATTCTTGGCAACAAAAACTTTGCCTTCGGATCTGTGGTAGAAGGTGTACCCAATCGTTTCCTTTCGGTATCCTATGAAGACGCATTTTTCCGATTTGGGTTCGAGCTTTTCAGGTTGAAGTTTCTTGACATAAGCATCGCAACCCCAAACTTTTAGAAACGACAGCTTCGGTTTCTTGCCAAACCAAAGTTCATACGGAGTCGTCTCTACGGATTTCGACGGAGCCCTATTTAAAGTGAATGCGGCAGTCTCTAAAGCATAACCCCAAAAAGATAGCGGTAAATCGGTGAGGGACATGATAGATCGCACCATGTCCAACAGAGTACGATTTCGACGTTCGGATACACCGTTACGTTGAGGTGTTCCGGGCGGTGTCAATTGTGAAACAATTCCACAGTCCCTAAGGTGTGTGCCAAATTCATGACTTAAATATTCACCCCCACGATCTGATCGTAAGAACTTTATTTTTCTGTCACGTTGATTCTCAACCTCATTCTGAAATTCCTTGAACTTTTCAAAGGTCTCAGACTTGTGTTTCATCAAATAGATATACCCGTATCTACTCAAGTCATCTGTGAGGGTGAGAACATAACGATAGCTGATGTCTACACACGCTTCTACTCTTGTAGACTATGTTGGGCCTCCAAGCGCAGAGGTTTGTAGGACAGCAGCAAATTTCCCTCAAGTGGATGACCTAAGGTTTATCGAACTCAGGGAAGTAGAGGTTGAAGATTGTCTCTCTCAAGCAACCCTGCAACTAAGATACAAGAAGTCTCTTGTGTCCCCAACACACCTAATACACTTGTTAGATGTATAGGTGCACTAGTTCGGCGAAGAGATGTTAAATGGCACGTGATATGGATGGCAAAACAAAATAATATAAATCTGTAATAAAAAGTGCAGCAAGCAAACAAGTGGTAAACATGAGCACAAATGGTATTGCAATGGTGGAAATAAGGCCTAGGCTTCATACTTTTACTAGTGGCAAATCCCAACAACATTAACATAATCGAATCACATGATATTTCCCATAAAACATGCAAGGGGGACGCACCCGGAGGTCATTCCTTCGTGGTCAAGAGAGGACGAGAATTATGTAGGGCTACAAAAGCACACCTCAAAGTTCGTAGTTCTCAATCTAAGGATTTCCCAATGTCACCGCGGCCATCCAAAGAGAGTACCACAATCACCACAACATATCTAAAGGATAGTCAAAGACAAGCACCAAGAGACTCTCAATCTTCAATCAACACACAAGAGAGGAAATCACTCATGAAAATACTTTTCTAATCCATGTCCAATAGACCGATGTCACCTTGATCTCGGGGATTATACTAGATAAAGACAAGTGGGTACATCAATCCAATACATAGAGGAAGGGGAAATATCATGGGATTACCCTAGATTAACATAGCCTATGATCACAACGAAGATCACATCATGGGAGAGAGAATTGACCACATAGCTACTGGTAAGAACCTCAGCCCCGAGGAGGAACTACTCCCGCATCATGGAGGGAGGAAGCAACGTCAATGGAGATGAATCCGGGGGCACTTCCCCGTCCCGGCAGGGTGCCGGCACAGGAATTCTGGTCCCCCGAAGCTTGATGGTGATGGCGGCGGAGATCGGAATTGCGTCTGGGGAAAAGGGGTCCAGAATCAGGGTTTCCGTGACAAGATGTAAATATATGCCAAAGGGGGGCATCAGAGGGGGTCAGGGGTGCCCAGGCGCCCCCCCCCCCGGCGCGGCCAGGGTGGGCCGCGTGGGCAGGCCGCCTGGAGCCCCTGTGGGTCCCCTCCGGCCCTACTTTGGTCGCATGGAAGCTTCCAGAACGCTGATTTTTTATATATTTTTCCCGGAATTTTTCTGGCAATTTACGTAATGGGAAAACCCGAAATACAAAAACAGCAGAAAACAGAAACTGGCACTGGGGTGCACTGAGTTAATAGGTTAGTCCAAATATGATCAAAAGTGTATGGAAGTGTATAAATAACATAGCAATATCACACAAAAGAGGCATGGAGCAAGCAGAAATTATAGATACGTTTTGGACGTATCAACATCCCCAAGCTTAATTCCTGCTCGTCCTCGAGTAGGTAAATGATAACAAGAATAATTTCTGTGGTGACATGCTATTAACCATATAGGACTTTTTTTCATAGTCATATGACAAAAGCTTACTGAGACAATGAATCTATAGTAATTAAGTTGCCTCATGAGAAAATCACAAAGAACTAAAAGTTTTACAACATGATACTGAAACATCAAATAGATTTGTAATGAGCATGGTGTGCAAATATGATAAAGTGATATCTCGCTTGCCCCCTTTAGTGAAGCAAAACATAAATGCAGGGGCACCTCCAAGGTTTAAGTGATGACTAGATACAATGATTTCAAAATAAACGATATCATAATCATGCAAAAGACAATGCTACTTTGGGACAATGCACATTACACTCAGAATGACAATCATGCTCTCAGTAGTTGGTGCTTTAATAAGAAGGTGGAGACTCTCGAACCGTGGCTTTTGTTGGCAAAGTTGAAAACCCGTAGTCGGAAACAAAGACAAAACATGTACCAGAGCTCTTGGTTTTAAAAACAGAGGTAATAATTATTTTTTTAGATTATGCATATTTCGTCAACATATTCTAGCAGATGACTCAATCACTTCTTGAGATGGACAAGTTTCGAGGAACGGCTCCCGAATGAGGACGATCACATCCTCTTAATCTCCTTTGTTTATCACCGCCAAAGTTTTCTGATTTCTCATGAACAAAGCGTGAAGGAGGGTTTGTTTGTTATATTAATTTTGAGCCGGGCGCACTCAATGCCAGTTCCTTCTCGTATTATGGGTTTGCACATTATACATGCAATCCCGGGGTGAAGCTTGTCCAACTTAAAAAGATCATGAATTAACTACTACTTCCTCATGAACTTAAAACAGAGGCACAAAATAGGAATGCATTTTTTCTTTGAATAATTTCGAGATGGTACATGCAAGTCTCCGTTAGGAATGGCAGGTAAATACCATGTAGGAATGTATGGTGGACTCATATGGCATAACTGGTTTAAAAGAATTTGGATGCACAAGCAGTCAGTCCGCTTAGTACAGGCGGAGGTTAGCAAAAGACTGGGAGCGACCAACTAAGAGAGCAATGACGGTCATAATCATGCAGAGCGACAAAGCAACATTGAATCAGGCATGGAAGTTATATCGCTACTCAGAAACAAAAGATCATCAAGGCTTGACAGACTTTCTTTACAGTCTTAAATATGCGTGAGCATACGCCAAGTCAATCAAAATAAATTCTTTGAAGGAATATATTACTAAACCATACCACATCATAGGCAAACAAATCATGTTGGTATTCCAATAACACATTGGGAACCCCCCAGCTATTTGAGACTAACCATAAGAAAACATGAACTACTAAGCACCATTATGCACGTAGCATTTTTATCATAGACATATCAACCAATGCAAAAGAAGCAAACTCTCTTAATAAGATAAGCATGATAACTAATGAGAGTTCAAGCAACCAACTAAACAAAAGCTCTTTAAAAAGATAAGCCTGAAAACTAAGAGCTAAGCATGATAGTAGCTATTGAAAGACAAAGAACACACACAGCAAAGGTAGACATGAAAATTCAATGTTATGTTCTAGGTAGAAGTGGAGCATGTTTCTCTCCCACATAAAGAAAGCTGAGTTCCGACTCGTTATGAAAAGCTAAAGAAAACTAAAAAGGAAACTAAAAGCAAGACGCTCCAAGCATAGCACATAACACATGAAGTGATAAAAATATAGTGGAACGAAAGACGAACTGATAATTGATGGAGAAGGGGATGCACGGGGGCATCCCCAAGCTTAGACGCTTGAGTCTCCTTGAATATTTCTTGGGGGTGCATAGGGGCATCCCCAAGCTTGAGCGTTTGACACTCCTGAATCTTTTTATCATCTTCCCTCGCACACTTGAAAACTCCCTTCATACATAACTCATCATAATCTGATTAGCGAGGTTAGTACCCATAATAAAATAATTGTTCCTTGCTGGAAATAAAGATATTCTTGAAGGTCTACTGTTTCTCAAGATTGCCAAAAGGTTTTTGCAAAGAAAAAGCAAGCTCAAGGTTTGCAAAATGAAGGAAAGGCAAAACAGGACAGAATCTGTGAAAAACATAACAGCAGGTAGTAAATGATTTGTTCGGGGCACTTCTGCAACTCTAATAAAAAAACTCAAAACAGACGCACGAAAGAAAATTATATAGAGCACGCTGTCGAAATAATTCAGACCAAAAAGATGATCTAGTGATTTTATACGAATTTTTCTGTCCAAGGACAGAATCTGTTTCCTGGACAGCACGTCACAACTTTTGAACTTTCTTGCAATCAGAGGCTATACTTGGCACAAAATTGAAAAGTAAAGATACAATGATGATGCTACTGTAGTAACAACATCAAGAAATAGCAAAATAAAATTTTATTCATTGTGGGCTGCCTCCCAAAAGCGCTTTCTTTTATGCCTTTAAGCTAGGCTTAAGACTTTAATGATGCTCTCGTAGGAATAAGAGTTGAAGAACAAAAGAGAGCATCAAGAAGCAAATACCAAATACATTTAAGCCTAACATGCTTCCTATGCATAGGAATATTGCAATAGAATAATTCATTGAAGCACAAAGCAACTAGCATAGGAAGGCAAAACAAGCATAACTTCAAAATATTCACCATAAAGAGAGGAAACTTCTTATTATTAAGATATTTAGAACCAAGTCTCCCTCTCTCATTATAAATTTCAGTGGCATCATGGGTGAACTCAACAATATAAGCATCACATAAAGCATTGTTACCATGATCCACATGCAAAAAGGTACTCTTACTCTCCACACAAGCATAATCTTTCTCATTGGTAATAGTGGGAGTAGGACTATCATAAACAACTTGAACACTATAGATTAATTGCGTATTAGGAGGGTGGTGTTCAACAAGGGAGTAATTCCCTCCATGATTATGACAAGTTTCATAAGGATAACTTCTCCTTATGTCATAGGTACCTTTATAATCACTATAGATTGGAGTTATAACATCATCATAGTAGAGAAGAGCATTATCATTGCTAGCAACTATATTTGTAATCATGTTGTCTTTATTCTTACTAGCAAAAGAATTATCAATTATCACATCACTAGTGGGTAAAGGATTTGCAATCCTATCATCCCCAAGCTTAGAGCTTCCCATATCATCACTTTCAGAGTTGGTACCAAAAAGATTTTCAATATCATAAGTAGCATTATCATCATTTTCCCAATCACAATAAGTAACATGCATATCATAATCAAAATCATCTTCAATAGTACCTACGGACGTATCATCAAGATGATAATTAAGGCAATAAACTTCACCTTCTTCTTTAAACTTACAACCGTTAGGATAAAAGTTGATGGGAGGAATATGCTCAGGCCAGGTTGATACCCATTCTTCTTCCTTCTTGCTCCTCTTCCTCCTCCTCTTGTTTTTCTTCTTCTTCACCTTAGGAGGGGGTGGTTTGAGATGAAGCTTCCCCACATATCCTGGTTTATCATTAGGAATAATAGGGGAAACTTGGGAGATACTCTCCTTTTTATTAGCAGAAATATAAGAGACATTTTTATACTTTGGTAAAGTTCCCTCCTTTATAATCTTACTTATGTAATCATTTTCATGGCAATTAACAACACAATAGAGATGGCAATTTTGCAAAGTGTTTTTATTCCTATGGCATTAACATCTAGCCAAGAAGTCTTTTCTGATAACTCTTCACACATCAAAAATAACATAAGCTCATCATAAAGATCGGAGGTGATCATGTTATCACACAACCGGTTAACAGTTATGTTTTGAAAGTTCATGCATTGAAAATTAAAGTGACCCTCTATACGGCAAAGTTCACAAGTAAAAGGATAAAGGTCACACAATTCTCTAGCAATTTCATTTAAATCTCTGACCCAAGTGATTGTTCTTTCATGCTTATGTTGCTTACAATACTTCTCTTCTTCAATCATAGGCCTTTCACAAGGTCTATCCACTCCACAAAAATTAACATGCTTATATAAAACTTCATTTTTAGGAATTGGATCATGCATGTTGCAATCATCATGAACAATTTCATTTTCTTTGCAAATCTCTTTAAAAGGTTTATGATGCTCGATCCAATCCTCCTTAGGCATATTAAGATGTGAAGAAAAGATTTGAGGAAATCAACAAGGAGTTGAGAATCAAGCCCAAACTTAGCACTAAACTTATTAACACTTGTAGTTTCAACAAAGGACTTAATGCAATCATACTCATAAATTATACTTGACTCTTTACCTTTGTCGATCTCCCAATCTTCAGTGTTGCGTTGAATTCTTTCAAGGAGTTCCCATTTAGCATCAGTCTTTTCATTTGTGAAAGAACCCATAGAGGAAGCGTCGAGCAAATCTTTATTCTGTCGAGAAAGCCTCGCATAGAAATTAGTAATAATCATATCTTTGGGGAGCCCATGGTTAGGACATTTTAGCATTAACGTTTTCAGTCTCCCCCATGCTTGAGCTATGCTCTCTCCGTCATGAGGATAGAAATTATAAACATAATTCTTATTCTCATGGACTTCATGAAGAGGATAAAACTTGGAGTAAAAGAGAGACTGGATCTCTTCCCAATCCAGCAGGTGAGAGTCATCTAGTAGCCTATACCATTCCAATGCTTTTCCTTTCAGCGACAAGGCAAATAATTTCCTCATGACAAACTCCCTTGATACACCTGCAAGCTTAAATAATGAACATAGTTGTGACAGATATAGCAAGTGTTCACCGGGATGTTTGTCTCCTGCATAACGATTAGCCAAAACATAATCGATAATACCAGCTGGTATTTTATAGGGCACAATTTCCGTAGGGGGAGGAGCAACCACCACAGGTGTGGGGCGTCTTCCCGCAAGCAACGATCCAATAGCACGGTTTTCCATAAACATAACTAGTGAAATAAAAACAAGAAACAAAAAGATTTAATTGCAAGATCTAAAGATATACCTTCAAGCGCTCACCTCCCCGGCAACGGCGCCAGAAATAGCTTGATGTCCACACACGCTTCTACTCTTGTAGACTATGTTGGGCCTCCAAGCGCAGAGGTTTGTAGGACAGCAGCAAATTTCCCTCAAGTGGATGACCTAAGGTTTATCGAACTCAGGGAAGTAGAGGTTGAAGATTGTCTCTCTCAAGCAACCTTGCAACTAAGATACAAGAAATCTCTTGTGTCCCCAACACACCTAATACACTTGTTAGATGTATAGGTGCACTAGTTCGGCGAAGAGATGTTAAATGGCAAGTGATATGGATGGCAAAACAAAGTAATATAAATCTGTAATAAAAAGTGCAGCAAGCAAACAAGTGGTAACCGTGAGCACAAATGGTATTGCAATGGTGGAAACAAGGCCTAGGCTTCATACTTTCACTAGTGGCAACTCCCAACAACATTAACATAATCGAATCACATGATATTTCCCATAAAACATGCAAGGGGGACGCACCCGGAGATCATTCCTTCGTGGTCAAGAGAGGACGAGAATTATGTAGGGCTACAAAAGCACACCTCAAAGTTCGTAGTTCTCAATCTAAGGATTTCCCAATGTCACCGCGGCCATCCAAAGAGAGTACCACAATCACCACAACATATCTAAAGGATAGTCAAAGACAAGCACCAAGATACTCTCAATCTTCAATCAACACACAAGAGAGGAAATCACTCATGAAAATATTTTTCTAATCCATGTCCAATATACCGCTGTCACCTTGATCTCGGGGATTATACTAGATAAAGACAAGTGGGTACATCAATCCAATACATAGAGGAAGGGGAAATATCATGGGATCACTCTAGATTAACATAGCCTATGATCACAACAAAGATCACATCATGGGAGAGAGAATTGACAACATAGCTACTGGTAAGAACCTCAACCCCGAGGAGGAACTACTCCCGCATCATGGAGGGAGGAAGCAACGTCGATGGAGATGAATCCGGGGGCACTTCCCCGTACCGGCAGGGTGCCGGCACAGGAATTCTGGTCCCCCGAAGCTTGATGGCGATGGCGGCGGAGATCGGAATTGCGTCTGGAGAAAAGGGGTCCGGAATCAGGGTTTCCGCGACACGGTGTAAATATATGCCAAAGGGGGGCATCAGAGGGGGTCAGGGGTGCCCAGGCGCCCCCCCCACCCCCGGCGCGGCCAGGGGGGTCGCGTGGTGATGGGCCTCGAACCCCTCGTTGGTTACCCCAAGTGGAAGGTGTAAGATGCAGTATTGTAGAAGTGTTTTCCCTTAGCAAAGATGCCAAGGATCGAATCCCCAGAGACTCCTAGGTTCAACAAGTAGGTGTCAATTGCTACGGCGCCAGATGAGTAGCAATCAACGTGGACCTGCACACAGTTACAAATAACTTTGCTCCCAACGAGTACAGAGAGGTTGTCAATCCCTCCGGCCTTGTAGTTCACAAAGGATTAAAAGCAATGATAGTAGTGATAGATAGTGTTTTGCAATAGTAAGTAAATAGCGAAAAGTAAATAGCGGGTGTGATCAATGATGGTAATATGGACCGGAGTCTCATGATGTTCACTAGTGATGTCTCTCTCCCAAAAGACGATAAAACAGCTATGTGAGGTAAACAAATTACAGCTGGGCAATTGACAGGACCACGAACGCAAACCAATGCTGACTACATTGCAAGAAAGGTTGAGGTTCAAAGCATGGGCGGTACGCCAAAGTAAGTAGACCGAAATCCATCAATATCTACTACTCATCATCCACCTTGAGATATCTATCCAGAACATCTCGCTGGTATTAAGTTGCGAGTCCCACCCATAGTGTAAACTCAATGCAACAGACAACTGCATTAAAAGAACTTTGCGTAAAGTAAACAATCCTTGCACCCGCGGGCACAAGCACCGTTGGTTTCCCCCTTGTGGCAACAACACATCCCCTAGACTCATGTTTCTGTCACTCAAGCTAGTCATCGAGGGGCATGAACCCACAATCGAGCATAACGTTCCCTCTTGGAGTCACTACCTATTACTCGGCCAAAGCAATAAATAACAACGGAGAACATGCAAGAATTACTTATGAACTAAAATATAAAAGAGGTGAATCAAATATATTACTCAAGATCGATCTGAACATAATCTCATAATCCAACGGATCCCAGCAAACTCAACATAGCAACAACATAAGGATTACATAGGTGCCTCGATCATGTAGGGCAGCTCACGAGGACTAATTAGTGAAGCACAAGAACGGGAGGAGAACATCACATAGCTACTGGTCATGGACTCATGGTCCAAGGGAGACTACTCACGAGTCATCCGGGAGGCGTCCATGGTGGTGGAGAAGCTCCTGGTGGTGATCCTCCCTTCCGACAGGGTGCCGGGAAGAGTTCTCTTGGTGCTCCCGATCTTGGAAGCGGCGGCGGCGGCGGAATAGAGATGGGATCGCGAAAAGAGTTCCTCTTCTGAGGGTTTCGGAGGGTCCTTTAAATATATGCCAAAGTAGGGCACCGAGGGAGTCTCGGGGGGCCCAGGCGCCCCCCCGGCGCGGCCCAGGGGGGGGGGGGGGGCGCCGCCAGGGCGCCTGGAGCCCTGGTGCCCCCCCAGGCTGCCCTTCGGACGCAGTGTTGTTTCCGGATCGCTGATTTTTTATATAATTTTTCTGGATTTTTCTGGGTAGTTCTCGGAACGTGAAAACCTGAAATACAAAAACAGCCGAAAACAGAAACTGGCATTGGGGTGCACTGGATTAGTAAGTTAGTCCAAATATGATCAAAAGTGTATGGAAGTGTATGAATATCATAGCAATATCACCCAAAAGTGGCATGGAGCAAGCAGAAATTATAGATACGTTTTGGACGTATCACGTGGGCAGGCCGCCTGGAGCCCCTGTGGGTCCCCTCCGGCCCTACTTTGGCCGCATGGAAGCTTCCGGAACGCTGATTTTTTATATATTTTTCCCGGAATTTTTCTGGCAATTTACGTAATGGGAAAACCTGAAATACAAAAACAGCAGAAAACAGAAACTGGCACTGGGGTGCACTGAGTTAATAGGTTAGTACAAATATGATCAAAAGTGTATGGAAGTGTATAAATAACATAGCAATATCACACAAAAAAGGCATGGAGCAAGCAGAAATTATAGATACGTTTTGGACGTATCAATAGCCTCTGCGAGCCTCAACACTCATTGGACCGCACACATCGGTATGTATGATTTCCAACAAGTTGGTCGCTCGCTCCATTGTTCCGGAGAACGGAGTCTTGGTCATCTTGCCCAAGAGGCATGGTTCACACGTGTCAAATGATTCATAATCAAGAGACTCTAGAAGTCCATCTGAATGGAGCTTCTTCATACGTTTGACACCAATATGACCAAGGCGGCAATGCCACAAGTATGTTGAACTATCATTATCAACTTTACATCTTTTGGCATCTACACTATGAATATGTGTATCACTACGTTCGAGATTCATCAAAAATAAACCATTGATCAGCGGGGCATGACCATAAAACATATCTCTCAAATAAATAGAAGAACCATTATTCTCCGATTTGAAAGAGTAGCCATCTCGCATAAGACGAGATCCAGATACAATGTTCATGCTCAAAGCTGGTACTAAATAACAATTATTAAGGTTTAAAACTAATCCCGAGGGTAGATGTAGAGGCAGCGTGCCGACGGCGATCACATCGACCTTGGAACCATTCCCGACGCGCATCGTCACCACATCCTTCGCCAGTCTCCGTTTATTCCGCAGCTCCTGTTTTGAGTTACAAATATGAGCAACTGCACCGGTATCGAATACCCAGGAGCTACTACGAGTGCTGGTAAGGTACACATCAATAACATGTATATCATATATACCTTTGACGTTGCCGGCCTTCTTGTCTGCTAAGTATTTGGGGCAGTTTCGCTTCCAGTGACCCGTTCCCTTGCAATAAAAGCACTCTGTCTCAGGCTTGGGTCCATACTTTGGCTTCTTCCCGGCAACAGGCTTGCCGGGCGCGGCAACTCCCTTGCCGTCCTTCTTGAAGTTCTTCTTACCCTTGCCTTTCTTGAACTTAGTGGTTTTATTGACCATCAACACTTGATGTTCTTTCTTGATGTCCACCTCCGCTGATTTCAGCATTGAATATACCTCGGGAATGGACTTCTCCATCCCCTGCATATTGAAGTTCAACACGAAGCTTTTGAAGCTTGGTGGGAGTGACTGGAGGATTCTGTCAACGACCGCTTCATCTGGGAGATTCATTCCCAGCTGAGACAAGGGGTTGTGCAATCCTGAAATCTTGAGGATGTGCTCACTGACAGAACTATTCTCCTCCATCTTACAGCTGTAGAATGCGTCAGAGACATCATATCTCTCGACTCGGGCATGAGCTTGGAAAACCATTTTCAGCTCTTCGAACATCTCATATGCTCCGTGGTGCTCAAAACGTTTTTGGAGCCCCGACTCTAAGCTGTAAAGCATGCCGCACTGAACCAGGGAGTAATCATCACTACGCGACTGCCAGACGTTCAAAACGTCTTGGGCCGCATCGGGAGCAGGTGCATCACCTACCGGTGCTTCTAGGACATATGATCTCTTGGCAGCTATGAGGATAATCCTCAGGTTACGGACCCAATCCGTATAGTTGCTACCATCGTCTTTCAGCTTGGTTTTCTCTAGGAACGCGTTGAAGTTGAGGGAAACTGGAGCGTGGGCCATTTGATCTACAAGAGATATTTTAAAGAATTTAGACTAAGTTCATGATAATTAAGTTCATCTTAATCAAATTTTAATGAACGCCCACTCAGAATGACATCTCTCTAGTCATCTAAGTGATACACGATCCGAATCGACTAGCCCGTGTCCGATCATCACGTGAGACGGACTAGTCATCAACGGTGAACATCTTCATGTTGATTGTATCTTCTATACGACTCGTGTTCGACCTTTCGGTCTTCCGTGTTCCGAGGCCATGTCTGTATATGCTAGGCTCGTCAAGTGAACCCTAAGTGTATCGCGTGTGTAAATCTGTCTTACACCCGTTGTATGCGAACGTTAGAACCTATCACACCCGATCATCACGTGGTGCTTCGGAGCAACGAGCTTTAGCAACGGTGCACAGTTAGGGGGAACACAATTCTTGAAATTTTTAGTGAGAGATCATCTTATTTACTACCGTCGTTCTAAGTAAACAAGATGCATAAACATGATAAACATCACATGCAATCAATTAAAGTGACATGATATGGCCAATATCATATTGCTCCTTGGATCTCCATCTTCGGGGCACCATGATCATCTTGTCACCGGCTCGACACCATGATCTTCATCATCGTGTCTTGAAGAAGTCGTCACGCCAACTATTACTTCTACTACTATAGCTAACGTTTAGCAATGAAGTAAAGTAATTACATGGCGTTATTCAGTGACACGCAGGTCATACAATAATTAAGACAACTCCTATGGCTCCTGCCGGTTGTCAAGTTCATCGACATGCAAGTCGTGATTCCCTATTACAAAAACATGATCAATCTCATACATCACATATATCATTCATCACATCTTCGTTTTGGCCATACCACGTCACATAGCACATGCTGCAAAAACAAGTTAGACGTCCTCTAATTGTTGTTGCAAGTTTTTACGTGGCTTCTATAGGATTTCTAGCAAGAACGTTTCTTACCTACGCCAAAACCACAACGTGGTTTGTCAATTTCTATTTACCCTTCATAAGGACCCTTTTCATCGAATCCGATCCGACTAAAGTAGGAGAGACAGACACCCGCCAGCCACCTTATGCATCTAGTGCATGTCAGTCCGTGGAACCAGTCTCACGTAAGCGTACGTGTAAAGTCGGTCCGGGCCGCTTCATCCCACAATACCGCCGAATCAAGATTGACTAGTAACGGCAAGAAAGTTGAACAAACTCAAACGCCCACAACTGTTTTGTGTTCTACTCGTGCAAGATGCTACGCATAAAACCTAGCTCTGATACCACTGTTGGGGAACATAGCAGAATTGAAAAAAATTCTACGCTTTCACCAAGATCCAACTAAGGAGACATCTAGCAACGAGCTAATAAGAGTGCATCTACATACCGTTATGTAGATCGCGTGCGGAAGCTTTGGAAGAAGCGTGGATGAAGTAGTCGTACTCTTCACGTTCTTCGTCACCGATGATCTAGCGCCGAACGGACGGCACCTCCGCGTTCAACACACGTCCGGTACAGCAACGTCACCTCCTTCTTGATCCAGCAAGGGGGGAGGAGAAGTCGTCGGAGATCCAGCAGCACAACGGCGTGGTGGTGGATGCAGTGGAGATTGCAGCAGGGCTTCGCCGGGCGCCGTGCGTTTGAGGAGACGGAGTTGTGACGGGAGGGGGAGAGGCGCCAGGGCAAGGGTGCGGCTGCCCTCTCCCCCCCCACATATATATAGGGGGCCAGGGGGTGCGCCAGCCCCCTGCAGATCCAATCTGCAAGGGGGGCCGGCGGCCAGGGGGGAGTCCTTGCCCCCAAGGCAAGTGGGGCGCCCCCTCCCCCCTAGGGTTTCAACCCTAGGCGCAAGGGGAGGTGGGCCCTAGTGGTGCGCCAGCCCATTAGGGCTGGACACTTACCCCTTGCGGCCTAGGGGCCCCACCGGGATGGGTGGCCCCACTCGGTGGACCCCCGGGGCCCCTCCAATGACCAAAACAAAAGGTCATTGGTTCAACGACCTTTTGTTTTGGTCATAAACGTCTACGACCTTCTCACAGAGAAGGTCGCTATAGTCAGTTTATGACGGCCAGCTTTTGACCTTATGTTTTTGGTCACAAAAAAGGTCACAAATGGAAATTTGTGACCATTCAGTGACCAATAGTGGTGGTCACAAGTTGACATATTTCTTGTAGTGGGTCCCGGGACGCTCCCGGTGACCCCCGGAGATCATCCGACGGCCGAAACCTGACTTCCTATATATCAATCTTTACCTCCGGACCATTCCGGAACTCCTCATGACGTCCGGGATCTCATCCGGGACTCCGAACAACTTTCGGGTTTCCACGTGCATGTATCTCTACGACCCTAGCGTTACCGAACCTTAAGTGTGTAGACCCTACGGGTTCGGGAGACACGTAGACATGACCGAGACCACTCTCCGGTCAATAACCAACAGCGAGATCTGGATACCCATGTTGGTTCCCACGTGTTCCTCGATGATCTTCATCGGATGAACCACCATGTCAAGGATTCAGTCAATCCCGTATGTTATTCCCTTTGTCCATCGGTACGGTACTTGCCCGAGATTCGATCGTCGGTATTCCCGATACCTTGTTCAATCTCATCATGGCAAGTCTCTTTACTCGATCCGTAATCCATCATCCCGTGACTAACTACTTAGTCACATTGAGCTCATTATGATGATGACTTACCGAGTGGGCCCAGAGGTACCTCTCCGTCATACGGAGTGACAACATCCCAGTCTTGGTTCATACCAACTCAACAGACACTTTCGGAGATACCCGATGCGTACCTTTATAGCCACCCAGTTACGTTGTGACGTTTGGCACACCCAAAGTATTCCTACGGCATCCGGGAGTTGTACAACCTCATGGTCTATGGAATAAATACTTGACACCGAAAAGCTTATGCATTACGAACTATACGATCTCGTGCTATGCTCAGGATTGGGTCTTGTCCATCACATCATTCTCCCAATGATGTGATCCCGCTATCACTGACATCCTATGTGCATGGTCAGGAAACCGTGACCATCTGTTGATCAACGAGCTGGTAACTAGAGGCCTACCAGGGACTCATTTTGGTCTATGTATTCACACATGTATCGCTGTTTCCGTACAATACAATTCAAGCATGAATAACAGACGATTATCATGAACAAGGAAATATAATAATAATACTTTTATTATTGCCTCTAGGGCATATTTCCAACACTAGGCTCAAGCCCACAAGCCGCATTGGCTCCGGTTCGCCCGCCTGCAGCCGTGCGCACCTGGGCAGCTGCCCACACACGGGGCTTCCGTAGCTCCGCTCAACGAAACCGACCGACCCGCTGTCTGCCTGCCCGTGCGGCGCGCCGCCCCACTGCTTCATGCACGTGCTTTTGTACGCTCGCCCGATCAATCCGATCGCCACACGTCTCTACTGCCGCAACGCGCGCGTAACCTTCCGCTGATCCAATCTCGTCCAGAATCACACTGGCCACCGTAGCCAGCTGCATCTCAAACTCGATACTTCCTCTAGATCAACTCCACCGTGGCTTTAAATAACCTAGCTCTGATACCACTTGTTAAAATAAATCCGAGGCATACCGTCGATCATCAGAGGACCAAGCAATCACACGAGCATGACTCCAAGATTTGTTAACGAGGTTCACCGATATGGCTACATCCCCGGGGCTTGACTACGGGCACACCTCCCCGTGACACCGTCACAATACCGCACACCGGCCACCCGAGCACCGACACATGCCGCCGGCTCCCCCTTGCGCGCCTGTGCTATTATGTTGGCAGTGGTTACATCGTGTGTCTACCCTCGCTATATAAGAGAGTCCTAGGATACAAGTGTCCTACTAGGACAATGAAAAAAATAGTGTGCAACAAAAAATAGCACGGCCCCTGAAAATATGCTATTATCGTGCTATAGCGCGCTATAACATTCTATTAGCGAGACATTGTACACAAGTTAATTTAGCGTGTCAATTCTCTACACGGTATAGCGTGCTATTAGCGGCGCTATAGCGCGCTATTTTTATCAGTGACTAGGACACGACTCCATATCCTATCTAAACACAATACAACTACAAGTCCAACTGTAACCTACCTTGTACACAATATTCGACACAACTCTAACACCCCGCCAATATGTTATGTATAGATACATTACCCTTGAAAGACATTGAAAACCATATTTTTTTCTAACGTGGTAGTAGTGCCTGCTTATAGATGATAGTCTATGATTATAGTGTCTCCTTATGTGTATATATATATATTTCTCTGTTGATGCAGTGTCTTTGTTTATGTCTTGGATGATTCAGATGGGGTTGGTTGGATGTATGGCATCGTTCCAGCTAATGCTGTGCCCAACCGCGGTGCTATGCTCCTTGAACTAAACAATTCAAATGGGTAATTTTTTTCTGAAAAATCTAAAAATTTCTAAAATTTGCCACTGAAATCTACCAAACTGTGCACTTATGCTGTTCACTTCAGGAGAAGACAATTTCTGAAAATAAGAAACTTTGCTAGTTGCATATCTTTTAAAGCATCAACATTAATAATAATAACGTGTTCATTCAAAATATTTAGATAAAAAAATTGACAATAAAACATTGCAAAACAGAGGGAATTTTCCAAAGGAAAACTCTTTGTCAACAAGACAAACAAAATACAGAACAATCATGAGATCTGGAGTCATAAAAGTAGCAAAGGAAAAAGGGACACGGCAATTTGGTGCCCGAGCTCAGATGCTCCCGAAATCGTCGCGGTCCATTGTGGTCTCAGGATGGGAACAAATCGGTTTGACAGGACGCCAATAAATCATGTAATCTGGGGTGGGTCGATATACTGTACAGAACAGTGGTCCA
The DNA here is from genome assembly GCA_902687465.1 of Secale cereale. NCBI lineage: Eukaryota > Viridiplantae > Streptophyta > Magnoliopsida > Poales > Poaceae > Secale > Secale cereale. The sequence goes on along the minus strand of LR738714.1, from coordinate 737,201,827 downwards.
GGCATGGGCCCAAACCGTATGGGTGGGAGCGCAAACGGGCGTGGGCTTTCTGACCCGTGGCTCGGATCGTTACCTTTTCGTCTGAGCTCTAGAACAGTTGGGCTGTACAGGATGAATGGACTAAACTGGGCGAAAACGTATTTTTACCGGTGCCGGGATGTACTGGTGTGCAATCCACCGTTCATCACTTTCATCAAGATTCATGCAAATTTTATACACTTTCCTTTCATATGCAAATACATTAGCTTAAACAGAGTAATACTTGTACTTGCGTCAGACAGTGTCAGCTATACTTGTACTTGCGTCAGGCAGAACAATGTATGCATGCATTCTCTCACCACATGCACACATTGCATGGGTTCTTTCTCTCCATACAATTGACCTGTGTTTAATTTCATGTTCATATTTTGAATGATTGATATCTATTAAACGAAATGTCCATTTTTCAAACTTTTTATATATTTGGAATCATGATGACAAGATCTTCAGAACAAGATCAATTTTGAATATATTAAAACTACTTTTTATTTTACATATTTCAGTTATTTTTTAAAAGTCTTTCATAAAGCACAAAATTGTTTAGCTGTGATATTTATTTCACATATTTTAAAAGATGAATTTAGGCACATTCAAAATTTATTTCACTCATTTTCATGGATTTAGGGTCATTAAAAAATTATTTCACACATTTTGGAAACTGTTTTCACTCATTTCATGAAACAACCGATTTCACTCATTTGGTACAACTGATTTCAGTCGTTTCAATTGAAAGAAAAACATGTTTTAATAATTTTTGAAAGAAATTTTTTCTCATTTGATACTCGATGCAAAGGACTGATTTCAATTATTTCAAAAAACCTACTTCACACAATTCAAGAGATTTTCAATTAAATAAACAATTTCATTCACTTCACCAAATAGATTTAGCTCATTTGTAAGAATACAATTTCAATTATTTCAAAACATTGGTTTCATTGAATTAAAAAGTGTATTTCACTTATTTCAGAAAGTTGATTTCAATCATTAAAGAAACTCATTTCTTAACAGTCAAATAACCAATTTGACTCATCTGAAAAAACATATTTCACTCACATGAAGAAAATAATTTTACCGAGTTGTGAAAACAATTTCACTAGATTGAGAAAACATATTTTGAAAATGATTTCACTCGTTGCAAAGAACTGATTTCAATTGTTGCAAAAAAAAACTATTACACACAATTAAAAAAGTTAGCAGTTGGAAAAACAATTTCACTCGCTTCATAAAACAGATTTCACTCATTTATAAATATACAATTTCACTTATTTCATAACATTGGTTTCCCTGAATTAAAAAACATATTTCACTAATTTAAGAAGGCTGATTTAACTCATTTCAAAATTTCAAATTTAAACATGTTTGAAATGTATCCAGGAGGGATCTCATTCTAAAAGTCTTGGCACATTGTATTCAAATATATACATTATTTCACAAACAAAATTGTGGTTTAAAAAATATGATTGATTTAAACTAGCATGAATCGAATAAAAGTATGTTGGGACAGTCAATATATTTTATTCTGCCATGCATGCACATCTCCGGACCTACTGGTACCTTTTAGCAGGGAATACAAAATATGGAATGCTATCATACCTGGTTATACATATGGATGGGCCCTATTTATGCACAGATCATAAAGCACGTGAAATGTGGATGCTACACCGGTAGCTCCCGGCTCTGGTAAAAAGGAGTTTGCGCTAAACTGGGCCGTTCGGATAACCAAGGTCCACCAACCCCACCGGATTTTCCTCAAAAAAAAAAATTTAACCAACCCCACCGGACGCAACCGCACCACTCTGCCCCCTCCCCCTCAGCTCTCGTCCTGGCGAAACATGCTTCGCGGCGGCGTGGCCGGCGCTTGAATCGCCGGTAACGGAGCGATGGAAGAAGCCGGGCTCGAGTTCTTACTTGATGCCGGTGATCGGTAAGTGGATCTCCGCACCTCCGAAATTTCCATTTTTCCTGAATCTGAGGTCATGGCGGGATGAGTGAGCTAATTTGATGAGTGGCCTGCCACCCATGGCGGAATATGATTATGTAGGTTTCTCCTAAGGGAAGAAAGCGAGATCTGGGAAGGCAAGATGAACGTAATGATGCTTCTGGGTGCGGGCAGCATATTGGAGGAGATACAGCTGCTGAGCCAAACTGCAGCGAACTACGACGGCGAGAAATATCGCCCACTGCATCAGCGCAATCTACTGACAGGGTTAACCCAGAGGCACTTGGGTGGACAAAAAGGTTCGTTATGTTTTCCTTAATCATGTACAATCTATCTATTACTATACTAATCCTAGACTCCCTAGAAAATCCCATGTTAATTAGAATTTATGAGCCGTTAATTTGGTAGGACCGAATTATTACGGTGTAGATTAACCTGAAAACAGAAGAAAAAAACTGATCTCAATCTCCATTTTTTTCTTTAAGGGATCAATCTCTACCTAAACAGAAAAAAATGATGATCTTTCCTTACCTCTCTCTTCACGTCATGTAGCCGCCGCCCACATCCATCTAAATTGGCTATAGATGCAAGCCACTACAGCCACGGCCAACAGATCCTCCTCCGCCTGATCTCTCTTCCATCCTCTAATCTACTTGCTAGAGTAAATCACATCATCTTTCGTCCGTGTGCGTTTAGTTTCCGTCTGCAAAGCTTAATCAAGTGCATGCTGGATCTGGATGTTGTGCACGTGTATGTTCAGGTTGAGCTCCATGCATGATCGTGTCCGAAGGATTCGTGGCTGTTTCCAAGCCGAATCTGCAAGCATGTAAGATTAAGAAAGCATATTGCTATCAATTGTGCCTCTCATGCGTGTGATAGCTGCCGGAAGAAATATCTGTTACCTGTACGTATGTGCGTACGTATCAACTGGTGTATCTATAGCCAGAATAGATCAATCTGCTTTGGGAATAAGGTTGGCTATGTGTACGTGCGTGATAGCCGAGCGTTCATGCGATGTGAGTCATTACTCAGCAACTCCAGTCCTCCTCCTCTCTTTATAACTAATGTTCTTAAATACGATGGTGTTATCCTGCTTTTCCTCCTCCCGCACGCCGCCCTGTTCATGGCAGCCTCGAGCCCTTGATCTGTTCGTAAAGAGCCAAGAGGCGCAGAAGGACACCCCACATATGGATCTTCACCTGGTACGACTGAATCACCTGCTTTTTTTGGATCAGGGGTTTCAACTCTCAATTCATTTGTGGATTTATTAGAGGCCGCAGAAAATAAGCTCTTTCCCAGGTCATCCTGTACACCAAAGTACCACAGAAGCCACAATTCAACCAAATATTGTATGTTTCTTAAAATAAATGCTAATTAAAGTTCTAATTATCTATGTGGTAATTAGAATCATTTTGTCTTTGGCCAAACATTACGAGAATCCAAGCTAGCAGCTTCATATATTTTCAGTTACACTATTCCTAAAGTACAGGTAAAAGGCTCTGGATTGATGCAAAGAAGAAAATTCATATGAAATTTTCCTGCTATTCTAACTGTGGATCAGAGCGAGTATTTTCTTTGGAATCATAATGTAATCCCCCCTTCTCTTTGACTTCTTTGTGTAAAGCATACTCCGTTGGGTGGTATTTATATATATCCTGCATCAATTAAGTTCAGTTCATTCAAAACCTACGGATTTGCTAATGACATTTTAGGTTTATTCTCATCGACACTAAAAATACTTGCATCACAAAACACACTAAGGTTATATCAGCTATATTCCTCTACCGGTACCCTATTCAAATTCCGCACTCTTTATTGCTGCTAACAGTGGTCCCAACATATAGTTTTCTGCATCATTATTAGCTTCAGAGATGTGAGTTAGTCATTTCATTGCCCTTAGAACATTCAGAATTAGTCCTCTCTCTAGCTACTACATAGCAACAATTTTTTCAAGAGTACGTTTTTTTGTATCCATGAATTCACATGTTAGCTTGATGTTCTTAATAAGATAGTACTACTATATGTTGAATATTTATCCAAGGACCAGGAACACATATGAGTATTATGGAGATAATCCCCTTCCAATAATAAAATCAAAACAAATTGGAAGGATATAATAAATCCCTTTTCCCTAAGGACAACTTCGATAAAATATTACATCCTTTATATTTAGGTCTTTCATAATTTTCATTAAAATAAAATTTTGTATTAAAATATTTGATATGTGTGTTCTTTAAAAGATGCTAACCCGTGCAGTCGGCACAGGTTGAATGGCAGCCTCGAGCCCTCGCCACCTACATGGAGTTGCGCAGGCACACATGCGTGCACAGATTGGCTACATTTCAATCTGATTCTTTTGGTTCTATGCTAATTCAGTAAATCATTATTACATTAATCTAACCATTGTTCTACTATTGATCTAATGGCTACGCGATGGGATTGATACGGATGGGGGATATGGTAGATTTGAGTGAAAGCACGCACACATCTACTGGATGGTCAGTTTGACCATGGGTACCAAAAGGTAACGGGGTCATCCGGATTCGATAAAGTTGCCCTATTTTGTGAAATTTAGTCAAGTGGAGTTACATCATGTTCGATGAACGGGTCAATTTCTCTAGGACACTTTGAGGGTATTTTGCAAGAGAAACTCCGCGGAGCTATGATTACTAAATAGGAGAAACATTGAGGGTCGAGGCAAGACAATGGAAGAAAGCAGCCAATAGCTGACAAACTCCTCCTGTATGCCACTAGGCACAAGCTGCATATGATGTCTCAAGATGTAATGTGTTGCTCTAGCATGCTTCCATGTGTGACTTAAAGTCATCACATAATTTGTTCTACATGCTAAACCAGCCAGAAGGATTCAATTGTTCTCATCACTACATCCAATATCGGTCATAGGTAAGGCATTCATTGATGCCAGCCATTAGACGTTATCCAATGTATAAAATCTAGCAATTCATAGGGTAAGCTAGAAGAACAATCATACCTACCATTGATTCCAAGTGCGAGAGCAATGAATCAACCCATCAAGTACTGCCTAAGTGTGGCTGGACAGCCAGGATTTCCGGATCCCGACGCAACAATAACGGCCGAGTCCACCAGGACATGCCCTTTGCTGCAGGTCACAAATGCATGTGTGTGCCTATAATGATGAGATGTGATTAGCAGGGTGTTAGGACAGCGGGTCAGTACATATTTATAGTTGGAACCATGTTCTGCTCTTATTGTTCTACTGATCCACATCCTCTCATGTGTCACTAAGCTCCTGTCCTCCGCCACACAAGAGTAAAATCCATGTAATATTCACATGCCAATGATCATACTGATTTGATCGTGAAGAAGAATAAAAGTGACTTATAAGCCAAGCTGTCAGCAGGGATGAAATGTTCGTGTTCCACCATGTGGTTATGGTTTCTAGGATAAAATAATAAATTATTCACATAAAATCGAAGTAACAAAGTAATCATGTGCAAATATAATTGTTAGCGTATTCATCCATATTTATATGTCTAACCTATAGTATAAATTGGAAAATTGTAGTCAAAATTGTTTTGGCATATCTGGTATTATCATTACAAAAATAAAAGGTGGTGGAGATAATTGAGAAAAACAATATACATTAGACTCTTATTTGGTTCAGGAAAAAAAATGCTAATGGGGTACTCAGAACAATCTGTTATTCAAGTATATAGCCATATATACATGTCAACTATAATCAAAGTATCAGAAATAATCATGTGCAAATATAATTGGTAGCGTATCCATCTTATATTTCTAACATATAGTATAAATTGGAAAATTGTAAATTGTTTCGGCATATCCGGTATTATCATTGCAAAAGCGTAATGTGGTAGAGTATAATTGAGAAAAAGAATATAAATTACACTCATATTATCCAGGAATAAAATGAATGCTCATGGATGGTCATAAGCACAATATGTTATTCACGTATATGACCATATATACATGTCTTACTATAAATTAATTTAGTACAAACTTATTATTTATTTTAGGTAGTCTCATTATATACTTCTATGTATGATTTTCACTGCTATTCCAGTTTACCTATCCTATCTACAAATTGATTTGATATGGTACGGTGGATTTTACAAACATTTTTCTCCGATTCTCACATGCATGGATTTATGTCTTAAGTAATTGGCTACATAGTAGTAAGTCTCGGTCACTCATACTATACATCATAATAATGTTGTTTTCTATGAAATGGAAATAATTATTCACACTTTATTCGATGAAGAGTTGTTATGGTCAGCTCTCCACATGTTAATATGGTCAATAATGATTATTTTGAGGTGCCCGTGCGAATGCACGGGTTGAGGACTAGTATACATAATTTTCTGAATGCAAGTTAGGTAGTTTTTGCAATCTGACACGCCTAGACGAAAAGCACATAGCTGCAAAAACCTGAAATGCATGTTTGCCTGTGATACATTTTGTCTTGAGACGATTAAAAAAGAAAAACAGCACGACACTATTGTAAAATTATACATGGCACACTATTATCAACCATTTTATTTAATAATAAATAAACAATGTTCTTATCAGTGGCGGAGCCAGCGCCCGGCGACCCTGGGCACTTGCCCGGGCTCGCTGGCTACTGGGCAACCTACGATGGCCTGTCACAGCGGGACAAATCCTCCTCCACATTGTAGTTTACCCGGGCAAATTGTGTTTGGCTTCCTTAAGTAACGGCCATTGCTAATTAAACTAGGGGGCGTCTAGGCACGAAGTTTAGCAGCCACAGCATATTAGGTTGGGCTTCTTAATTAAGCGTCCATACACGAAAGTTTAGCAGCCACAGCATATTAGGTTGGGCTTCTTAATTAAGTCTCCATTTCAGTTCTCTTCAATGGACAAAAGTTGGAAGAATTTAAACCATCTCATGGTATCCGTCAGGGTCATCCTATTTCACCTTATCTCTTTTTGCTGGCAGCAGAGGGCCTTTCGTGCCTCCTAAAATCCAGAGTTCAGTCATCTAGTCTTGATGGCATTCAAGTGGCTACAACGGCACCGTCGGTGAACCACTTGTTGTTTGCAGATGACAGCCTGCTATTTTTTAAATCAACTCGAGATGGGGCTGAGGAAGTGTCTCTCCTTCTGGAAACTTATGCAAAGGCTTCTGGACAGCGGGTCAATAAAGATAAGTCATCAATCCACTTAAGCAAAGGATGTCCCAATGAGATGAGAAGTATGGTGAAAAACATATTGAATGTCCCAAATGAGCAATTAAATGAGAAATATCTTGGGATGCCCTCTGATGTGGGCGCCTCAAGGAATGGGGCCTTTAAGTACTTGAAAGACAGATTGTGGAATAAAATCCAAGGTTGGATGGAAAAAGTGATGTCCGCAGCAGGAAAAGAGGTCCTAATTAAATCAGTTGCCCAAGCTATACCGGTTTTCTCAATGTCATGTTTTAAGCTACCGAGAGGTCTTTGTGAACATCTTACTTCCATGATCAAGGAATTTTGGTGGGGGAGTAAAAGAGGACAGCGAAAACCATATTGGGTGTCGTGGGACACGATGAGCATGCCAAAGTACATGGGGGGACTAGGATTTAGAGATCTTGAGATCTTTAATCTTGCGCTTCTAGAAAGACAGGCTTGGAGAATCCTAGAAAACCCCGATTCTTTAAGTGCACGAATTCTTTAGGCGGTATACTTCCCTGCATGTGATTTCCTTGATGCAACACTAGGAACCCACCCCTCACAGTTTTGGAGAGCAATTGTTGAAGGACGAGACACTCTTAAACAGGGGCTTATCAGGCGAATTGGCAATGGTGCTACTACTGATATTTGGCACTCAAATTGGATACCGAGAGAGGAAAATATGCGACCACTTCTATCACGTGTGGCTCAACCACCTCGGCTCGTTTCAGAACTTCTAGATGTTCCGAACGCCAGGTGGAACCATGACGTTCTGGGACATGATTTCCGCCCGAACTTCTTATGGGTAAAATTCAGGTTATGGTCGAATCAATAAATTTTGGTTAAATACTCTACCCTCGAAAACTGTTGCGATCTCCTACACGTGTGGGTTATCAGAGGGTGCCAGCATGCTACAAGATGACCAACGGCCGTTGCTCGCTAGTGTTGTTGGGACGACGAGGTCTGTTGCGAGTGTATCCATATATTACTATAGGGAGAACCGAAGAAGACAAGGCTGCTGCAATACTAGCACTTGTTGCAACGAGTTCACAACTGACAATATTCTAAGGGTGTGTTCCATTGCCGGCGATCGGCGAGGGAGGTAGGAACGGGCAGAGTCCACAATGTTAGGATGTTGTGATGGTTCGTGCGGCTGCTTCAAGCATCGTTGCTGGCGATGATGCCAGGGTCGACACGATTGCTATGAGCAGCATTGTTGGCAATGTTAATACAAAATCAAATGTATTAATTAATAAAGGACACGCCAGCATAGTGATTCACGTCAATGCCTACGACAGCTAAAATAAACGGATGCCACTCTTATCCGCATGCGCGCAGGTGTGCAATCCATTGGCGTGTGCTACAACGTGATCATCAACAACCTCCCCTCGTGGAGCGATGTGGTGCAGCTCTACAGGTCCAAGGGCATCAACGGAATGCGCATCTACTTCGTTGACGGGCAGGCCCTCTCCGCGCTTCGCAACTCTGGCATCGGCCTCATCCTCGACGTCGGCAACGACCAGCTCGCCAACATCGCCGCCAGCACCTCCAACACGGCGTCCTGGGTGCAGAACAATGTGCGTCCCTACTACCCGGCCGTGAACATCAAGTACATCGCCGCCTGCAACGAGGTGCAGGGCGGCACCACGCAGAGCATCGTCCCGGCCATGCGGAACCTCAACTCGGCCCTCTCCGCCGCGGGTCTCGGCGCCATCAAGGTGTCCACCTCGATTCGATTCGATGCGGTGGCCAACTCCTTCCCGCCCCCCGCCGACGTGTTCGTGCAGTCATACATGACGGACGTAGCCCGGCTCGTGGCGAGCACCGGCTCTATGGACGAGCTGGACAACCCAGACCAAGCCTGAGTTGACCAGGAGGACATCGTCGCCCACCTCGGCCATCACACAAGGTTGATCCCTCTTGTTTTTTTCCGCTGCTATGCTCTAGCCGGCCTAGTTTCTATTCGCCTTGTGAAACCAAACCACGAAGGCTGGGAGATGTCTGTCATATCTTTACTGCTTGATTGATGCCTAGGTGAACTACATAAGATTCTTGCATAGGAGTAGTATGAAAAATTCTTCAATTTTCCTAGGTTGAACTATATGAGGTCCTTCATGAATTTCTGTATGCCTAGGTTGAACTGTGGTTCCAATTTAGATACAATAAAACTCAGCACTTTTCCAGCCCTCTCAGGTCATCAGCGCTCCCAACCGTCTGATCATCCATTTGTGCATTTTTTTCCCGTTCGATTAGTTGTGAATCACTTTTAATCTCGTGCCATATCGTTCGCTAATACAGACCGCTCACGTCATGGGCCACTGCTCCGTTATCTTGTTTGGACACTCTGGGTTAACTTGGACCCAATGAGCTATGGCAGTTTCCCACGTGAAGCGGATGGACATGCAGGCTCGCACAATCCCGCAAACCCTTGGCATGGTTTCCTAGAAAACATGCAAGGGTTTCCGGGAGTGATGACTGCGACGGCTCATGCACGACAGTTCCCTAACCTAGCGATACGGGAGCGACGAGTGCGACGCTGGAGGTTCGACCGGTCTGATGTACAGCGCTGGAGGATCATGGATATCGCCTAGAGGGGGGGGTGAATGGGCGCTTTAAAATAATTACGGTTTAGGCTTGAACAAATGCGGAATAAACCTAGCGGTTAATTTGTCAAGCACAAAACCTACAACAACTAGTCTCACCTATGTGCACCAACAACTTATGCTAAGTAATATAAACAACTAGGTGATAGCAAGATATATGACAAGAAACAATATGGCTATCACAAAGTATAGTGCATAAGTAAAGGGCTCGGGTAACATATAACCGAGGAACGCGGAGACGACGATGTATCCCGAAGTTCACACCCTTGCGGATGCTAATCTCCGTTTGGAATGGTGTGGAGGCACAATGCTCCCCAGGAAGCCACTAGGGCCACCGTAATCTCCTCACGCCCTCGCACAATGCAAGATGTCGTAATTCCACTAAGGGACCCTTGAGGGCGGTCACCGAACCCGTACAAATGGCAACCCTTGGGGGCGGTTACCGAACTCGTACAAATTGCTTGGGGCAATCTCCACAACCTAATTGGAGACCCCGACGCTTTCCCGGAGCATTACACCACAATGATTGTGCTCCGAACACCACCAAGGTTGGGGCTACCTCCACAACTTAATTGGAGGCTCCCAACAACACCACGAAGCTTCACCACAATGGAATATGGCTCCGCGGTGACCTCAACCATCTAGGGTGCCCAAGCACCCAAGAGGAACAAGCTCAATGGTACCAAGCACCCAAGAGTAATAAGCTTCTCAATTTGTAACTTCCACGTATCACCGTGGAGAACTCAAACCGATGCACCAAATGCATTGGCAAGGGCACACAGAGTGCCCAATTCCTTCTCTCTCAAATCCCACCAAAGCAACTGATGCTAGGGAAGGAAATGAGAGGAAGAACGGAGAAGAGAACACGAAGAACTCCAAGAACTAGATCCAAAGGGATCCCCTCACAAAGAGGAGAAAGTGATTGGTGGAAATGTGGATCTAGATCTCCTCTCTCTTTTCCCCCAAAAAACTAGAAAGAATCCATGGAGGGATTGAGAGATAGCAAGCTCGAAGAAGGTCAACAATGGGGGAAGAACACGAGCTAAAAGGATAAGATCCATTGGGGAAGAAGATCCCCTTTTATAGGAGGGGAAAGAATCCAACTGTTATCCCCTCTCACAGCCCGCGCGGCGCTGTACTACCGCACCAAACTTGCGGCACTACCGCAAGGCCATGTGGTACTACCGCAAGGCGGTGCGGTACTACCGCTCGCTCGGAAGTGACCAGATGAGGGCATGTTGCACAGTGTAACGAACGGTAGAACTGCCGGAGCGGTACTACCGCGCGCCCTGACGTTACTACCGTAAGGCAGGCATCAACAAGTACCGGAAATGCGCGGAAGTAATAAATTACATCCGCGCCTACTTCCGCTGAGATTGGAGCTGACAAAAGTCCGGCACGGTAGTACCGGACAGGAGTCGCGGTACTATCGTATGAGGGCGGATGTAAAAAATTACATCCGCGCCTACTACCGCATGCGTTTGTGTCAGGGCTGGGGGCAGCGGTACTACCGCTTAGATCCTGCGGTACTACCGCTCCCTTGAGCGGTACTACCGCACACCACTAAGGCTTTAGCACTTGGACGCCTTCATATCGTAGCTAAAAACACAAAAGGATGCAATAAAACCAAAACTGCCATAACTTCTGCAAATGAGCTCCGAATTGAGCAAACTCAAGCTTGTTGGATAGTGTTATACTAAGAAGAGGCAGGGAGGTATGCCTAAGATATGGAGGAGTGAACACTCCATCAGAGAAGAATCGGCATAACCTCCAACATCGAAAACATCATAGAAGATGCATGTGAACTCCGTTTTTGATGAACTCGAGCTTGTCATCAAGATGACCATAAGCTCTAAGACTCACAAAGAGAACCGACAAAAACTCCAACATCTAAAACATCATAGTAGATGCATGTGAACTCTGTTTTTCGATGAACCCGAGCTTGTCAAGACAATGACCATAAGCTCAAAATCTCACAAGGAGAAGAAACAAACAAGAACCAATAAAGATGATGCAATCATTCAATGGTTTGAGCTCTCTATGAACGATACGATCAAGCTACTCATTGAGATCCCCCCTTGATAGAACGGCAATCGATCCTATAACCCGGTCTCCAAACTACCACCATGAGACCGGTAAAATAGAGAACCTATCAAGGGCAAACCTTTGCCTTGCACAAAGTCCACTTGAGCTAGATGTAGACGATCTTGACTTCCTCAAGTTGGACCACCTTTCTTGATTGCGTTGGCTTGGTGAAGACTATTAGATTTCTCCCCCATACTCCACTATGGGTGAGCCACTCTTCGGCATATATTCACAAGTCAATTGTCACCACAATGGACGGCAAGCTTCAAGCACTTGATCTCCTCGTGATGCATCACTTGAACTTGCACACCGTAACCTAACCCCACAAAGAACTCCCACGAAGACCATGGGTTAGTACACAAAGCTTAATTGACAATGCTTACCATACCATGGCATCACTTGATCCCTCTCGGTACATCTTCTACGCTTTGTGTGTTGATCAACTTGATTCACTCCTTCACTTAGTCTTGATCAACCTTGAATCTTTCCAACTCTCTTCATTTGGATGATGTCTGGAAGGTAAACATGAATGATAACACACTCTTCTTCTTCAAGACATGCTTGCAATAAGCTCAACACTCACAAGACCAATCTTTGGATAATTCCTTAATAGCACCTTGGTCATCACAAACTCTCCTTGAAACCAACACATGGACTCCAAGAAAAGCCTATGGACAAACCCTTCAAATATAACTCAAGGAAACCATTAGTCCATATAAATTGTCATCAATTACCAAAACCAAACATGGGGGCATCGCATGTTCTTTCAGGCGCCTTGTCGGATGACTGGACGGTATCCGCTAGGTTGCACAACCAGACGGTGTCGTTGCATGAAAAGCCGAACTCGATTCAACTAATACCACTAATTGAGACATTAATCGTTATCAAGAGAGGTGTATGCGGCCGCCGCCAATTATTATTGTGGGTCAGTTACAATTTTGCATTCATGTTTTTCCTTAAATTTATGAGCACATCTTCAATTCATGAACACCTATATAATCGCAGTCTTATGCTCGTTCTTCCCAACTATCCGCACTTCTGGAAACCGTTCTACAAGAGCGATGCCTGATATTTTAGGTATGCAATTCGTTCCAATCCTGCATCCCCTCTTCCCCAATTCTTCGTTGTTTTTCTCTATTCATATTTTTTGTGCTCACAAAAAATGCTGGTTCTTCATTTTTAAGGATGTGAAGCTGTTCTGCTGGATTAGAAGGTTTAGGCATTATTGTATTCAATGGCTAACGGACAGGTTAGTACCAATGTTCTTATGCCTCATCTTATCTATATAAATGTACCTGTAATTCCTCAAGATGTAGTACACCAAACTATCAGTTTATCCCTTTGATGGGTAAAGCACTATCACTAGCGACAAAGAACCTGAGGACAAGGACAGGGACAACACTAATGAAATTGGTAAAAATGAAGGACAAATCTCTGATACATTTGATGCAACATACAATCATTTCTCATTTTGTTATATCCTTGACTATTTTTTTTACTTCATTACCATCTTCTGCCAAGGAACAAGAAGCACCATCTTTTGAAATTGCTACTGCAAGCAAAGATGATTCACACAACACTAGCAACAAGCCATGAAAAAGGTCTAGACCAAAACTTGCAACCTAAAATTTAGTCCATGTACACTTACTATTTATTTACAAACTATTCTATGAATTACAGAACAGGAACTAAAGCCAACAAATAAACTTCCGCAAAGAAGAAGATGCACTTATCTTAAAAGAGCTTTGATCAGCTTATTTCGGAAGCAACGGGCATATGTTCACCTTTCAAAGTTATTTAGTTTTGTATTAATAAATATTTCACCTGGATGTGAATTCTACTACATGATTAGATGATTAACAATTTTTTCTTCACCAGTTAACGTGTCTTTGTATTATGTTTTGTAAAAACTATTCCTCTTTGTGCACTGAAAAATGAAACAACTTATGCATTTCTATTCATATAGTTATCGTACCTCTAAATAATGTTTGTTTCCATAGCTCTGGTTTCTATTCCTACAGGAAAATGCACTTCTTCAATCTTCTACTAATCTGCCAAGAATGTTCAAAATGCATGTCTTCGATTTTCTACTATTCTACCAAGAATCTTTAAACCCCAATTATACAATATCTCAAATTCTTAGCATAACAAAATGCACATATTCAGTTTTCAGTTCAACTTTTCATATGCAAAATAAGGATTCCTACCTTGAATTCAGCAGTCAAAGCAGACCTTTAATGCCTACCCCTCAAAAAATTATAGCATGGACCTAATAATTCCTCTCATATATCATTGTTTCTCCCGAATATTCGTTTTTGAGCCCAGGCTCAGATGCACATGATATCTTAGCCATTCATCTGTGTCGTAAGTTGTATCCTAACAACTATTCACACTTTATATGATATAGAAATATTGTGGGCCACCATCTCATTAAAGCGGTCATCGTTGTCACGGGTTAGAAGGAACAGCTCGTCTCACACGGTCCTACATTTTTTCTGGGCCAACCTAATTCATCTGCCATGTTAAATATGCATGCACAAACATTCCACGCCATTTCAGCCTGGTGCATCTGCCCGTGGCAAACGTTCATATCTACCCGGCATCAATTCGCCGTCGCTCAACCGGGCCGCTGCTCACCTCCTCCGCATCTGATTCCTCCAGCTTCTCGGCGCTGCCAATGCTATCCATGAAAAACGATTGTTCGCCTTCTTCGGAGAAGGCTGGTACATCGTCGATCATGACTGCGTCGGCTGGATCATGCTCTCCGAAGCCCTCAGCAGCCGGTTCAACCGTGCTAGATTCCCCGCCTTGCGCGAAGGTCTCCATGCTTCGTCCTCAAACTCCAACACCTCACCCTGCATTGTTGTTCTTCGTACAACCTGACAAATATGGCCCGAGAGAAGACTTACAGTCTGCACCGCTCTTTGCCATCCTCGCCGGTCGTGCTCCACGCATCTGCAGCCGCCTCCGTCTTCATGGTATGGTCATCCTGCAAACGGCAAGTCAATGTAACGGCCATTGTACTGCTAGATAATGCACACACTATATGCATGGCGTCGTACCTCAACGACATCGCTCATGCGCTGCTCATCACGTTCTGGGCGTTGTCATTGTGTTCACCTGCTCAACCGTCTGTTCACCACCTCCGGCTTACCCTGCACATCAAGTTCCATAGAATAAATAACCCATGTTACTCCCTCTGTCAGAGAGCACTGTCATCAAAAACAAAATTCAGATGAGCACGATATCTCTCACCGAACAGCCGCACACTATCTCCTGTGTTTACTTGGTCCTCTCAGTGTTCAGTCTACTCTTGCAATACCATATCCCAAAGCCAATCTCCACGAATACAAGTTGGAAAAGTCATCCGCCTCACCCAACAAGTTGAAACTCGGACCAAGTTCTGTAAATTTTCGGACAGATTGTTCCAGGGCACTCATCCGTGAGTCAAGACTGTTAGGATGTTGTGATGGCTCGTGCGGCTGCTTCAAGCAAAGTTGCTGGCGATGATGCCAGGGTCGACACGATTGCCGCGAGCAGCGTTGTTGGCAATGTTGGGACGACCAGCACGGCGTTGCGATACAGAAAACGTGGTGTTATGGGCGGTGTTGTTGTGTGGGTGAGGGTGGACAACGAGACGAGGTGTTGCAATTTTGATCCAACGACCATAGGAACTAGATCCAACAGTTGGCGACCCGATTGATCCTATGCAAGGATAAGTCGGTTGAAGCCTAACGGGTTCCTGTTTCTAGAAAGTTCCACAACTATTTCATTCAAGTTCCATAAATCCAAACATCCGGTAAGAAGAACGGGCTCTTTATTGTAAGAAGTGCATATCGGCTGGCTGCGACCAACCGTGACGGGTTTTTCGCTGGTGATGTGTCTAGCTGCCAGCCAGACGGCGAGCGTTCTCTCTGGATCTTTATTTAGCGTGCACAAGTGGCACTGAAGATGCGTGTAATGCCATGGAAAGCAACGGCCGGTGGGCTAGTTCCGAACAAGTGCAATGTATACCAACATATATCCAAACGACTTGCATGTTCGGTGTGTGCGCGTGGAAGTGGAAGGAAGGAAGCTTCCTTGCACTAGTTTCATGCAGCCATGCACGGGCCCTCTCGCAATCTATAAGAGAAATTTGGCCGCTCCCACCAAATGAACTACTAGTCAATTAATAATGGAAAAGAATGGATTCTTCATCTACTTGCTGCTTGCACAGTTGGCCAGTTGCACTGATCAAGTACGTGATATGGTCATCATTTTAGTTTGGCGCATTTGGAACTTGCGCACAGATCTGGTGCATGGTAAGGAAATTCACCCAGTTGGAACAAGTGTGGAATTTTTTTTTGGATAGTTACTTGATGTCCCTGAAATAATCAAGGAACTACACCAACTGAGGAGATCATTAAAGGTGAAATGCCTCTCGATGAGGCATACTCTAAGATGTGTGACAAAGTTTGTACTCCGCCAATGCTTTGGCCTGCACCACATTCAGGCGATAGGATGGTTCGGTGATCTTTGCGGCGTATCGGTACCACTTTAACTGTAATGAGGCTCGTGAGGTAGAGATCCATTTTCTTAGTTTGGACAAAATGGAAAATGCATAGATTAAATGATTGGGGTGAGGGCTAAACTGCAAAATTCGTTGTAAATGCTTTGAATCTAGGTTGGTAATCGAAACTCAAGCAGTTCACGGACCCTCTAGTACACTAGTAGACCTGGTACCATAAGCGGATTTGGTTCTCTCAGGTGCGCGTGCACCCTATATGCGCCAAATAATTTAGTAATTAAAAAAAGTTCAAAAAATCTGAATCTTATTTGGAATCAAATATGATCAACCATTGCAGTCCTGGAAAAAAGTTTGGCCAAGGAATGATTCCCTTAGACTTCAGGGAAAAAAAAACAAATCTACGACGACAATACAGTGTGAATAGTACTTGTGTATAACGTCTTTTTTCGTGAATCTTTGACCCTATATGCAATGGAAGTCATTCTCAGGCGAATCTGTTTATACAAGTGCAATGCTTGGCCATGTTTGATTCCAAAAAAGATTCGAATTTCTTTGTTCCTTTTTTGAATTACTAAATTATGTTTGCATATAAGGTGCTCTGGTACCACCCTATGCCCCCGGAAAAAAATGCTAGTACCAGCCTGTTAATGAGCATGACAGAGCATGAGCAGCTAGCTAGCTCAAGTACACCATCGAAGAAAAATGGGTCGAGTTTCCACAACCCCCGGAGTTTTCCGTGGAAGAAAGGCGCAAGGAGACGACGGGTTAGGCCGCACCGGAGAGTGACGTCCGGTGGCATGCACGATACGTACATACGCCATGTCGCCGTGCCGTGCGCCTTCGGTTTCCGCGGAGTCAAAGTAGCCATGCATGCTGATTAAGTAGGCAGGGCGCAACACGACCACGTACGCAGGCGGCTGAGAACGAACCTGTATAAAAAGGGGGCGTGGTGCAGCTGCATAGGCACACAGCAGCAGATACAGACAGGAGCTAAGCTAGCAGCAATGGCCAGAAAGGATGTTGCTTCCATGTTTGCCGTTGCTCTCTTCATCGGGGCATTAGCTGCTGCTCCTACGAGTACGTGGTTGACGTTTCTCTCGTGCTCTTGTACTATTTTCTATCTACTTTGCATGCATGCACCTAACCTACTGTCGGCATGGTTACCGGGGCAAAGCAAATTCATGCATGGAGTTCGATCATGCTGTTTTTTAATGGACCACTGGATAATTTAACTATTTTGTTGATGGAATTTTGTAATGTGCTAGTACTATTTATGCAAAATTAATTTGGTGGGCAATTTCGAAGAAAAATTTATTGTCTCTTTTGTTCGTAAGGATGCTAAAGATGGCAGAAACAGAAAAACGAAGGATTGGAGTGTCATGCCTATTCGAATAAATTAAATATTTTTGTCTTAAAAATAGAATAAAGTAAAATATGTACGCAATATTTTTTGTCTTAAAGGAAGAGTTATTTTTAAGAAATTTGAGTGGATACAATTATTTTCAAAATGCAGTGCAAAGAAATTCTTGTTGAATAATTCGTATGACATTTAATAATACAAAATCAAACATATTAATTAATAGCAAAGGACACGCAAGCATAGTCATTCACGTCAACGCCTACGACAGCTAAACGGCCGGATGCCACTCTTATCCGCATGCATGCAGGTGTACAATCCATCGGCGTATGCTACGGCGTGATCGGCAACAACCTCCCGTCCCGGAGCGACGTGGTGCAGCTCTACAGGTCCAAGGGCATCAATGGCATGCGCATCTACTTCGCCGACGGGCAGGCCCTCTCCGCGCTCCGCAACTCCGGCATCGGCCTCATCCTCGACATCGGTAACGACCAGCTCGCCAACATCGCCGCCAGCACCTCCAACGCGGCGTCCTGGGTACAGAACAATGTGCGTCCCTACTACCCGGCCGTGAACATCAAGTACATCGCTGCCGGCAACGAGGTCCTGGGAGGCGCCACGCAGAGCATCGTCCCTGCCATGCGGAACCTCAACGCGGCCCTCTCCGCCGCCGGCCTCGGCGCCATCAAGGTGTCCACCTCGATCCGGTTCGACGCGGTGGCCAACTCCTTCCCGCCCTCCGCCGGCGTGTTTGCGCAGTCGTACATGACGGACGTGGCCCGGCTCCTGGCGAGCACCGGCGCGCCCCTGCTGGCCAACGTGTACCCCTACTTCGCGTACCGCGACAACCCGCGGGACATCAGCCTCAACTACGCGACGTTCCAGCCGGGCACCACCGTGCGTGACCAGAACAACGGGCTGACCTACACTTGCCTCTTCGACGCCATGGTGGACGCCGTGTACGCGGCACTGGAGAAGGCCGGCGCGCCGGGCGTGAAGGTGGTGATTTCCGAGAGCGGGTGGCCGTCGGCGGGCGGGTTTGCGGCGTCGTCGGACAATGCACGGACGTACAACCAGGGACTTATCAACCACGTCGGCGGGGGCACGCCCAAGAAGCGGGAGGCGCTGGAAACGTACATCTTCGCCATGTTCAACGAGAACCAGAAGACCGGGGATCCGACGGAGAGGAGCTTCGGGCTGTTCAACCCGGACAAGTCGCCGGCCTACGCCATCCAGTTCTAACTAGCTACCTACATCTTCTTCATCCTAAATAAATAAGCTGCACGTAATGCGGCATCCAAGTGTAATATGTAGATTCATCCAGGGAAGAGTGCAACCATGCATGCGTTAACTTCATGGCGATGATACATCATCATATCATGAATAAAGAGACGGAAGCAGTTATGAATTTGCATAATCCATATGCCTCCAGCCATGCCGACTTACGCATCTATCATCTGGTCACGCGGCGACCTCGCGAGGTAACGTGCGCCGGCCTCGACGACGATGAGTCCACTATGCCGGCGACTCGATAGCCAGATCTCCGGGGCGAGCCGTTCCAATCCGTCGGGTCAAAGGGTTTGTGTACGTCGGCGGGGCGTCGATTATCCTAACTAACCTCTGTTCTTAAGTTGTGTAGGTCGGCGGCAATTATCGGAAGAAGCAGATTGGTTTATCCTAACTAACCAGGGACTGAATGGCTACCACGATTCATAGAAGCATTGCAACGCTGTCGTTCTTTGGAATGCATGCGCAAAAAAATTGCCTTAAATGGAAGTAGATTGTAGCCTATATATGTCTGAATAAATATATCGTAGAAAACAATCCAGGGTAGGAAACTCACATGGTATCTAATATAATATGCAGGGAAACAAATGGATGGTGCACATGTTTGCATACCAATGCAAGAAGCAGGAGACCGCTGCAAACATGAAATGAAGCCTATCCGAGGAGCAAGAGACCTACTAAGCAAAAGTTGAACCACCTGTTGATCCGGAGAGCAATCTTCAAAATATTAACAAATAAGTTGGGGGATAGGAGAAATCCCAGGTGACTGAAAACATGAAGCGTGCAGCAGGAAAATAACTACAATGTACTGATAAAATAGAAATGAACAAATAAATTAGTAAAATGATAATATTGGCTTTTGTACTATGTCCATATGAAAACAAAACATGTGCAGCTCGCATTGCTAACCAATTTGTGTAAGCATGTATCATATTGAATAGCAATTTTACGAAATAAGAATCTGAAAGAAACACAAGGAGTGGCAATACAAAGGGGTTATAAACACATCTTTGCCCGCCTTTGCAGGTTAATGAAGCAGAAGATAATGAGGGACAGAAACTGAGTGCTGTGAGGCCATTCCATGTGCATTTGTGGCATGAAGGTGGAAGAGATTGCGACATAAAAGCGGGGAAGACGAACGAATCGTTTGGAGCAGCGGAAAGGTTGGCGGCGGTCACTGGCAGGGGGCATTGGGAGCGGTCACTGGCAGGGGGCATTGGGTGCGGCGGCTTAAGTCACCCGCGGTCGCTGGCCATGAGGAGCATAGACTGTGGTGGCAGCGCTGGTAGAGCGTGGACGTGGCAGCGGCTGGATCCTGCATCTTTGGTGAGGTTGCTAGCCAAGGGACCGCCAACAATGAGGGTGGTTGGCTGGACCCAAGCAAGGGTGGTGGCGGCTGCTGGGAGAGCATGAGGGGCCGCCGGGGCTGGCCGTGCAAGGGTAGTCAGTGGCACAGTCGTCAGAAGGGGATGTTGCGATGGCGGCTTGACAGAAGTTTTTCTTTTTTGAACAATGCTTGAAAAAAGTGCGTGGGTCATACCATCTTTAACGATAGTTGCCTATGGGCTTCTTAGTGCCCAAATCTTATGCCCAACCCAAAAGATTGGGGGGGGGGGGGGCAGCGAGCGGTAAGAACGAAACGATATGTTCACTCGGCGATGGCTACTGATCTATGCCGCATGAACGGCTAGAACAATTCCTGCGACGACGTGACGTGGCTTCATGAGACGGCAGGAAACCCTCGTAGTGGTGTGCATCTATTTAGATTTGACCAGCACTTGATCGGAGGGCTGTAGACTACCGATCTATGTTGCGTCAACGGCTAAAACAATTCGGGTGACGTGGCTCATGAGAAGGCTGGAAAATCATCTAGTGGGATGCCTCTATTTAGATATAGAAGATAGGTCGCCTTGCATGATGCAAAAGGTATTGCGGGCCAAGAAAAATAATAATGGGCCTCAGGGCCTTTGAGAAGAACTTGGTTAATGTTATTAAAGTAGAAAATTAATTTCTCTTAAAATAAGATATTCGCCACCGTTTCTAAATATAAGTTATTTTAGAGATTACAATATGAACTACGTACAGAGCAAAATGAATGAATGTACACTCAAAAATATGTCTATATACATCCATATGTAATCTATAATGAAATCTCTAAAATAGTTATAGTATTTAGGAACGGAGGGAGTACATAATTAATTCCACCTCAATGAATGTAAAGTTTTTTTTTGAGAGAATTAAATGTTTATTTTGTAGCTACGATCGATTTGAAAAATTAATGAGCATATATATCTTCTCAAATTTATATGACAATATTTTTAGTATATTTCCTATTAACTTTGGTGAGTAGTGAATACACATTTATTGGGTACCAAATATGTATAGATTTATCTCTATATATAGCTTGCATATTTGGATGCTTACACACAAATATACCTGTAAAGCATTAGTTGTCAGCCAGAGCTAGAGCACCAACAATGGCAAAGCATACAGCCCCCCTCCTCGTGGCAATACTGTCCATCCTTCTGACTGCCACCAGAGCCACCCTGACCAAGGCCCCCGTCCCTGCCCCAGCAGCCAAGCCGACAGCGTACGAAATGCTAGGGCGATATGGTTTCCCGCCGGGCATCCTCCCGCAGGGAGTGCATGACTACGAGCTCCGACCGGACGGCTCCTTTGAGGTACACTTCACTGATGAATGCAAACTTCGTATTGACGGCTACGACATCCACTACAGCACTCGGGTTGCCGGGAACATAAAAAATGACACGATCAGCGGCCTCGAAGGCATTAAGGTGAAGGTCTTTATTGCATGGATCAGCATAGAGGATGTCGGCCGCGATGGCAATGAGCTTAGGCTGCACACCAGGGTCATATCCAAGTCATTCTCAGTCGATGTTTTCTCCTCTAGCCCTAAGTGTAACTGAGGCTTGATGGCAAGATCGACATAAGTGTTGCCACCCCAAGACTGCCTCTTCAATCACGTCGTTTGAAGTTTCCTACTTTTTTCGTAGCATTGATGATGCACGTTGCCGCTTGATTTGCAATCCCATGCCATCTTACCATTTCATGTAATCCTATTGTAGTATGGGCTGAGAGCCTGAGACTGAATGATAAGTATAAAAAAGTGCCTTTTGTTCGTGATTGCAAAATTTATTTGTGAGATTTAAATTACGAGGTGTTGGACGGTGAATGCTTTACCTGATCAGAGAAGGCATAATGGTATTGTGGCACAAAAACAAACTTTCACTTAGCTCTCAGCATCATCTTTGATATAACTTTTGATCTATTAATCATGCCATGTCAGCATTAGAGCGTGCCGAAGGATCACCGCTGTCATCACCCTTCTTTCATTGAAGTCGGACCAAATTTATTGTATTAGATAGTCAGAAAATCATTGTGCTAAGGCCTCATAGGAGGGGCGGAGCTGGGCCCCGGGCACCCAGGGCCCAGGCCCGGGGAGTGGAAAATGTAACAGGCTGTTGTTATAAAGGATTTTCTGCAGGCCCAGGGTGCAGCCCAGTGAAACAAAGCAGCCCAAAGCCTTGATGGGCTGTGTTACCTGAAAGGAACGCACGGGAAGACCATCCCACTCCCTCGCACGAGGCACACGACTACACGAGACGCAACGCTATTGCAAAAAAAGAAGAGGAAACACAGAGCTCGTGCGGCGGCCGCCGAGTCGCATCGATCTCGAGAGTCCAGACTCCAGCGCTCGCGCGGCGCCGCTGTCTACTCCCATCACTCCCTCTGCTCCATGTCGCCGCCCTCCTGTCCTATTCTTCGTTCTCCCCGCGCCATCCCTGTCTATTTCGCTGCTTGCTGCCGCTGTTGCAGCTTGTATGTTTCTAATTTTTCTTTGAAGCAACTAGCGCGGCGGCACGCCGTGCCCCGTGTTTAAATAAATCTGAGGCATACCATCGATCATCTGAGGACCAAGCAATCACACGAGCACGACTCCAAAATTTGTTAACGAGGTTCACCGATATGGCTACATCCCCGGGGCTTGACTGCGGGCACTCCTCCCCGTGGCACCGTAACAATACCGCATACCGGCCACCCGAGCGTCGGCACATGCCGCCGGCTCCCCCTTGCGCGCTTGTGCTATTATGTTGGCAGTGATTACATCGTGTGTCTACCCTCGCTATATAAGAGAGGCCTAGGATACAAGTGTCTTACTTGGACACGACTCCATATCCTATCTAAACACAATACAACTACAAGTCCAACTGTAACCTACCTTGTACACAATATTCGACACAACTCTAACAAACTCCACCTTGACGAATATTCTCCACCATATTGAATTCGTCAATGCGTCAAACTTTCATGTACATTGGACTTGAGCTTATCCCATGAGTACCGCTGCTACTCCAAAGACTCCATATGACTCCACCTGCAAGGGTGCAACTTGTAGTCCCTTCTTTTCTTGACCACAGTCAACACTCGAGCAAAATTAAGTTCCACATTGCTCTAGTTAGCGCTCCCAACTTCCAGATCATTAGTCCAATGCCATCACACACTGATCACTGACCTGCGTGAAAGTGAACAGCTCACATATTGGGTGTCACACATAAGAGTTACCAGAACTCAACATCACCGCTCCTTTCTTAACTGCCTGTCTGAAACTTGAAGGAATTTCACCATTGCTTGTAGTCATCCCGAGTCAAATTCACAGTTGTCTCACCACATGTATGACCACCAGAGCCCTGGCCCGTCTCCATGTCCCGTGCATACCGCTCGCCTCGCCGCTATTACCGCGCCGAGCCTCCGCTGTCCTAGTCGAGTCTCAAGGGTCGCGAAACCACACCACTCAACCCCCACTACAGAGTACCACCGATCATCACCGACCGATGACGAGTTTCACGCTTCCATCAGACAACTAGGCTCCAGTCCGAATTGCGCGCCTCTCGCTTTTTTTCCGTTCGCTGAATAGGCTTCGATTCCCTGGATCCTTACACCGTAGCCCCTCAATCCAACTCCACCTTCAACATGACTCCTTGGTAGATGATCAGTCCACCCTCGCGTCCCGTCGACTTCAAGCTCACATGCGTACGCCATCTTGAATCAACCCCACACCATAGTCTTGTCGAAGCCACACAAGCCCTCGGGGCCTGCACCACGTGTTTCCACGCCCAGAAGTCGGTCACCATCAGCATCACGCTCCCATGTCACCGTCGCCGATCCCACCACCGTCTTCTGTGCCAACCGACATCCATGTCGATCCATCAGGCTTTTCAGTCTGACCCAGCCGAACTTGTCCGACTGTAGACACATTCCAGACTCCTCAAGCCGTCACCGTGACCTCGTCATCCATACACAAATGTGTACCAACAAAGAAAACCAAAGCAAAGTCCACATAGCCTTCCCGTGTGAACATACCAAATCAGATCAACAAAACTAACTAGCTCAAGCACTTGATTCATCACACGTCTATAGCTAACCTTTTCTTTTCTTTTTTTCCATGACATCATCATAATCTCACTAAGCCCTTGTGCCAAATTTTTTCACCAAACAAATCTCACCTCTCGTGTGTTCCACATCAATATCAGCACTAAGCCTTGGCAATCACGTCCCGCGCAGCATCATGCCTGACCTCGCAGCTGCACAAGGGTCTAGCCCATCAAGCACGCACACAAGGCCAGCTTGGCACGTCCTAGGTGTTGGGGAACGTAGCAGAATTCAAAAAATTTCTACGCTTTCACCAAGATCCAACTAAGGAGACATCTAGCAACGAGTTAATAAGAGTGCATCTACATACCGTTATGTAGATCGCGTGCGGAAGCTTTGGAAGAAGCGTGGATGAAGTAGTCGTACTCTTCACGTTTTCGTCACCGATGATCTATCGCCGAATGGACGGCACCTCCGCGTTCAACACATGTCCGGTACAGCAACGTCACCTCCTTCTTGATCCAGCAAGGGGGGAGGAGAAGTCGTCGGAGATCCAGCAGCACAACGCCGTGGTGATGGATGCAGTGGAGATTGTAGCAGGGCTTCGCCGGGCGCCCTGCGTTTGAGGAGACGGAGTTGTGACGGGAGGGGGAGAGGCGCCAGGGCAAGGGTGCGGCTGCCCTCTCCCCTCCCACATATATATAGGGGGCCAGGGGGTGCGCCAGCCCCCTGCAGATCCAATCTGCAAGGGGGGGCGGCGGCCAGGGGGAGTCCTTGCCCCCCCAAGGCAAGTGGGGCGCCCCCTCCCCCCTAGGGTTTCAACCCTAGGCGCATGGGGAGGTGGGCCCTAGTGGTGCGCCAGCCCATTAGGGCTGGACACTTACCCCTTGCGGCCTAGGGGGCCCACCGGGATGGGTGGCCCCACCCGGTGGACCCCCGGGGCCCCTCCGGTGGTCCCGGGACGCTCCCGGTGACCCCCGGAGATCACCCGACGGCCGAAACCTGACTTCCTATATATCAATCTTTACCTCCGGACCATTCCGGAACTCCTCGTGACGTCCGGGATCTCATCCGGGACTCCAAACAACTTTCGGGTTTCCACGTGCATGTATCTCTACGACCCTAGCGTTACCGAACCTTAAGTGTGTAGACCCTACGGGTTCGGGAGACACGTAGACATGACCGAGACCACTCTCCGGTCAATAACCAACAGCGGGATCTGGATACCCATGTTGGTTCCCATGTGTTCCTCGATGATCTTCATCAGATGAACCACCGTGTCAAGGATTCACTCAATCCCGTATGTTATTCCCTTTGTCCATCGGTACGGTACTTGCCCGAGATTCGATCGTCGGTATTCCCGATACCTTGTTCAATCTCATCATGGCAAGTCTCTTTACTCGATCCATAATCCATCATCCCGTGACTAACTACTTAGTCACATTGAGCTCATTATGATGATGACTTACCGAGTGGGCTCAGAGGTACCTCTCCGTCATACAGAGTGACAACATCCCAGTCTTGGTTCATACCAACTCAACAGACACTTTCGGAGATACCCGATGCGTACCATTATAGCCACCAGTTACGTTGTGACGTTTGGCACACCCAAAGTATTCCTACGGCATCCGGGAGTTGTACAACCTCATGGTCTAAGGAATAAATACTTGACACCGAAAAGCTTATGCATTACGAACTATACGATCTCGTGCTATGCTCAGGATTGGGTCTTGTCCATCACATCATTCTCCCAATGATGTGATCCCGCTATCACTGACATCCTATGTCCATGGTCAGGAAACCGTGACCATCTGTTGATCAACGAGCTGGTAAATAGAGGCCTACCAGGGACTCATTTTGGTCTATGTATTCACACATGTATCGCTGTTTCCGTACAATACAATTCAAGCATGAATAACAGACGATTATCATGAACAAGGAAATATAATAATAATACTTTTATTATTGCCTCTAGGGCATATTTCCAACAGTCTCCCACTTGCACTAGAGTCAATAATCTAGTTACATTGTGATGAATCGAACACCCATAGAGTTCTGGTGTTGATCATGTTTTGCCCGTGAAAGAGGTTTAGTCAACGGGTCCGCAACATTCAGATCCGTATGCACTTTACAAATATCTATATCTCCATCCTGAACATAATTCCGGATGGAGTTGAAACGGCGCTTGATGTGCTTGGTCTTCCTGTGAAACCTGGGCTCCTTGGTAATAGCATTAGCACCAGTGTTGTCACAGAAGAGAGTCATCGGGCTTGACGCGCTTGGTATGACTCCTAGGTTGGTGATGCACTCCTTCATCCAGACTCCTTCCTGTGCTGCTTCGGAAGCAGCTATGTACTCCGCTTCACATGTAGATGCTGCCACGACGCTTTGCTTGCAACTGCACCAGCTGACTGCCCCTCCGTTCAAAATATACACGTATCCGGTTTGTGACTTAGAGTCATCCAGATCTGTGTCGAAGCTAGCATCGACGTAACCCTTTACGACGAGCTCTTCGTCACCTCCATAAACGAGAAACATATCCTTAGTCCTTTTCAGGTACTTCAGGATGTTCTTGACCGCTGTCCAGTGTTCCGTACCGGGATCACTTTGGTACCTCCCTACCAAACTTATGGCAAGGTTCACATCAGGTCTGGTACACAGCATGGCATACATGATAGAACCTATGGCCGAGGCATAGGGAATGACACTCATCTTTTCTCTATCTTCTGCCATGGTCGGCGACTGAGCCTTGCTCAATCTCATACCTTGCAAAACAGGCAAGAATCCTTTCTTTGACTGATCCATATTGAACTTCTTCAATATTTTTTCAAGGTATGTACTTTGTGAAAGACTGTCGGTGTACTAAGGTAGGGGTACCTTAGTACCCCAACTTGTGCACGGGCAGTAGCAGCTTCCCGCGGCAGGGCCTACCACGTGCTTGCCAGAGACCTTTCTGCTCCATATAAAACCATTCAAAAACAAAGTATACAAGACAGAAGATCAAGACCCCGGCAAGTGGAGCTTACCGGGAAGGCCATCCTAGGCTCAAGATTACCTCACTAACACAAGACCCTGGCGAGAGGAGCTCGCCAGGAAGACCAGAAGACACGCCTCGGCGCGGCATGCGCCCCGGCAGGGCCCGGGGAGCGGCAAGCTTCAGAGCCCGACAAGCTCCCGGGCCCGGCAAGGTCAAGACCCCGGCAAGGTGCTTGCCGGGGGGAGTTGCGCTGTGTGCCCGCACTCCAGCTCATCGGTCCACGCGTCGCCCCGAGGCCATTCCAGGGACGTGTGGCAGATGGCTGTGCAGCCTGGGGGACACGGTGGCACTCCACGGTGATAAAGCTATCGTCGTGGCAAACGGAGACGCAAGGGCGGGCGCTTTTGGGGTCGACGGCGACGGGCATTAAATGCTCTTGTCCCCCACTGTCAAAGTAGGTGATGACCACTGTTCATGCACTGTTGCTCCACTATTCCCGCACTGTTACAACTACCACCACTATTACATTTTTACCCTTTCTCCTACGTTGACACCTGTCGGTGACCCCTTGAGCTATAAAAGGAGGCCCATGCACAACGTAGGGGGGGTTCGGAACCTAGATTGCTTATTCGCTCGGTGTAGCTAGTTCTTCAAGCTCCCGAACTCTCCAACTCAATACAATCTAAGCAGGAGTAGGGTTTTACGCGTCCATCGCGGCCCGAACCTGGGTAAACTGCCCGCGTGCTCGCTACGATCTGCTCTTTGTGCTCCCTCCGCTCCCTTACCGCAACGACAAGGGGCTCCGGTCCCATAGGTGCTCGTGGTGGACAGTTTCCCCCGACAAAGACCAATGAGGCGTCTCGATCTATCTCTATAGATTTTGATGCCTAATATGTAAGCAGCTTCTCCAAGGTCCTTCATTGAAAAACTTTTATTCAAGTAGGCCTTTACATTTTCCAAGAATTCTATATCATTTCCCATCAGCAATATGTCATCCACATATAATATGAGAAATGCCAGAGAGCTTCCACTCACTTTCTTGTAAATACAGGCTTCTCCATAAGTCTGTATAAAGCCAAACGCTTTGATCACTTCATCAAAGCGAATATTCCAACTCCGAGATGCTTGCACCAGCCCGTAAATCGAGCGTTGGAGCTTGCATACCTTGTTAGCGTTCTCTGGATCGACAAAACCTTCCGGTTGCATCATATACAACTCTTCCTTGAGGAAGCCATTAAGGAATGTTGTTTTGACGTCCATTTGCCATATCTCATAATCATAGAATGCGGCAATAGCTAACATGATTCTGACTGACTTCAACATCGCTACGGGAGAGAAAGTCTCGTCGTAGTCAATCCCTTGAACTTGTCGATAACCCTTAGCGACAAGCCGAGCCTTATAGATGGTCACATTACCATCCGCGTCTGTCTTCTTCTTAAATATCCATTTGTTTTCTATGGCGTGCCTATCATCAGGCAAGTCCACCAAAGTCCATACTTTGTTTTCATACATGGATTCTATCTCGGATTTCATGGCTCCAAGCCATTTATTGGAATCCGGGCCCGCCATTGCTTCTTCATAGTTCGAAGGTTCTCCATTGTCTAACAACATGATTTCCAGGACAGGGTTGCCGTACCACTCTGGTGCGGAACGTGCCCTAGTGGACCTTCGAAGTTCAGTAGTAACTTGATCTGTTTCTTCATGATCATTATCATTAACTTCCTCCCTTGTTGGTGCAGGCACCTCAGGAACAGTTTCCTGCGCTGCGCTACTTTCCGGTACAGGAGGGGTGACTGTCACCTCATCAAGTTCTACTTTCCTCCCACTCAGTTCTTTCGAGAGAAACTCTTTCTCCAGAAAGCATCCATTCTTGGCAACAAAAACTTTGCCTTCGGATCTGTGGTAGAAGGTGTACCCAATCGTTTCCTTTGGGTATCCTATGAAGACGCATTTTTCCGATTTGGGTTCGAGCTTTTCAGGTTGAAGTTTCTTGACATAAGCATCGCAACCCCAAACTTTTAGAAACGACAGCTTCGGTTTATTGCCAAACCAAAGTTCATACGGAGTCGTCTCTACGGATTTCGACGGAGCCCTATTTAAAGTGAATGCGGCAGTCTCTAAAGCATAACCCCAAAAAGATAGCGGTAAATCGGTGAGGGACATGATAGATCGCACCATGTCCAACAGAGTACGATTTCGACGTTCGGACACACCGTTACATTGAGGTGTTTCGGGCGGTGTCAATTGTGAAACAATTCCACAGTCCCTAAGGTGTGTGCCAAATTCATGACTTAAATATTCACCCCCACGATCTGATCGTAAGAACTTTATTTTTCTGTCACGTTGATTCTCAACCTCATTCTGAAATTCCTTGAACTTTTCAAAGGTCTCTGACTTGTGTTTCATCAAATAGATATACCCGTATCTACTCAAGTCATCTGTGAGGGTGAGAACATAACAATAGCTGATGTCTACACACGCTTCTACTCTTGTAGACTATGTTGGGCCTCCAAGCGCAGAGGTTTGTAGGACAGCAGCAAATTTCCCTCAAGTGGATGAACTAAGGTTTATCGAATTCAGGGAAGTAGAGGTTGAAGATGGTCTCTCTCAAGCAACCCTGCAACTAAGATACAAGAAGTCTCTTGTGTCCCCAACACACCTAATACACTTGTTAGATGTAAAGGTGCACTAGTTCGGCGAAGAGATGTTAAATGGCACGTGATATGGATGGCAAAACAAAATAATAGAAATCTGTAATAAAAAGTGCAGCAAGCAAACAAGTGGTAAACATGAGCACAAATGGTATTGCAATGGTGGAAATAAGGCCTAGGCTTCATACTTTCACTAGTGGCAACTCCCAACAACATTAACATAATCGAATCACATGATATTTCCCATAAAACATGCAAGGGGGACGCACCCGGAGGTCATTCCTTCGTGGTCAAGAGAGGACGAGAATTATGT
The DNA here is from genome assembly GCA_902687465.1 of Secale cereale. Classification (NCBI taxonomy): domain Eukaryota; kingdom Viridiplantae; phylum Streptophyta; class Magnoliopsida; order Poales; family Poaceae; genus Secale; species Secale cereale. Next base: position 737,171,507 of record LR738714.1, on the reverse strand, counting down.
AGGGCTACAAAAGCACACCTCAAAGTTCGTAGTTCTCAATCTAAGGATTTCCCAATGTCACCGCGGCCATCCAAAGAGAGTACCACAATCAACACAACATATCTAAAGGATAGTCAAAGACAAGCACCAAGAGACTCTCAATCTTCAATCAACACACAAGAGAGGAAATCACTCATGAAAATACTTTTCTAATCCATGTCCAATAGACCGATGTCACCTTGATCTCGGGGATTATACTAGATAAAGACAAGTGGGTACATCAATCCAATACATAGAGGAAGGGGAAATATCATGGGATCACCCTAGATTAACATAGCCTATGATCACAACGAAGATCACATCATGGGAGAGAGAATTGACCACATAGCTACTGGTAAGAACCTCAGCCCCGAGGAGGAACTACTCCCGCATCATGGAGGGAGGAAGCAACGTCGATGGAGATGAATCCGGGGGCACTTCCCCGTCCCGGCAGGGTGCCGGCACAGGAATTCTGGTCCCCCGAAGCTTGATGGTGATGGCGGCGGAGATCGGAATTGCGTCTGGAGAAAAGGGGTCCAGAATCAGGGTTTCCGTGACACGGTGTAAATATATGCCAAAGGGGGGCATCAGAGGGGGCCAGGGGTGCCCAGGCGCCCCCCCGGCGCGGCCAGGGGGGCCGCGTGGGCAGGCCGTCTGGAGCCCCTGTGGGTCCCCTCCGGCCCTACTTTGGTCGCATGGAAGCTTCCAGAACGCTGATTTTTTATATATTTTTCCCGGAATTTTTCTGGCAATTTACGTAATGGGAAAACCCGAAATACAAAAACACCAGAAAACATAAACTGGCACTGGGGTGCACTGAGTTAATAGGTTAGTCCAAATATGATCAAAAGTGTATGGAAGTGTATAAATAACATAGCAATATCACACAAAAGAGGCATGGAGCAAGCAGAAATTATAGATACGTTTTGGACGTATCAACATCCCCAAGCTTAATTCCTGCTCGTCCTCGAGTAGGTAAATGATAACAAGAATAATTTCTGTGGTGACATGCTATTAACCATATAGGACTTTTTTTCATAGTCATATGACAAAAGCTTACCGAGACAATGAATCTATAGTAATTAAGTTGCCTCATGAGAAAATCACAAAGAACTGAAAGTTTTACAACATGATACTGAAACATCAAATAGATTTGTAATGAGCATGGTGTGCAAATATGATAAAGTGATATCTCGCTTGCCCCCTTTAGTGAAGCAAAACATAAATGCAGGGGCACCTCCAAGGTTTAAGTGATGACTAGATACAATGATTTCAAAATAAACGATATCATAATCATGCAAAAGACAATGCTACTTTGGGACAATGCACATTACACTCAGAATGACAATCATGCTCTCAGTAGTTGGTGCTTTAATAAGAAGGTGGAGACTCTCGAACCGTGGCTTTTGTTGGCAAAGTTGAAAACCCGTAGTCGGAAACAAAGACAAAACATGTACCAGAGCTCTTGGTTTTAAAAACAGAGGTAATATTTTTTTTTAAATTATGCATATTTTGTCAACGAATGCTAGCAGATGACTCAATCACTTCTTGAGATGGACAAGTTTCGAGGAACGGCTCCCGAATGAGGACGATCACATCCTCTTAATCTCCTTTGTTTATCACCGCCAAAGTTTTCTGATTTCTCATGAACAAAGCGTGAAGGAGGGTTTGTTTGTTATATTAATTTTGAGCCGGGCGCACTCAATGCCAGTTCCTTCTCGTATTATGGGTTTGCACATTATACATGCAATCCCGAGGTGAAGCTTGTCCAACTTAAAAAGATCATGAATTAACTACTACTTCCTCATGAACTTAAAACAGAGGCACAAAATAGGAATGCATTTTTTCTTTGAATAATTTCGAGATGGTACATGCAAGTCTCCGTTAGGAATGGCAGGTAAATACCATGTAGGAAGGTATGGTGGACTCGTATGGCATAACTGGTTTAAAAGAATTTGGATGCACAAGCAGTCAGTCCGCTTAGTACAGGCGGAGGTTAGCAAAAGATTGGGAGCGACCAACTAAGAGAGCAATGACGGTCATAATCATGCAGAGCGACAAAGCAACATTGAATCAGGCATGGAAGTTATATCGCTACTCAGAAACAAAAGATCATCAAGGCTTGACAGACTTTCTTTACAGTCTTAAATATGCGTGAGCATACGCCAAGTCAATCAAAATAAATTCTTTGAAGGAAGATATTACTAAACCATACCACATCATAGGCAAACAAATCATGTTGGTATTCCAATAACACATTGGGAACCCCCCCAGCTATTTGAGACTAACCATAAGAAAACATGAACTACTAAGCACCATTATGCATGTAGCATTTTTATCATAGACATATCAACCAATGCAACAGAAGCAAACTCTCTTAATAAGATAAGCATGATAACTAATGAGAGTTCAAGCAACCAACTAAACAAAAGCTCTTTAAAAAGATAAGCCTGAAAACTAAGAGCTAAGCATGATAGTAGCTATTGAAAGACAAAGAACACACACAGCAAAGATAGACATGAAAATTCTATGTTATGTTCTAGGTAGAAGTGGAGCATGTTTCTCTCCCACATAAAGAAAGCTGAGTTCCGACTCGTTATGAAAAGCTAAAGAAAACTAAAAAGGAAACTAAAAGCAAGACGCTCCAAGCATAGCACATAACACATGAAGTGATAAAAATATAGTGGAACGAAAGACGAACTGATAATGTTGATGGAGAAGGGGATGCACGGGGGCATCCCCAAGCTTAGACGCTTGAGTATCCTTGAATATTTCTTGGGGGTGCATAGGGGCATCCCCAAGCTTGAGCGTTTGACACTCCTGAATCTTTTTATCATCTTCCCTCGCACACTTGAAAACTCCCTTCATACATAACTCATCATAATCTGATTAGCGAGGTTAGTACCCATAATAAAATAATAGTTCCTTGCTGGAAATAAAGATATTCTTGAAGGTCTACTGTTTCTCAAGATTTCCAAAAGTTTTTTGCAAAGAAAAAGCAAGCTCAAGGTTTGCAAAATGAAGGAAAGGCAAAACAGGACAGAATCTGTGAAAAACATAACAACAGGTAGTAAATGATTTGTTCGGGGCACTTCTGCAACTCTAATAAAAAAACTCAAAACAGACGCACGAAAGACAATTATATAGATCACGCTGTCGAAATAATTCAGACCAAAAAGATGATCTGGTGATTTTATACGAATTTTTCTGTCCAAGGACAGAATCTGTTTCCTGGACAGCACGTCACAACTTTTGAACTTTCTTGCAATCAGAGGCTATAATTGGCACAAAATTGAAAAGTAAAGATACAATGATGATGCTACTGTAGTAACAACATCAAGAAATAGCAAAATAAAATTTTATTCATTGTGGGCTGCCTCCCAAAAGCGCTTTCTTTTATGCCTTTAAGCTAGGCTTAAGACTTTAATGATGCTCTCGTAGGAATAAGAGTTGAAGAACAAAAGAGAGCATCAAGAAGCAAATACCAAATACATTTAAGCCTAACATGCTTCCTATGCATAGGAATATTGCAATAGAATAATTCATTGAAGCACAAAGCAACTAGCATAGGAAGGCAAAACAAGCATAACTTCAAAATATTCACCATAAAGAGTGGAAACTTCTTATTATTAAGATATTTAGAACCAAGTCTCCCTCTCTCATTATAAATTTCAGTGGCATCATGGGTGAACTCAACAATATAAGCATCACATAAAGCATTGTTACCATGATCCACATGCAAAAAGGTACTCTTACTCTCCACACAAGCATAATCTTTCTCATTGGTAATAGTGGGAGTAGGACTATCATAAACAACTTGAACACTATAGATTAATTGCGTATTAGGAGGGTGGTGTTCAACAAGGGAGTAATTCCCTCCATGATTATGACAAGTTTCATAAGGATAACTTCTCCTTATGTCATAGGTACCTTTATAATCACTATAGATTGGAGTTATAACATCATCATAGTAGAGAAGAGCATTATCATTGCTAGCAACTATATTTGTAATCATGTTGTCTTTATTCTTACTAGCAAAAGAATTATCAATTATCACATCACTAGTGGGTAAAGGATTTGCAATCCTATCATCCCCAAGCTTAGAGCTTCCCATATCATCACTTTCAGAGTTGGTACCAAAAAGATTTTCAAGATCATAAGTAGCATTATCATCATTTTCCCAATCACAATAAGTAACATGCATATCATAATCAAAATCATCTTCAATAGTACCTACGGACGTATCATCAAGATGATAATTAAGGCAATAAACTTCACCTTCTTCTTTAAACTTACAACCGTTAGGATAAAAGTTGATGGGAGGAATATGCTCAGGCCAGGTTGATACCCATTCTTCTTCCTTCTTGCTCCTCTTCCTCCTCCTCTTCTTTTTCTTCTTCTTCACCTTAGGAGGGGGTGGTTTGAGATGAAGCTTCCCCACATATCCTGGTTTATCATTAGGAACAATAGGGGAAACTTGGGAGATACTCTCCTTTTTATTAGCAGAAATATAAGAGACATTTTTATACTTTGGTAAAGTTCCCTCCTTTATAATCTTACTTATGTAATCATTTTCATGGCAATTAACAACACAATAGAGATGGCAATTTTGCAAAGTGTTTTTTATTCCTATGGCATTAACATCTAGCCAAGAAGTCTTTTCTGATAACTCTTCACACATCAAAAATAACATAAGCTCATCATAAAGATCAGAGGTGATCATGTTATCACACAACCGGTTAACAGTTATGTTTTGAAAGTTCATGCATTGAAAATTAAAGTGACCCTCTATACGGCAAAGTTCACAAGTAAAAGGATAAAGGTCACACAATTCTCTAGCAATTTCATTTAAATCTCTGACCCAAGTGATTGTTCTTTCATGCTTATGTTGCTTACAATACTTCTCTTCTTCAATCATAGGCCTTTCACAAGGTCTATCCACTCCACAAAAATTAACATGCTTATATAAAACTTCATTTTTAGGAATTGGATCATGCATGTTGCAATCATCATGAACGATTTCATTTTCTTTGCAAATCTCTTTAAAAGGTTTATGATGCTCGATCCAATCCTCCTTAGGTATATTAAGATGTGAAGAAAAGATTTGAGGAAATCAACAAGGAGTTGAGAATCAAGCCCAAACTTAGCACTAAACTTATTAAAACTTGTAGTTTCAACAAAGGACTTAATGCAATCATACTCATAAATTATACTTGACTCTTTACCTTTGTCGATCTCCCAATCTTCAGTGTTGCGTTGAATTCTTTCAAGGAGTTCCCATTTAGCATCAGTCTTTTCGTTTGTGAAAGAACCCATAGAGGAAGCGTCGAGCAAATCTTTATTCTGTCGAGAAAGCCTCGCATAGAAATTAGTAATAATCATATCTTTGGGGAGCCCATGGTTAGGACATTTTAGCATTAACGTTTCCAGTCTCCCCCAAGCTTGAGCTATGCTCTCTCCGTCATGAGGATAGAAATTATAAACATAATTCTTATTCTCATGGACTTCATGAAGAGGATAAAACTTGGAGTAAAAGAGAGACTGGATCTCTTCCCAATCCAGCAGGTGAGAGTCATCTAGTAGCCTATACCATTCCAATGCTTTTCCTTTCAGCGACAAGGCAAATAATTTCCTCATGACAAACTCCCTTGATACACCTGCAAGCTTAAATAATGAACATAGTTGTGACAGATATAGCAAGTGATCACCGGGATGTTTGTCTCCTGCATAACGATTAGCCAAAACATAATCGATAATACCAGCTGGTATTTTATAGGGCACAATTTCCGTAGGGGGAGGAGCAACCACCACAGGTGTGGGGCGTCTTCCCGCAAGCAACGATCCAATAGCACGGTTTTCCATAAACATAACTAGTGAAATAAAAACAAGAAACAAAAAGATTTAATTGCAAGATCTAAAGATATACCTTCAAGCGCTCACCTCCCCGGCAACGGCGCCAGAAATAGCTTGATGTCTACACACGCTTCTACTCTTGTAGACTATGTTGGGCCTCCAAGCGCAGAGGTTTGTAGGACAACAGCAAATTTCCCTCAAGTGGATGACCTAAGGTTTATCGAACTTAGGGAAGTAGAGGTTGAAGATTGTCTCTCTCAAGCAACCTTGCAACTAAGATACAAGAAGTCTCTTGTGTCCCCAACACACCTAATACACTTGTTAGATGTATAGGTGCACTAGTTCGGCGAAGAGATGTTAAATGGCAAGTGATATGGATGGCAAAACAAAGTAATATAAATCTGTAATAAAAAGTGCAGCAAGCAAACAAGTGGTAAACGTGAGCACAAATGGTATTGCAATGGTGGAAACAAGGCCTAGGCTTCATACTTTCACTAGTGGCAACTCCCAACAACATTAACATAATCGAATCACATGATATTTCCCATAAAACATGCAAGGGGGACGCACCCGGAGGTCATTCCTTCGTGGTCAAGAGAGGACGAGAATTATGTAGGGCTACAAAAGCACACCTCAAAGTTCGTAGTTCTCAATCTAAGGATTTCCCAATGTCACCGCGGCCATCCAAAGAGAGTACCACAATCACCACAACATATCTAAAGGATAGTCAAAGACAAGCACCAAGAGACTCTCAATCTTCAATCAACACACAAGAGAGGAAATCACTCATGAAAATATTTTTCTAATCCATGTCCAATAGACCGCTGTCACCTTGATCTCGGGGATTATACTAGATAAAGACAAGTGGTTACATCAATCCAATACATAGAGGAAGGGGAAATATCATGGGATCACTCTAGATTAACATAGCCTATGATCACAACAAAGATCACATCATGGGGGAGAGAATTGACAACATAGCTACTGGTAAGAAACTCAGCCCCGAGGAGGAACTACTCCCGCATCATGGAGGGAGGAAGCAACGTCGATGGAGATGAATCCAGGGGCACTTCCCCGTACCGGAAGGGTGCCGACACAGGAATTCTGGTCCCCCGAAGCTTGATGGCGATGGCAGCGGAGATCGGAATTGCGTCTGGAGAAAAGGGGTCCGGAATCAGGGTTTCCGCGACACGGTGTAAATATATGCCAAAGGGGGGCATCAGAGGGGGTCAGGGGTGCCCAGGCGCCCCCCCCGGCGTGGCCAGGGGGGCCGCGTGGTGATGGGTCTCGAACCCCTCGTTGGTTACCGCAAGTGGAAGGTGTAAGATGCAGTATTGTAGAAGTGTTTTCTCTAAGCAAAGATGCCAAGGATCGAATCCCCAGAGACTCCTAGGTTCAACAAGTAGGTGTCAATTGCTACGGCGCCAGATGAGTAGCAATCAACTTGGACCTGCACACAGTTACAAATAACTTTGCTCCCAACGAGTACAGAGAGGTTGTCAATCCCTCTGGCCTTGTAGTTCACAAAGGATTAAAAGCAATGATAGTAGTGATAGATAGTGTTTTGCAATAGTAAGTAAATAGCGAAAAGTAAATAGCGGGCGTGATCAATGATGGTAATATGGACCGGAGTCTCATGATGTTCACTAGTGATGTCTCTCTCCCAAAAGACGATAAAACAGCTATGTGAGGTAAACAAATTACAGCTGGGCAATTGACAGGACCACGAACGCAAACCAATGCTGACTACATTGCAAGAAAGGTTGAGGTTCAAAGCATGGGCGGTACGCCAAAGTAAGTAGACCGAAATCCATCAATATCTACTACTAATCATCCACCTTGAGATATCTATCCAGAACATCTCGCTGGTATTAAGTTGCGAGTCCCACCCATAGTGTAAACTCAATGCAACAGACAACTGCATTAAAAGAACTTTGCGTAAAGTAAACAATCCTTGCACCCGCGGGCACAAGCACCGTTGTTTTCCCCCTTGTGGCAACAGCACATCCCCTAGACTCATGCTTCTGTCACTCAAGCTAGTCATCGAGGGGCATGAACCCACAATCGAGCATAACGTTCCCTCTTGGAGTCACTACCTATTACTCGGCCAAAGCAATAAATAACAACGGAGAACATGCAAGAATTACTTATGAACTAAAATATAAAAGAGGTGAATCAAATATATTACTCAAGATCGATCTGAACATAATCTCATAATCCATCGGATCCCAGCAAACTCAACATAGCAACAACATAAGGATTACATAGGTGCCTCGATCATGTTGGGCAGCTCACGAGGACTAATTAGTGAAGCACAAGAACGGGAGGAGAACATCACATAGCTACTGGTCATGGACTCATGGTCCAAGGGAGACTACTCACGAGTCATCCGGGAGGCGTCCATGGTGGTGGAGAAGCTCCCGGTGGTGATCCTCCCTTCCGGCAGGGTGCCGGGAAGAGTTCTCCTGGTGCTCCCGATCTTGGAAGCGGCGGCGGCGGCGGAACAGAGATGGGATCGCTAAAAGAGTTCCTCTTCTGAGGGTTTCGGAGGGTCCTTTAAATATATGCCAAAGTAGGGCACCGGGGGAGTCTCGGGGGGCCCAGGCGCCCCCCCCCCCCCGGCGCGGCCCAGG
>LR738714.1:737131618-737162874 GCA_902687465.1 Secale cereale | reverse complement strand
CCTGGAGCCCTGGTGGCCCCCCCCCCAGGCTGCCCTTCGGACGCAGTGTTGTTTCTGGATCGCTGATTTTTTTATATAATTTTTCTGGATTTTTCTGGGCAGTTCTCGGAACGTGAAAACCTGAAATACAAAAACAGCCGAAAACAGAAATTGGCACTGGGGTGCACTGGATTAGTAAGTTAGTCCAAATATGATCAAAAGTGTATGGAAGTGTATGAATATCATAGCAATATCACCCAAAAGTGGCATGGAGCAAGCAGAAATTATAGATACGTTTTGGACGTATCACGTGGGCAGGCCGCCTGGAGCCCCTGTGGGTCCCCTCCGGCCCTACTTTGGCCGCATGGAAGCTTCCGGAACGCTGATTTTTTATATATTTTTCCCGGAATTTTTCTGGCAATTTACGTAATGGGAAAACCTGAAATACAAAAACAGCAGAAAACAGAAACTGGCACTGGGGTTCACTGAGTTAATAGGTTAGTCCAAATATGATCAAAAGTGTATGGAAGTGTATAAATAACATAGCAATATCACACAAAATAGGCATGGAGCAAGCAGAAATTATAGATACGTTTTGGACGTATCAATAGCCTCCGCAAGCCTCAACACTCATTGGACCGCACACATCGGTATGTATGATTTCCAACAAGTTGGTCGCTCGCTCCATTGTTCCAGAGAACGGAGTCTTGGTCATCTTGCCCAAGAGGCATGGTTCACACGTGTCAAATGATTCATAATCAAGAGACTCTAGAAGTCCATCTGAATGGAGCTTCTTCATACGTTTGACACCAATATGACCAAGGCGGCAATGCCACAAGTATGTTGAACTATCATTATCAACTTTACATCTTTTGGCATCTACACTATGAATATGTGTATCACTACGTTCGAGATTCATCAAAAATAAACCATTGATCAGCGGGGTATGACCATAAAACATATCTCTCAAATAAATAGAACAACCATTATTCTCTGATTTGAAAGAGTAGCCATCTCGCATAAGGCGAGATCCAGATACAATGTTCATGCTCAAAGCTGGTACTAAATAACAATTATTAAGGTTTAAAACTAATCCCGAGGGTAGATGTAGAGGCAGCGTGCCGACGGCGATCACATCGACCTTGGAACCATTCCCGACGCGCATCGTCACCACATCCTTCGCCAGTCTCCGTTTATTCCGCAGCTCCTGTTTTGAGTTACAAATGTGAGCAACTTCACCGGTATCGAATACCCAGGAGCTACTACGAGTGCTGGTAAGGTACACATCAATAACATGTATATCATATATACCTTTGACGTTGCCGGCCTTCTTGTCTGCTAAGTATTTGGGGCAGTTTCGCTTCCAGTGACCCGTTCCCTTGCAATAAAAGCACTCTGTCTCAGGCTTGGGTCCATACTTTGGCTTCTTCCCGGCAACAGGCTTGCCGGGCGCGGCAACTCCCTTGCCGTCCTTCTTAAAGTTCTTCTTACCCTTGCCTTTCTTGAACTTAGTGGTTTTATTGACCATCAACACTTGATGTTCTTTCTTGATGTCCACCTCCGCTAATTTCAGCATTGAATATACCTCGGGAATGGACTTCTCCATCCCCTGCATATTGAAGTTCAACACGAAGCTCTTGAAGCTTGGTGGGAGCGACTGGAGGATTCTGTCAATGACCGCTTCATCTGGGAGATTCATTCCCAGCTGAGACAAGGGGTTGTGCAATCCTGAAATCTTGAGGATGTGCTCACTGACAGAACTGTTCTCCTCCATCTTACAGCTGTAGAATGCGTCAGAGACATCATATCTCTCGACTCGGGCATGAGCTTGGAAAACCATTTTCAGCTCTTCGAACATCTCATATGCTCCGTGGTGCTCAAAACGTTTTTGGAGCCCCGACTCTAAGCTGTAAAGCATGCCGCACTGAACCAGGGAGTAATCATCACTACGCGACTGCCAGACGTTCAAAACGTCTTGGGCCGCATCGGGAGCAGGTGCATCACCTAGCGGTGCTTCTAGGACATATGATCTCTTGGCAGCTATGAGGATAATCCTCAGGTTACGGACCCAATCCGTATAGTTGCTACCATCGTCTTTCAGCTTGGTTTTCTCTAGGAATGCGTTGAAGTTGAGGGAAACTGGAGCGTGGGCCATTTGATCTACAAGAGATATTTTAAAGAATTTAGACTAAGTTCATGATAATTAAGTTCATCTTAATCAAATTTTAATGAACGCCCACTCAGAATGACATCTCTCTAGTCATCTAAGTGATACACGATCCGAATCGACTAGCCCCTGTCCGATCATCACGTGAGACGGACTAGTCATCAACGGTGAACATCTTCATGTTGATTGTATCTTCTATACGACTCGTGTTCGACCTTTCGGTCTTCCGTGTTCCGAGGCCATGTCTGTATATGCTAGGCTCGTCAAGTGAACCCTAAGTGTATCGCGTGTGTAAATCTGTCTTACACCCGTTGTATGCGAACGTTAGAACCTATCACACCCGATCATCACGTGGTGCTTCGGAGCAACGAGCTTTAGCAACGGTGCACAGTTAGGGGGAACACAATTCTTGAAATTTTTAGTGAGAGATCATCTTATTTACTACCGTCGTTCTAAGTAAACAAGATGCATAAACATGATAAACATCACATGCAATCAATTAAAGTGACATGATATGGCCAATATCATCTTGCTCCTTGGATCTCCATCTTCGGGGCACCATGATCATCTTGTCACCGGCTCGACACCATGATCTTCATCATCATGATCTTCATCATCGTGTCTTGAAGAAGTCGTCACGCCAACTATTACTTCTACTACTATAGCTAACGTTTAGCAATGAAGTAAAGTAATTACATGGCGTTATTCAGTGACACGCAGGTCATACAATAATTAAGACAACTCCTATGGCTCCTGCCGGTTGTCAAGTTCATCGACATGCAAGTCGTGATTCCCTATTACAAAAACATGATCAATCTCATACATCACATATATCATTCATCACATCTTCCTTTTGGCCATACCACGTCACATAGCACATGCTGCAAAAACAAGTTAGACGTCCTCTAATTGTTGTTGCAAGTTTTTACGTGGCTTCTATAGGATTTCTAGCAAGAACGTTTCTTACATACGCCAAAACCACAACGTGATTTGTCAATTTCTATTTACCCTTCATAAGGACCCTTTTCATCAAATCCGATCCGACTAAAGTAGGAGAGACAGACACCCGCCAGCCACCTTATGCATCTAGTGCATGTCAGTCGGTGGAACCAGTCTCACGTAAGCGTACGTGTAAAGTCGGTCCGGGCCGCTTCATCCCACAATACCGCCGAATCAAGATTGACTAGTAACGGCAAGAAAGTTGAACAAACTCAAACGCCCACAACTGCTTTGTGTTCTACTCGTGCAAGATGCTACGCATAAAACCTAGCTCTGATACCACTGTTGGGGAACGTAGCAGAATTCAAAAAAATTCTACGCTTTCACCAAGATCCAACTAAGGAGACATCTAGCAACGAGCTAATAAGAGTGCATCTACATACCGTTATGTAGATCGCGTGCGGAAGCTTTGGAAGAAGCGTGGATGAAGTAGTCGTACTCTTCACGTTCTTCGTCACCGATGATCTAGCGCCGAACGGACGGCACCTCCGCGTTCAACATACGTCCGGTACAGCAACGTCACCTCCTTCTTGATCCAGCAAGGGGGGAGGAGAAGTCGTCGGAGATCCAGCAGCACAACGGCGTGGTGGTGGATGCAGTGGAGATTGCAGCAGGGCTTCGCCGGGCGCCCTGCGTTTGAGGAGACGGAGTTGTGACGGGAGGGGGAGAGGCGCCAGGGCAAGGGTGCGGCTGCCCTATCCCCCCCCCACATATATATAGGGGGCCAGGGGGTGCGCCAGCCCCCTGCAGATCCAATCTGCAAGGGGGGCCGGTGGCCAGGGGGGAGTCCTTGCCCCCCAAGGCAAGTGGGGCGCCCCCTCCCCCCTAGGGTTTCAACCCTAGGCGCAAGGGGAGGTGGGCCCTAGTGGTGCGCCAGCCCATTAGGGCTGGACACTTACCCCTTGCGGCCTAGGGGCCCCACCGGGATGGGTGGCCCCACTCGGTGGACCCCCGGGGCCCCTCCAATGACCAAAACAAAAGGTCATTGGTTCAACGACCTTTTGTTTTGGTCATAAACGTCTACGACCTTCTCACAGAGAAGGTCGCTATAGTCAGTTTATGACGGCCAGCTTTTGACCTTATGTTTTTGGTCACAAAAAGGTCACAAATGGAAATTTGTGACCATTCAGTGACCAATAGTGGTGGTCACAAGTTGACATATTTCTTGTAGTGGGTCCCGGGACGCTCTCGGTGACCCCCGGAGATCATCCGACGGCCGAAACCTGACTTCCTATATATCAATCTTTACCTCCGGACCATTCCGGAACTCCTCATGACGTCCGGGATCTCATCCGGGACTCCGAACAACTTTCGGGTTTCCACGTGCATGTATCTCTACGACCCTAGCGTTACCGAACCTTAAGTGTGTAGACCCTACGGGTTCGGGAGACACGTAGACATGACCGAGACCACTCTCCACTACTAGAAAAACGGCTATAGGTAATATCACTGTTAGTGGCGCACCAGAGATGTGGTGCGCCACTACTATATAGCAGTGGCGCACCACAAACAGGTGCTCCACTAATAGTGACATTACTAGTGGCGCACCAGGTGTGGGGTGCGCCACTACTATTTTTTTGAACAGTAACCAGCCATGCCCAGGCTTACCAGTGGCGCACCAGGACAAGGTGCGCCACTACTATTTTTGATAGTAGTGGCGCACCTTGCCCTGGTGCGCCACTACTATTTTTTTGAACAGTAGCCAGCCATGCCCAGGATTACCAGTGGCGCACCAGGCCAAGGTGCGCCACTACTATTTTTGATAGTAGTGGCGCACCTTGCCCTGGTGCGCCACTGGTAAGGCTGGGCATGGTGGTCCAAAAAAAAACATAGCAGTGGCGCACCCCTTTTTCTTTTCTTTTCCCCTCTCACCTATCCACCACATAGCAAAGGGGGATTCCTCACCTCCACCAACAGCCGCCGGCCACCACGTCCCCTCACCTGCGCCGCCGGCCGGCCACCGCAGCCCTCCTTCCGCTGCCGGCCCTAGACCTCTCCTACCCCATCCGCCTCCCAGTCCTCTCCCAAATCCCCCTTTGTCCCTGAGCTCGCGCGAGACCCAGCCTCGCCCCACCTCCGCCCCGCCGCCTACCAGCCCTCCCGAACCTCGCCACCGTCCGGGGAAGCTCCGACGTCGCCCCCCTGCAGATTCCCTCGCAGACACGCCTCCAATCGAGCCTCAAGCGCGCCGCCAAGAAACCCTAGGCCAGCCGGGACCTCGCATCTCGATGCCGTGTCCGTGCTGGTGGAGGCATCCAGCGGCGTCGCCGGCGCCGTGATGTCGACCACCATAGCTTCTGGTCAAGGTATGAGTCATACCCCAACAGGCAGCCCCCAATCCTCTTCTCCCCCCGTGGGATGCGGTGGTAGCACAACGCAGGTGAGACGAATTCGTCGATCTGCTGCATTGATTTGTAGCTGCAGGATTTTTTTAGGGGAGAAGAAATGCAGTTTCTTGTCACGTTTTGCTGTGCATGGATGGAAATCAGCTCTATAGATGCAACAGTCCCGGTGCATGCACTTTCCTTATCGATTTTCTGATGAGATTGTGATTGACTAGCTAAAGAAATTACTACCTGGGATGATATTTGTTTGCTTCCATAAAGCTAATGCTAAAGCAATTATTTTTCTTCTGTAACACTTTAAAGCACTTCCTTGCATAATATTGAACCTGAAGCTTGTAGTTCTACACTTCTACTGATATATTGTATATCGACTGCCTCAAGGGAGCATAATAATTGCTTCCCATTTCTTATTTTCTGCTAAGCTTCATTACGTAGTTGTTTGCTAAAAAATTACATGCTAATCTGCGAAAAATATTATGCTGTTAGTGGATCCTTTTAATTTAGGATCTATTCTCCTACTCTCTGAATATTGTTTCCATAAGCTCCATTTTATCTTCAGTTACCTCAACTTGTACAATGTTAAGTGAGTTATCAAAACGGTGAATTACTGTATTTTGTACAATGTTGGTTGACACTTAACTTGACTATTCTTCATTTGTAAACATTAGCCGGCAACCTCTCCGACATGCTGCTCATGACCACCTCCCCAACCAGATGTTGTTGGTAAGCTCTCTCTTCTCCCCCTCCATCTATTTGCTAAGCACACATGTATGCAAGATGGAAATCCATCTATTTAACTCGATTTTTCTGAAAAATGTTTCTTTTTATCCTGTTGGATGTGTAGGCAGTAGAGGAAGTATGGATGGTAATTTTGTTTCACTCAATAAAATCCTTGTGTGTGCTAATTATGCATTGGCAGTAGGCAGTAGACTTAGCCATTTGTCGTATTTCATTTTGCGTTGCCCATTTTTAACCCGATAAATCAGAATCAGGATTTTTTAAAATTAGTTTTGTAATATATTTGTAAACATTGTATATTTGTATTAAAGGAAGAGTAGAAGCGTGACCTATTTGCAAGCTCTAACTTTTTTTTGTATACACTGGTGGTGCTGGCGTCTCTGGTGCCGCCGTTCGGCGCTGTGGTGCCCACCGTGGCTGGTGTCGTCTGCTGGTGCAGCAGAGGGTTCCGCCATGGATGGTACTATGGTGCTACGCCTTCACTGCCTCGCCTCTTCACTGCATCGACGCTCCTTCTGCATCGAGATCTCCAGGTAATCCTGCTTCTTCTCTCTCTGCTCTGCTTCTGCATTTTGTACTGAACTGTCACTAGCCTAGGGTTTAAGCTCTGAATTTTTAGATGTTTAGATCGATTCAATAGTTGCTTAGGTATATAGGAATCTATGTAGTGCTTAGGATGTCCTAGTTGCAGTAGAACATGTGTAGGTGTTTTACTGAATTTTACTTCTGATTCAAGGTTTCGTGAGTGGCTGAGATACATGTTGAGAGAACATGGAGGTCCCTTATTGGATGCTTTCAGATCAAAATACCCTGAAAGGTATCGCGGCTCCTTTTTTTACTTGCTACTCTTATTCTTCTCATAATTTTGCAACTTTTTTATAGCTTAATACTCCATGTCCTCAGAACCAACAATGTAAGTACATATTTTACTATTGGTTAAACAATGTCCTCAGAACTTTGCACGTATCAGTGCTGGTTTCCATCTTTGAACAACTAAAAGAAGTTAGTAATTTGCTGATGTGGTAGGCTGTGAGGGCAGGAAAAATGTTCAGTGGGGATTGACTTTATAGTTATATAGGATTATTACTACTATAGTGTACTTCATGATAATCACATGCTAACGATGTACCGTATGCTTCCTTCATTTGTTTTGTGCAGGGAGGGAGCTTATACTTGCTTTAATCAAACCGTTGGAGCTGAAGAATTCAGTTATGGTTCTAGAATAGATCACATTCTCATTTCAAAACGCACACACTGTCGAGATGAGGACCCTACGGCACAGCGAGCCGCACTGGACGGTGGCGCAATGCATGAGGTATAGAACTTAAACTCCTTCATCGTCACATCAATCACAACGTTTATGCCACTAAATAGTTAATTTCTTAGGAATAGAGCATGTCTCCTTGGGCTGAACTGTAACAAAGTTCAGAATATTAAAGTTTAGATTATTAACCTTAACTTTCATTTATCAAAGATCTGCACACTTTGTTTTGGATCCACACACCTAGGCTCATCTAATGTGATCGGATCTGGCCAGATTCCTTTTGATGCATCACCTGTTACTCTTTTCGGTGAATTATGTTAGTAGTAATCTTGATTAGCTAGTTGCATGTGTGTTGTTAGCAGGATTAGCGTGGCCGTAGCTTAGATCAAGCATGTACCTTATGTTTTGTCTCATGTAAAAAGCTTAGGACTGTGTTTACTGAATAATTAAGTTCTTCTGACAGGGAACTATGCATCCTGAATGGCATAGACTCTTGGCTTCATGAAATGACCCATGTCTATGATTCAAGATATCTTAGATCTTCGATGTCGGATGCAAATAATTGCTCAATTTCACTTCTCTGCAATGTTCATTCTCACATATTTCTATCATTCTTTGCAGGGATAAAGTAAAGAAAAAGAAGAAAAGATTACTAGAAGATTAGTTTTAGAATTTTCTTTTATTTCCTTATATTTTTTCTTTTTTTTTGGATACTTGTAAAGACATTGTAATATTCTTACTATAATAAAAATTATGATTCTATTTCATTTTTTGTTTTTAAATTATTTTTCCTTATAGGTTGTTTTCTGTAAATTTGGATTTTTTTTTGTTTTCCAAATACATTACTAGTGGCGCATTTCAGACCTTATTAGTGGCGCACCTTCCTTTATGACTAGTGGCGCACCTATAAGGCTATTAGTGGCACACCTAGAGGGAATACCAGTGGAGCACCTAAGGGTTAGTAGTGGCGCACCAGAGGTGCGCCATTACTATCTGGATTACTAATGGCGCACCAGAGGTGCGCCATTACTATCTGTTACTAGTGGCGTGTTAATAGTGGCGCACCTATAGTGCGCCATTACTAACGAAAACAGGTGCGCCACTAATAGGGCTTTTTCTAGTAGTGCTCCGGTCAATAACCAACAGCGGGATCTGGATACCCATGTTGGTTCCCACGTGTTCCTCGATGATCTTCATCGAATGAACCACCATGTCAAGGATTCACTCAATCCCGTATGTTATTCCCTTTGTCCATCGGTACGGTACTTGCCCGAGATTCGATCGTCGGTATTCCCGATACCTTGTTCAATCTCGTCATGGCAAGTCTCTTTACTCGATCCGTAATCCATCATCCCGTGACTAACTACTTAGTCACATTGAGCTCATTATGATGATGACTTACCGAGTGGGCCCAGAGGTACCTCTCCGTCATACGGAGTGACAACATCCCAGTCTTGGTTCATACCAACTCAACAGACACTTTCGGAGATACCCGATGCGTACCTTTATAGCCACCCAGTTACGTTGTGACGTTTGGCACACCCAAAGTATTCCTACGGCATCCGGGAGTTGTACAACCTCATGGTCTAAGGAATAAATACTTGACACCGAAAAGTTTATGCATTACGAACTATACGATCTCGTGCTATGCTCAGGATTGGGTCTTGTCCATCACATCATTCTCCCAATGATGTGATCCCGCTATCACTGACATCCTATGTCCATGGTCAGGAAACCGTGACCATCTGTTGATCAACGAGCTGGTAACTAGAGGCCTACCAGGGACTCATTTTGGTCTATGTATTCACACATGTATCGCTGTTTCCGTACAATACAATTCAAGCATGAATAACAGACGATTATCATGAACAAGGAAATATAATAATAATACTTTTATTATTGCCTCTAGGGCATATTTCCAACACTAGGCTTAAGCCCACAAGCCGCATTGGCTCCGGTTCGCCCGCCTGCAGCCGTGCGCACCTGGGCAGCTGCCCACACACGGGGCTTCCGTAGCTCCGCTCAACGAAACCGACCGACCCGCTGTCTGCCTGCCTGTGCGGCGCGCCGCCCCACTGCTTCATGCACGCGCTTTTGTACGCTCGCCCAATCAATCCGATCGCCACACGTCTCTACTGCCGCAACGCGCGTGTAACCTTCCGCTGATCCAATCTCGTCCAGAATCACACTGGCCACCGTAGCCAGCTGCATCTCAAACTCGATACTTCCTCTAGATCAACTCCACCATGGCTTTAAATAACCTAGCTCTGATACCACTTGTTAAAATAAATCCGAGGCATACCGTCGATCATCAGAGGACCAAGCAATCACACGAGCATGACTCCAAGATTTGTTAACGAGGTTCACCGATATGGCTACATCCTCGGGGCTTGACGACGGGCACACCTCCCCGTGACACCGTCACAATACCGCACACCGGCCACCCGAGCACCGGCACATGCCGCCGGCTCCCCCTTGCGCGCCTGTGCTATTATGTTGGCAGTGGTTACATCGTGTGTCTACCCTCGCTATATAAGAGAGTCCTAGGATACAAGTGTCCTACTAGGACAATGAAAAAAATAGCGTGCAACAAAAAATAGCACGGCCCCTGAAAATATGCTATTATCGTGCTATAGCGCGCTATAACATTCTATTAGCGAGACATTGTACACAAGTTAATTTAGCGTGTCAATTCTCTACACGCTATAGCGTGCTATTAGCGGCGCTATAGCGCGCTATTTTTATCAGTGACTAGGACACGACTCCATATCCTATCTAAACACAATACAACTACAAGTCCAAGTGTAACCTACCTTGTACACAATATTCGACACAACTCTAACACCCCGCCAATATGTTATGTATAGATACATTACCCTTGAAAGACATTGAAAACCATATTTTTTTCTAACGTGGTAGTAGTGCCTGCTTATAGATGATAGTCTATGATTATAGTGTCTGCTTATGTGTATATATATATTTTTCTCTGTTGATGCAGTGTCTTTGTTTATGTCTTGGATGATTCAGATGGGGTTGGTTGGATGTATGGCATCGTTCTAGCTAATGCTGTGCCCAACCGCGGTGCTATGCTCCTTGAACTAAACAATTCAAATGGGTAATTTTTTTTCTGAAAAATCTAAAAATTTCTAAAATTTGCCACTGAAATCGTGCAAAACAATCTTGGCCACTGAAATCTACCAAACTGTGCACTTATGTTGTTCACTTCAGGAGAAGACAATTTCTGAAAATAAGAAACTTTGCTAGTTGCATATCTTTTAAAGCATCAACATTAATAATAATAACGTGTTCATTCAAAATATTTAGATAAAAATTGACAATAAAACATTGCAAAACAGAGGGAATTTTCCAAAGGAAAACTCCTTATCAACAAGACAAACAAAATACAGAACAATCATGAGATCTGGAGTCATAAAAGTAGCAAAGCAAAAAGGGACACGGCGATTTGGTGCCCGAGCTCAGATGCTCCCGAAATCGTCGCGGTCCATTGTGGTCTCAGGATGGGAACAAATCGGTTTGACAGGGACGCCAATAAATCATGTAATCTGGGGTGGGTCGATATACTGTACAGAACAGTGGTCCAGGCATGGGCCCAAACCGTATGGGTGGGAGCGCAAACGGGCGTGGGCTTTCTGACCCGTGGCTCGGATCGTTACCTTTTCGTCTGAGCTCTAGAACAGTTGGGCTGTACAGGATGAATGGACTAAACTGGGCGAAAACGTATTTTTACCGGTGCCGGGATGTACTGGTGTGCAATCCACCGTTCATCACTTTCATCAAGATTCATGCAAATTTTATACACTTTCCTTTCATATGCAAATACATTAGCTTAAACAGAGTAATACTTGTACTTGCGTCAGACAGTGTCAGCTATACTTGTACTTGCGTCGGGCAGAACAATGTGTGCATGCATTCTCTCACCACTTGCACACATTGCATGGGTTCTTTCTCTCCATACAATTGACATGTGTTTAATTTGATGTTCATATTTTGAATGATTGATATCTATTAAACGAAATGTCCATTTTTGAAACTTTTTATATATTTGGAATCGTGATGACAAGATCTTCAGAACAAGATCAATTTTGAATATATTAAAACTACTTTTTATTTTACATATTTCAGTTATTTTTTAAAAGACTTTCATAAAGCACAAAATTGTTTAGCTGTGATATTTATTTCACATATTTTAAAAGATGAATTTAGGCACATTCAAAATTTATTTCACTCATTTTCATGGATTTAGGGTCATTAAAAATTTATTTCACACATTTTGGAAACTGTTTCACTCATTTCATGAAACAACCGATTTCACTCATTTGGTACAACTGATTTCAGTCGTTTCAATTGAAAGAAAAACATGTTTTAATAATTTTTGAAAGAATTTTTTTCTCATTTGATACTCGATGCAAAGAACTGATTTCAATTATTTCAAAAAACCTACTTCACACAATTCAAGAGATTTTCAATTAAATAAACAATTTCATTCACTTCACAAAATAGATTTAGCTCATTTGTAAGAATACAATTTCAATTATTTCAAAACATTGGTTTCATTGAATTAAAAAGTGTATTTCACTTATTTCAGAAAGTTGATTTCAATCATTAAAGAAACTCATTTCTTAACAGTCAAATAACCAATTTGACTCATCTGAAAAAACATATTTCACTCACATGAAGAAAATATTTTACCGAGTTGTGAAAACAATTTCACTAGATTGAGAAAACATATTTTGAAAATGATTTCACTCGTTGCAAAGAACTGATTTCAATTATTGCAAAAAAAACTATTACACACAATTAAAAAAGTTAGCAGTTGGAAAAACAATTTCACTCGCTTCATAAAACAGATTTCACTCATTTATAAATATACAATTTCACTTATTTCATAACATTGGTTTCCCTGAATTAAAAAAACATATTTCACTAATTTAAGAAGGCTGATTTAACTCATTTCAAAATTTCAAATTTAAACATGTTTGAAATGTATCCAGGAGAGATCTCATTCTAAAAGTCTTGGCGCATTGTATTCAAATATATATATTATTTCACAAACAAAATTGTGGTTTAAAAAATATGATTGATTTAAACTAGCATGAATCGAATAAAAGTATGTTGGGACAGTCAATATATTTTATTCTGCCATGCATGCACATCTCCGGACCTACTGGTACCTTTTAGCAGGGAATACAAAATATGGAATGCTATCATACCTGGTTATACATATGGATGGGCCCTATTTATGCACAGATCATAAAGCACGTGAAATGTGGATGCTACACCGGTAGCTCCCGGCTCTGGTAAAAAGGAGTTTGCGCTAAACTGGGCCGTTCGGATAACCAAGGTCCACCAACCCCACCGGATTTTCCTCAAAAAAAAAAAATTAACCAACCCCACCGGGCGCAACCGCACCACTCTGCCCCCTCCGCCTCAGCTCTCGTCCTGGCGAAACATGCTTCGCGGCGGCGTGGCCGGCGCTTGAATCGCCGGTGACGGAGCGATGGAAGAAGCCGGGCTCGAGTTCTTACTTGATGCCGGTGATCGGTAAGTGGATCTCGGCACCTCCGAAATTTCCATTTTTCCTGAATCTGAGGTCATGGCGGGATGAGTGAGCTAATTTGATGAGTGGCCTGCCACCCATGGCGGAATATGATTATGTAGGTTTCTCCTAAGGGAAGAAAGCGAGATCTGGGAAGGCAAGATGAACGTAATGATGCTTCTGGGTGCAGGCAGCATATTGGAGGAGATACAGCTGCTGAGCCAAACTGCAGCGAACTACGGCGGCGAGAAATATCGCCCGCTGCATCAGCGCAATCTACTGACAGGGTTAACCCAGAGGCACTTGGGTGGACAAAAAGGTTCGTTATGTTTTCCTTAATCATGTACAATCTATCTATTACTATACTAATCCTAGACTCCCTAGAAAATCCCATGTTAATTAGAATTTATGAGCCGTTAATTTGGTGGGACCGAATTATTACGGTGTAGATTAACCTGAAAACAGAAGAAAAAAAACTGATCTCAATCTCCATTTTTTTTCTTTAAGGGATCAATCTCTACCTAAACAGAAAAAAAATGATGATCTTTCCTTACCTCTCTCTTCACGTCATGTAGCCGCCGCCGACATCCATCTAAATTGGCTATAGATGCAAAGCCACTACAGCCACGGCCAACAGATCCTCCTCTGCCTGATCTCTCTTCCATCCTCTAATCTACTTGCTAGAGTAAATCACATCATCTTTCGTCCGTGTGCGTTTAGTTTCCGTCTGCAAAGCTTAATCAAGTGCATGCTGGATCTGGATGTTGTGCACGTGTATGTTCAGGTTGAGCTCCATGCATGATCGTGTCCGAAGGATTCGTGGCTGTTTCCAAGCCGAATCTGCAAGCATGTAAGATTAAGAAAGCATATTGCTATCAATTGTGCCTCTCATGCGTGTGATAGCTGCCGGAAGAAATATCTGTTACCTGTACGTATGTGCATACATATCAACTGGTGTATCTATAGCCAGAATAGATCAATCTGCTTTGGGAATAAGGTTGGCTATGTGTACGTGCGTGATAGCCGAGCGTTCATGCGATGTGAGTCATTACTCAGCAACTCCAGTCCTCCTCCTCTCTTTATAACTAATGTTCTTAAATACGATGGTGTTATCCTGCTTTTCCTCCTTCCGCACGCCGCCCTGTTCATGGCAGCCTCGAGGCCTTGATCTGTTCGTAAAGAGCCAAGAGGTGCAGAAGGACACCCCACATATGGATCTTCCCCTGGTACGACTGAATCACCTGCTTTTTTTTTGGATCAGGGGTTTCAACTCTCAATTCATTTGTGGATTTATTAGAGGCCGCAGAAAATAAGCTCTTTCCCAGGTCATCCTGTACACCAAAGTACCACAGAAGCCACAATTCAACCAAATATTGTATGTTTCTTAAAATAAATGCTAATTAAAGTTCTAATTATCTATGTGGTAATTAGAATCATTTTGTCTTTGGCCAAACATTACGAGAATCCAAGCAAGCAGCTTCATAGATTTTCAGTTACACTATTCCTAAAGTACAGGTAAAAGGCTCTGGATTGATGCAAAGAAGAAAATTCATATGAAATTTTCCTGCTATTCTAACTGTGGATCAGAGCGAGTTTTTTCTTTAGAATCATAATGTAATCCCCCCTTCTCTTTGACTTCTTTGTGTAAAGCATACTCCGTTGGGTGGTATTTATATATATCCTGCATCAATTAAGTTCAGTTCATTCAAAACCTACGGATTTGCTAATGACATTTTAGGTTTATTCTCATCGACACTAAAAAATACTTGCATCACAAAACACACTAAGGTTATATCAGCTATATTCCTCTACCGGTACCCTATTCAAATTCCGCACTCTTTATTGCTGCTAAAAGTGGTCCCAGCATATAGTTTTCTGCATCATTATTAGCTTCAGAGATGTGAGTTAGTCATTTCATTGCCCTTAGAACATTCAGAATTAGTCCTCTCTCTAGCTACTACATAGCAACTATTTTTTCAAGAGTACGTTTTTTTGTATCCATGAATTCACATGTTAGCTTGATGTTCTTAATAAGATAGTACTACTATATGTTGAATATTTATCCAAGGACCAGGAACACATATGAGTATTATGGAGATAATCCCCTTCCAATAATAAAATCAAAATAAATTGGAAGGATATAATAAATCCCTTTTCCCTAAGGACAACTTCGATAAAATATTACATCCTTTATATTTAGGTCTTTCATAATTTTCATTAAAATAAAATTTTGTATTAAAATATTTGATATGTGTGTTCTTTAAAAGATGCTAACCCGTGCAGTCGGCACAGGTTGAATGGCAGCCTCGAGCCCTCGCCACCTACATGGAGTTCCGCAGGCACACATGCGTGCACAGATTGGCTACATTTCAATTTGATTCTTTTGGTTCTATGCTAATTCAGTAAATCATTATTACATTAATCTAACCATTGTTCTACTATTGATTTAATGGCTACGCGATGGGATTGATACGGATGGGGGATATGGTAGATTTGAGTGAAAGCACGCACACATCTACTGGATGGTCAGTTTGACCATGGGTACCAAAAGGTAACGGGGTCATCCGGATTCGATAAAGTTGCCCTATTTTGTGAAATTTAGTCAAGTGGAGTTACAACATGTTCGATGAACGGGTCAATTTCTCTAGGACACTTTGAGGGTATTTTGCAAGAGAAACTCCGCGGAGCTATGATTACTAAATAGGAGAAACATTGAGGGTCGAGGCAAGACAATGGAAGAAAGCAGCCAATAGCTGACAAACTCCTCCTGTATGCCACTAGGCACAAGCTGCATATGATGTCTCAAGATGTAATGTGTTGCTCTAGCATGCTTCCATGTGTGACTTAAAGTCATCACATAATTTGTTCTACATGCTAAACCAGCCAGAAGGATTCAATTGTTCTCATCACTACATCCAATATCGGTCATAGGTAAGGCATTCATTGATGCCAGCCATTAGACGTTATCCAATGTATAAAATCTAGCAATTCATAGGGTAAGCTAGAAGAACAATCATACCTACCATTGATTCCAACTGCGAGAGCAATGAATCAACCCATCAAGTACTGCCTAAGTGTGGCTGGACAGCCAGGATTTCCGGATCCCGACGCAACAATAACGGCCGAGTCCACCAGGACATGCCCTTTGCTGCAGGTCACAAATGCATGTGTGTGCCTATAATGATGAGATGTGATTAGCAGGATGTTAGGACAGCGGGTCAGTACATATTTATAGTTGGAACCATGTTCTGCTCTTATTGTTCTACTGATCCACATCCTCTCATGTGTCACTAAGCTCCTGTCCTCCGCCACACAAGAGTAAAATCCATGTAATATTCACATGCCAATGATCATACTGATTTGATCGTGAAGAAGAATAAAAGTGACTTATAAGCCAAGCTGTCAGCAGGGACGAAATGTTCGTGTTCCACCATGTGGTTATGGTTTCTAGGATAAAATAATAAATTATTCACATAAAATCGAAGTAACAAAGTAATCATGTGCAAATATAATTGTTAGCGTATTCATCCATATTTATATGTCTAACCTATAGTATAAATTGGAAAATTGTAGTCAAAATTGTTTTGGCATATCTGGTATTATCATTACAAAAATAAAAGGTGGTGGAGATAATTGAGAAAAACAATATACATTAGACTCTTATTTGGTTCAGGAAAAAAAATGCTAATGGGGTACTCAGAACAATCTGTTATTCAAGTATATAGCCATATATACATGTCAACTATAATCAAAGTATCAGAAATAATCATGTGCAAATATAATTGGTAGCGTATCCATCTTATATTTCTAACATATAGTATAAATTGGAAAATTGTAAATTGTTTCGGCATATCCGGTATTATCATTGCAAAAGCGTAATGTGGTAGAGTATAATTGAGAAAAAAGAATATAAATTACACTCATATTATCCAGGAATAAAATGAATGCTCATGGATGGTCATAAGCACAATATGTTATTCACGTATATGACCATATATACATGTCTTACTATAAATTAATTTAGTTCAAACTTATTATTTATTTTAGGTAGTCTCATTATATACTTCTATGTATGATTTTCACTGCTATTCCAGTTTACCTATCCTATCTACAAATTGATTTGATATGGTACGGTGGATTTTACAAACATTTTTCTCCAATTCTCACATGCATGGATTTATGTCTTAAGTAATTGGCTACATAGTAGTAAGTCTCGGTCACTCATACTATACATCATAATAATGTTGTTTTCTATGAAATGGAAATCATTATTCACACTTTATTCGATGAAGAGTTGTTATGGTCAGCTCTCCACATGTTAATATGGTCAATAATGATTATTTTGAGGTGCCCGTGCGAATGCACGGGTTGACGACTAGTATACATAATTTTCTGAATGCAAGTTAGGTAGTTTTTGCAATCTGACACGCCTAGACGAAAAGCACATAGCTGCAAAAACCTGAAATGCATGTTTGCCTGTGATACATTTTGTCTTGAGACGATTAAAAAAGAAAAACAGCACGACACTATTGTAAAATTATACATGGCACACTATTATCAACCATTTTATTTAATAATAAATAAACAATGTTCTTATCAGTGGCGGAGCCAGCGCCCGGCGACCCTGGGCACTTGCCCGGGCTCGCTGGCTACTGGGCAACCTACGATGGCCTGTCACAGCGGGACAAATTCTCCTCCACATTGTAGTTTACCCGGGCAAATTGTGTTTGGCTTCCTTAAGTAACGGCCATTGCTAATTAAACTAGGGGGCGTCTAGGCACGAAGTTTAGCAGCCACATCATATTAGGTTGGGCTTCTTAATTAAGCGTCCATACACGAAAGTTTAGCAGCCACAGCATATTAGGTTGGGCTTCTTAATTAAGTCTCCTTTTCAGTTCTCTTCAATGGACAAAAGTTGGAAGAATTTAAACCATCTCATGGTATCCGTCAGGGTGATCCTATTTCACCTTATCTCTTTTTGCTGGCAGCAGAGGGCCTTTCGTGCCTCCTAAAGTCCAGAGTTCAGTCATCTAGTCTTGGTGGCATTCAAGTGGCTACAACGGCACCGTCGGTGAACCACTTGTTGTTTGCAGATGACAGCCTGCTATTTTTTAAATCAACTCGAGATGGGGCTGAGGAAGTGTCTCTCCTTCTGGAAACTTATGCAAAGGCTTCTGGACAGCGGGTCAATAAAGATAAGTCATCAATCCACTTTAGCAAAGGATGTCCCAATGAGATGAGAAGTATGGTGAAAAATATATTGAATGTCCCAAATGAGCAATTAAATGAGAAATATCTTGGGATGCCCTCTGATGTGGGCGCCTCAAGGAATGGGGCCTTTAAGTACTTGAAAGACAGATTGTGGAATAAAATCCAAGGTTGGATGGAAAAAGTGATGTCGGCAGCAGGAAAAGAGGTCCTAATTAAATCAGTTGCCCAAGCTATACCGGTTTTCTCAATGTCATGTTTTAAGCTACCGAGAGGTCTTTGTGAACATCTTACTTCCATGATCAAGGAATTTTGGTGGGGGAGTAAAAGAGGACAGCGAAAACCGTATTGGGTGTCGTGGGACACGATGAGCATGCCAAAGTACATGGGGGGGACTAGGATTTAGAGATCTTGAGATCTTTAATCTTGCGCTTCTAGCAAGACAGGCTTGGAGAATCCTAGAAAACCCCGATTCTTTAAGTGCACGAATTCTTTAGGCGGTATACTTCCCTGCATGTGATTTCCTTATTGCAACACTAGGAACCCACCCCTCACAGTTTTGGAGAGCAATTGTTGAAGGACGAGACACTCTTAAACAGGGGCTTATCAGGCGAATTGGCAATGGTGCTACTACTGATATTTGGTACTCAAATTGGATACCGAGAGAGGAAAATATGCGACCACTTCTATCACGTGTGGCTCAACCACCTCGGCTCGTTTCAGAACTTCTAGATGTTCCGAACGCCAGGTGGAACCATGACGTTCTGGGACATGTTTTCCGCCCGAACTTCTCATGGGTAAAATTCAGGTTATGGTCGAATCAATAAATTTTGGTTAAATACTCTACCCTCGAAAACTGTTGCGATCTCCTACACGTGTGGGTTATCAGAGGGTGCCAGCATGCTACAAGATGACCAACGGCCGTTGCTCGCTAGTGTTGTTGGGATGACGAGGTCTGTTGCGAGTGTATCCATATATTACTATAGGGAGAACCGAAGAAGACAAGGCTGCTGCAATACTAGCACTTGTTGCAACGAGTTCACAACTGACAATATTCTAAGGGTGTGTTCCATTGCCGGCGATCGGCGAGGGAGGTAGGAACGGGCAGAGTCCACAATGTTAGGATGTTGTGATGGTTCGTGCGGCTGCTTCAAGCATCGTTGCTGGCGATGATGCCAGGGTCGACACGATTGCTGTGAGCAGCATTGTTGGCAATGTTAATACAAAATCAAATGTATTAATTAATAAAGGACACGCCAGCATAGTGATTCACGTCAATGCCTACGACAGCTAAAATAAACGGATGCCACTCTTATCCGCATGCGCGCAGGTGTGCAATCCATTGGCGTGTGCTACAACGTGATCAGCAACAACCTCCCCTTGTGGAGCGATGTGGTGCAACTCTACAGGTCCAAGGGCATCAACGGAATGCGCATCTACTTCGTTGACGGGCAGGCCCTCTCCGTGCTTCGCAACTCTGGCATCGGCCTCATCCTCGACGTCGGCAACGACCAGCTCGCCAACATCGCCGCCAGCACCTCCAACACGGCGTCCTGGGTGCAGAACAATGTGCGTCCCTACTACCCGGCCGTGAACATCAAGTACATCGCCGCCTGCAACGAGGTGCAGGGCGGCACCATGCAGAGCATCGTCCCGGCCATGCGGAACCTCAACTCGGCCCTCTTCGCCGCGGGTCTCGGCGCCATCAAGGTGTCCACCTCGATCCGATTCGATGCGGTGGCCAACTCCTTCCCGCCCTCCGCCGACGTGTTCGTGCAGTCATACATGACGGACGTAGCCCGGCTCGTGGCGAGCACCGGCTCTATGGACGAGCTGGACAACCCAGACCAAGCCTGAGTTGACCAGGAGGACATCGTCGCCCACCTCGGCCATCACACAAGGTTGATCCCTCTTGTTTTTTTCCGCTGCTATGCTCTAGCCGGCCTAGTTTCTATTCGCCTTGTGAAACCAAACCCCGAAGGCTGGGAGATGTCTGTCATATCTTTATTGCTAGATTGATGCCTAGGTGAACTACATAAGATTCTTGCATAGGAGTAGTATGAAAAATTCTTTAATTTTCCTAGGTTGAACTATATGAGGTCCTTCATGAATTTCTGTATGCCTAGGTTGAACTGTGGTTCCAATTTAGATGCAATAAAACTCAGCACTTTTCCAGCCCTCTCAGGTCATCAGCGCTCCCAACCGTCTGATAATCCATTTGTGCATTTTTTTCCCGTTAGATTAGTTGTGAATCACTTTTAATCTCGTGCCATATCGTTCGCTAATACAGATCGCTCATGTAACGCCCCGGACACACCCGCCGGTGGTCGTTACTCCTGGCGGGATCTAGACTGGCCTCAGATATCAATACTAGTCTTTTCTGCGCACTTTGTCCTCACTCGTGCGCACCCGGGAGCAACTTCCCGGTCGGTCACCCATCCTAAAACTACTCCAAGCTGAGCACGCTTAACTTTGGAGTTCTATCCGAATGGGCTCCCGAAAAAGAAGGAATTCCTTATTGATATGAGTAGTCTATCATCCCTAATAAGCCAGGCCATCGCATACACCCTCACTCAGAGGAATCGACGTCCTCGTCGGGCCACAGGAACGTTCCCTCTTGGCACAACCGTCTGTGCTTCCAGGACAGCACATGTGCCATGCCGTGTGCCACGACGGGTCACAAACGTCATGCACAACATGACTGCAAACTGTCCGCAAACATCCGTGTAACCGCGAGGGTCGGCTCTGATTACCAACTTGTAACGCCCCGGACACACCCGCCGGTGGTCGTTACTCCTGGCGGGATCTAGACTGGCCTCAGATATCAATACTAGTCTTTTCTGCGCACTTTGTCCTCACTCGTGTGCACCCGGGAGCAACTTCCCGGTCGGTCACCCATCCTGAAACTACTCCAAGCTGAGCACGCTTAACTTTGGAGTTCTATCCGAATGGGCTCCCGGAAAAGAAGGAATTCCTTATTGATATGAGTAGTCTATCATCCCTAATAAGCCAGGCCATCACAGCTCACGTCATGGGCCACTGTTTCGTTATCTTGTTTGGACACTCTGGGTTAAGTTGGACCCAATGAGCTATGGCAGTTTCCCACGTGAAGCGGATGGACATGCAGGCTCGCACAATCCCGCAAACCCTCGGCATGGTTTCCTAGAAAACATGCAAGGGTTTCCGGGAGTGATGACAGCGACGGCTCATGCACGACAGTTCCCTAACCTAGCGATACGGGAGCGACGAGTGCGACGCTGGAGGTTCGACCGATCTGATGTACAGCGCTGGAAGATCATGGATATCGCCTAGAGGGGAGGGGGGTGAATGGGCGCTTTAAAATAATTACGATTTAGGCTTGAACAAATGCGGAATAAACCTAGCGGTTAATTTGTCAAGAACAAAATCTACAACAACTAGTCTCACCTATGTGCACCAACAACTTATGCTAAGTAAGATAAACAACTAGGTGATAGCAAGATATATGACAAGAAACAATATAGCTATCACAAAGTATAGTGCATAAGTAAAGGGCTCGGGTAATAGATAACCGAGGAACGCGGAGACGACGATGTATCCCGAAGTTCACACCCTTGCGGATGCTAATCTCCGTTTGGAATGGTGTGGAGGCACAATGCTCCCCAAGAAGCCACTAGGGCCACCGTAATCTCCTCACGCCCTCGCACAATGCAAGATGCCGTAATTCCACTAAGGGACCCTTGAGGGCGGTCACCGAACCCGTACAAATGGCAACCCTTGGGGGCGGTTAACGAACCCGTACAAATTGCTTGGGGCAATCTCCACAACCTAATTGGAGACCCCGACGCTTTCCCGGAGCAATACACCACAATGATTGTGCTCCGAACACCACCAAGGTTGGGGCTACCTCCACAACTTAATTGGAGGCTCCCAACAACACCACGAAGCTTCATCACAATGTAATATGGCTCCGCGGTGACCTCAACCATCTAGGGCGCCCAAGCACCCAAGAGGAACATGCTCAATGGTTCCAAGCACCCAAGAGTAATAAGCTTCTCAATTAGTAACTTCCGCGTATCACCGTGGAGAACTCAAACCGATGCACCAAATGCAATGGCAAGGGCACACAGAGTGCCCAAGTCCTTCTCTCTCAAATCCCACCAAAGGAGCTGATGCTAGGGAAGGAAATGAGAGGAAGAACGGAGAAGAGAACACGAAGAACTCCAAGAACTAGATCCAAAGGGTTCCCCTCACAAAGAGGAGAAAGTGATTGGTGGAAATGTGGATCTAGATCTCCTCTCTCTTTTCCCCCAAAAAACTAGCAAGAATCCATGGAGGGATTGAGAGATAGCAAGCTCGAAGAAGGTCAACAATAGGGGAAGAACACGAGCTAAAAGGATAAGATCCATTGGGGAAGAAGACCCACTCTTATAGGAGGGGAAAGACTCCAACTGTTATCCCCTCTCACAGCCCGCGCGGCGCGGTACTACCGCACCAAACTTGCGGTACTACCGCAAGGCCATGTGGTAGTACCGCAAGGCGGTGCGGTACTACCGCTCGCTCGGAAGTGACCAGATGAGGGCATGTTGCACAGTGTAACGAACGGTAGAACTGCCGGAGCGGTACTACCGCGCGCCCTGACATTACTACCGTAAGGCAGGCATCAACTAGTACCGGAAATGCGCGGAAGTAATAAATTACATCCGCGCCTACTTCCGCTGAGATTGGAGCTGACGAAAGTCCGGCACGGTAGTACCGGACAGGAGTCGCGGTACTACCGTATGAGGGCGGATGTAAAAAATTACATCCGCGCCTACTACCACATGCGTTTGTGTCAGGGCTGGGGGCAGCGGTACTACCGCTTAGCTCCTGCGGTACTACCGCTCCCTTGAGCGGTAGTACCGCACACCACTGAGGCTTTAGCACTTGGACGCCTTCATATCGCAGCTAAAAACACAGAAGGATGCAATAAAACCAAAGCTGCCATAACTTCTGCAAATGAGCTCCGAATTGAGCGAACTCAAGCTTGTTGGATAGTGTTATACTAAGAAGAGGTAGGGAGGTATGCCTAAGATATAGAGGAGTGATCACTTCATCAGAGATGAACCGGCATAACCTCCAACATCGAAAACATCATAGAAGATGCATGTGAACTCCGTTTTTGATGAACTCGAGCTTGTCATCAAGATGACCTTAAGCTCTAAGACTCACAAAGAGAACCGACAAAAACTCCAACATCTAAAACATCATAGTAGATGCATGTGAACTATGTTTTTCGATGAACCCGAGCTTGTCAAGACAATGACCATAAGCTCCAAATCTCACAAGGAGAAGAAACAAACAAGAACCAATAAAGATGATGCAAGCATTCAATGGTTTGAGCTCTCTACGAACGATACGATCAAGCTACTCATTGAGATCCCCCCTTGATAGAACGGCAATCGATCCTATAGCCCGGTCTCCAAACTACCACCATGAGACCGGTAAAATAGAGAACCTATCAAGGGAAAACATTTGCCTTGCACAAAGTCCACTTGAGCTAGATGTAGACGATCTTGAGTTCCTCAAGTTGGACCACCTTTCTTGATTGCGTTGGCTCGGTGAAGACTATTAGATTGCTCCCCCATACTCCACTATGGGTGAGCCACTCTTCGGCATATATTCACAAGTCCACTGTCACCACAATGGACGGCAAGCTTCAAGCACTTGATCTCCTCGTGATGCATCACTTGAACTTGCACACTGAAACCTAACCCCACAAAGAACTCTCACGAAGACCATGGGTTAGTACACAAAGCTTAATTGACAATGCTTACCATACCATGGCATCACTTGATCCCTCTCGGTACATCTTCTACGCTTTGTGTGTTGATCAACTTGATTCACTCCTTCACTTAGTCTTGATCAACCTTGAATCTTTCCAACTCTCTTCATTTGGATGTTGTCTTGAAGGTAAAGATGAATGATAACACACTCTTCTTCTTCAAGACATTCTTGCAATAAGCTCAACACTCACAAGACCAATCTTTGGATAATTCCTTAATAGCACCTTGGTCATCACAAACTCTCCTTGAAACCAACACATGGACTCCAAGAAAAGCCTATGGACAAACCCTTCAAATATAACTCAGGGAAACCATTAGTCCATAGAAATTGTTATCAATTACCAAAACGAAACATGGGGGCATCGCATGTTCTTTCAGGCGCCTTGTCGGATGACTGGACGGTATCCGCTAGGTTGCACTACCAGACGGTGTCGTTGCATGAACAGCCGAACACGATTCAACTAATACCACTAATTGAGACATTAATCGTTATCAATAGAGGTGTATGCGGCGGCCGCCAATTATTATTGTGGGTCAGTTACAATTTTGCATTCATGTTTTTCCTAAAATTTATGAGCACATCTTCAATTCATGAACACCTATATAATCGCAGTCTTATGCTCGTTCTTCCCAACTATCCGCACTTCTGGAAACCATTCTGCAAGAGCGATGCCTGATATTTTAGGTATGCAATTCGTTCCAATCCTGCATCCCCTCTTCCCCAATTCTTTGTTGTTTTTCTCTATTCATAATTTTTTGTGTTCACAAAAAATGTTGGTTCTTCATTTTTAAGGATGTGAAACTGTTCTGCTGGATTAGAAGGTTTAGGCATTATTGTATTCAATGGCTAACGGATAGGTTAGTACCAGTGTTCTTATGCCTCATCTTATCTGTAAAAATGTACATGTAATTCCTCAAGATGTAGTACACCAAACTATAAGTTTATCCCTTTGATGGGTAAAGCACTAGCACTAGCGACAAAGAACCTGAGGACAAGGACAGGGACAACACTAATGAAATTGGTAAAAATGAAGGACAAATCTCTGCTACACTTGATGCAACATACAATCATTTCTCATTTTGT
Source organism: Secale cereale (assembly GCA_902687465.1). Classification (NCBI taxonomy): domain Eukaryota; kingdom Viridiplantae; phylum Streptophyta; class Magnoliopsida; order Poales; family Poaceae; genus Secale; species Secale cereale. The sequence continues at coordinate 737,137,729 of LR738714.1, read as the reverse complement.
TATATCATTGACTATTTTTTTTACTTCATTACCATCTTCTGCCAAGGAACAAGAGGCACCATCTTTTGAAATTGCTACTGCAAGCAAAAATGATTCACACAATACTAGCAACAAGCCATGAAAAAGGTCTAGACCAAAACTTGCAACCTAAAATTTAGTCCATGTACACTTACTATTGATTTACAAACATGAACTAAAGCCAACAAATAAACTTCTGCAAAGAAGAAGATGCACTTATCTTAAATGAGCTTTGATCAGCTTATTTCGGAAGCAACGGGCATATGTTCACCTTTCAAAGTTATTTAGTTTTGTATTAATAAATATTTCGCCTGGATGTGAATTCTACTACATGATTAGATGATTAACAATATTTTCTTCACCAGTTAACGTGTCTTTGTACTATGTTTTGTAAAAACTATTCCTCTTTGTGCTCTCAAAAATGAAACAACTTATGCATTTCTATTCATATAGTTATCGTACCTCTAAATAATGTTTGTTTCCATAGCTCTGGTTTCTATTCCTACAGGAGAATGCACTTCTTCAATCTTCTACTAATCTGCCAAGAATGTTCAAAATGCACGTCTTCGATTTTCTACTATTCTACCAAGAATCTTTAAACCCCAATTATACAATATCTCAAATTCTTAGCATAACAAAATGCACATATTCGGTTTTCAGTTCAACTTTTCATATGCAAAATAAGGATTCCTACCTTGAATTCTGCAGTCAAAGCAGACCTTTAATGCCTACCCCTCAAAAAATTATAGCATGGACCTAATAATTCCTCTCATAATCATTGTTTCTCCCGAAAATTCGTTTTTGAGCCCAGGCTCAGATGCACATGATATCTTAGCCATTCATCTGTGTCGTAAGTTGTATCCTAACAACTATTCACACTTTATATGATATAGAAATATTGTGGGCCACCATCTCATTAAAGCGGTCGTCGTTGTCACGGGTTAGAAGGAACAGCTCGTCTCACACGGTCCTACATTTTTTCTGGGCCAACCTAATTCATCTGCCATGTTAAATATGCATGCACAAACATTCCATGCCATTTCAACCTGGTGCATCTGCCCGTGGCAAACGTTCATATCTACCCAGCATCAATTCGCCGTCGCTCAACCGGGCCGCTGCTCACCTCCTCCGCATCTGATTCCTCCAGCTTCTCGGCGCTGCCAATGCTATCCATGACAAACGATTGTTCGCCTTCTTCGGAGAAGGCTGGTACATCGTCGATCATGACTGCGTCGGCTGGATCATGCTCTCCGAAGCCCTCAGTAGCCAGTTCAACCGTGCTAGATTCCCCGCCTTGCGCGAAGGTCTCCATGCTTCATCCTCAAACTCCAACACCTCACCCTACATTGTTGTTCTTCGTACAACCTGACAAATATGGCCCGAGAGAAGACTTACAGTCTGCACCGCTCTTCGCCATCCTCGCCGGTCGTGCTCCACGCATCTGCATCCGCCTCCGTCTTCATGGTATGGTCATCCTGCAAGCGGCAAGTCAATGTAACGGACATTGTACTGCTAGATACTGCACACACTATATGCATGGCGTCGTACCTCAACGACATTGCTCATGCGCTGCTCATCCCGTTCTGGGCGTTGTCATTGTGTTCACCTGCTCAACCGTCTGTTCACCACCTCCGGCTTACCCTGCACATCAAGTTCCATAGAATAAATAACCCATGTTACTCCCTCTGTCAGAGAGCACTGTCATCAAAAACAAAATTCAGATGAGCATGATATCTCTCACCGAACAGCCGCACACTATCTCCTGTGTTTACTTGGTCCTCTCAGTGTTCAGTCTACTCTTGCAATACCATATCCCAAAGCCAATCTCCACGAATACAAGTTGGAAAAGTCATCCGCCTCACCCAACAAGTTGAAACTCAGACCAAGTTCTGTAAATTTTCGGACAGATTGTTCCAGGGCACTCATCCGTGAGTCAAGACTGTTAGGATGTTGTGATGGCTCGTGCGGCTGCTTCAAGCAAAGTTGCTGGCGATGATGCTAGGGTCGACACGATTGCCGCAAGCAGCGTTGTTGGCAATGTTGGGACGACCAGCACGGCGTTGCGATACAGAAAACGCGGTGTTATGGGCGGTGTTGTTGTGTGGGTGAGGGTGGACAACGAGACGAGGTGTTGCAATTTTGATCCAACGACCATAGGAACTAGATCCAACAGCTGGCGACCCGATTGATCCTATGCAAGGATAAGTCGGTTGAAGCCTAACGGGTTCTTGTTTCTAGAAAGTTCCACAACTATTTCATTCAAGTTCCATAAATCCAAACATCCGGTAAGAAGAACGGGCTCTTTATTGTAAGAAGTGCATATCGGCTGGCTGCGACCAAGCGTGACGGGTTTTTCGCTGGTGGTGCGTCTAGCTGCCTGCCAGACGGCGAGCGTTCTCTCTGGATCTTTATTTAGCGTGCAGAAGTGGCACTGAAGATGCGTGTAATGCCATGGAAAGCAACGGCCGGTGGGCTAGTTCCGAACAAGTGCAAGGTATACCAGCATATATCCAAACGACTTGCATGTTCGGTGTGTGCGCGTGGAAGTTTAAGGAAGGAAGCTTCCTTGCACTAGTTTCATGCAGCCATGCACGGGCCCTCTCGCAATCTATAAGAGAAATTTAGCCGCTCCCACCAAATGAACTACTAGTCAATTAATAATGGAAAAGAATGGATTCTTCATCTACTTGCTGCTTGCACAGTTGGCCAGTTGCACTGAACAAGTACGTGATATGGTCATCATTTTAGTTTGGCGTATTTGGAACTTGCGCACAGATCTGGTGCATGGTAAGGAAATTCACCCAGTTGGAACAAGTGCGGAATTTTTTTTTGGATAGTTACTTGAAGTCCCTGAAATAATCAAGGAACTACACCAACTGAGGAGATCATTATAGGTGAAATGCCTCTCGATGAGGCATACTCTAAGATGTGTGACAAAGTTTGTACTCCGCCAATGCCTTGGCCTGCACCACATTCAGGCGATAGGATGGTTCGGTGATCTTTGCGGCGTATCGGTACCACTTTAACTGTAATGAGGCTCGTGAGGTAGAGATCCATTTTCTTAGTTTGGACAAAATGGAAAATGCATAGATTAAATGATTGGGGTGAGGGCTAAACTGCAAAATTCGTTGTAAATGCTTTGAATCTAGGTTGGTAATCGAAACTCAAGCAATTCACGGACCCTCTAGTATGCTAGTAGACCTGGTACCATAAGCGGATTTGGTTCTCTCAGATGCGCGTGCACCCTATATACGTACATTATTCTTCCATGTTCTTATTTTCTATTATCTCCTTTGCATTGGCACGGACGCACCTACTGTCAATGTGTTTATGAGACTAATCAAATCCACGGAGACACTACAGAATTCATCTTGTCCGAAGGTTTTTAGAAATATTAGTGGACACAAACTTTTTCCATCAAAAAATTGCAGTGCCATTAATTATTATAAGATGTGCTAATCTTTTATAAATTTGATGTATATTTTACTCCCGCCGTCTCAGTTTACAGAGCGTGCACGTAGTTCTAGGTCATTCATTTGACTAACTAAATATGAGTTATATTTCATCAAAAGTACATCACTGGATTCTTAAGCAGAAATAAAAGATTGCACTTTAATACTCAATTTGCTTCAAATGAATATAATTGTATTCGATGCTTAGATGACTATGGCTTATTTTGGCTATTAGATTTTAAGATGACCAATAATTTATTACAATGACGAGATGTTTGTCCGTGCAGTTTTAAACTTGAGAGGTTCGAAAATCTTACTGCAATATGTTCTCTATAACTATTCGGTTAAATCTTGAATCTGAAAATTTATATATGGCGTTCATTTGTTGGTTCATAAGTTTAACTAGATGGATGGGATTTTTTTTTTCTTTTATTGTGCTATCGTGCGTTGCGTTAATCAATTAAGGCGATGCCGTAGTCATTCACATGAACTCCCCGCAAAAGAAAAAACTCCTACAACAGCTAAACGGCCGGATGCCACTCTTATCCGCATGCATGCAGGTGTACAATCCATCGGCGTCTGCTACGGCGTGATCGGCAACAACCTCCCGTCCCGGAGCGACGTGGTGCAGCTCTACAGGTCCAAGGGCATCAACGGCATGCGCATCTACTTCGCCGACGGGCAGGCCCTCTCCGCGCTACGCAACTCCGGCATCGGCCTCATCCTCGACATCGGTAACGACCAGCTCGCCAACATCGCCGCCAGCACCTCCAACGCGGCGTCCTGGGTCCAGAACAACGTCCGGCCCTACTACCCGGCCGTGAACATCAAGTACATCGCCGCCGGCAACGAGGTGCTGGGCGGCGCCACGCAGAGCATCGTCCCTGCCATGCGGAACCTCAACGCGGCCCTCTCCGCCGCCGGTCTCGGCGCCATCAAGGTGTCCACCTCGATCCGGTTCGACGCGGTGGCCAACTCATTCCCACCCTCCGCCGGCGTGTTCGCGCAGTCGTACATGACGGACGTGGCCCGGCTCCTGGCGAGCACCGGCGCGCCCCTGCTGGCCAACGTGTACCCCTACTTCGCGTACCGCGACAACCCGCGCGACATCAGCCTCAACTACGCGACGTTCCAGCCAGGCACCACTGTGCGTGACCAGAACAACGGGCTGACCTACACTTGCCTCTTCGACGCCATGGTGGACGCCGTGTATGCGGCACTGGAGAAGGCCGGCGCGCCGGGCGTGAAGGTGGTGATTTCCGAGAGCGGGTGGCCGTCGGCGGGCGGGTTTGCGGCGTCGCCGGACAACGCGCGGACGTACAACCAGGGGCTGATCAACCACGTCGGCGGGGCGTCGATTATCCTAACTAACCTCTGTTCCTAAGTTGTGTAGGTCGGCGGCAATTATCGGAAGAAGCAGATTGGTTTATCCTAACTAACCAGGGACTGAATGGCTACCACGATTCATAGAAGCATTGCAACGCTGTCGTTATTTGGAATGCATGCGCAAAAAAATTGCCTTAAATGGAAGTAGATTGTAGCCTATATATGTCTGAATAAATATATCGTAGAAAACAATCCAGGGTAGGAAACTCATATGGTATCTAATATAATATGCAGGGAAACAAATGGATGGTGCACATGTTTGCATACCAATGCAAGAAGCAGGAGACCGCTGCAAACATGAAATGAAGCCTATCCGAGGAGCAAGAGACCTACTAAGCAAAAGTTGAAACACCTGTTGATCCGGAGAGCAATCTTCAAAATATTAACAAATAAGTTGGGGGATAGGAGAAATCCCAGGTGACTGAAAACATGAAGCTTGCAGCAGGAAAATAACTACAATGTACTGATAAAATAGAAATGAACAAATAAATTAGTAAAATGATAATATTGGCTTTTGTACTATGTCCATACGAAAACAAAACATGTGCAGCTCGCATTGCTAACCAATTTGTGTAAGCATGTATCATATTGAATAGCAATTTTACGACATAAGAATCTGAAAGAAACACAAGGAGTGGCAATACAAAGGGGTTATAAACACATCTTTGCCCGCCTTTGCAGGTTAATGAAGCAGAAGATAATGAGGGACAGAAACTGAGTGCTGCGAGGCCATTCCATGTGCATTTGTGGCATGAAGGTGGAAGAGATTCCGACATAAAAGCGGGGAAGACGAACGAATCGTTTGGAGCAGCGGAAAGGTTGGCGGCGGTCACTAGCAGGGGGCATTGGGAGCGGTCACTGGCAGGGGGCATTCGGTGCGGCGGCTTAAGTCACCCGCGGTCGCTGGCCATGAGGAGCATAGACTGTGGTGGCAGCGCTGGTAGAGCGTGGACGTGGCAGCGGCTGGATCCCCCATCTGTGGTGAGGTTGCTAGCCAAGGGACCGCCAACAATGAGGGTGGTTGGCTGGACCCAAGCAAGGGTGGTGGCGGCTGCTGGGAGAGCATGAGGGGCCGCCGGGGCTGGCCGTGCAAGGGTAGTCAGTGGCACAGCCGTCAGAAGGGGATGTTGCGATGGCGGCTTGACATAAGTTTTTCTTTTTTGAACAATGCTTGAAAAAAGTGCGTGGGTCATACCATCTTCAACGATAGTTGCCTATGGGCTTCTTAGTGCCCAAATCTTATGCCCAACCCAAA
>LR738714.1:737112116-737131514 GCA_902687465.1 Secale cereale | reverse complement strand
GGGGGGGGCAGCGAGCGGTAAGAACGAAACGATATGTTCACTCGGCGGTGGCTACTGATCTATGCCGCATGAACGGCTAGAACAATTCCTGCGACGACTTGACGTGGCTTCATGAGACGGCAGGAAACCCTCCTAGTGGTGTGCATCTATTTAGATTTGACCAGCACTTGATCGGAGGGCTGTAGACAACCGATCTATGTTGCGTCAACGGCTAAAACAATTCGGGTGACGTGGCTCATGAGAAGACTGGAAAATCATCTAGTGGGATGCCTCTATTTAGATATAGAAGATAGGTCGCCTTGCATGATGCAAAAGGTATTGCGGACCAAGAAAAATAATAATGGGCCTCAGGGCCTTTGAGAAGAACTTGGTTAATGTTATTAAAGTAGAAAATTAATTTCTCTTAAAATAAGATATTCGCCACCGTTTCTAAATATAAGTTATTTTAGAGATTACAATATGAACTACATACAGAGCAAAATGAGTGAATGTACACTCAAAAATATGTCTATATGCATCCATATGTAATCTATAATGAAATCTCTAAAATAGTTATAGTATTTAGGAACGGAGGGAGTACATTATTAATTCCACCTCAATGAATGTAAAGTTTTTTTTGAGAGAATTAAATGTTTATTTTGTAGCTACGATCGATTTGAAAAATTAATGAGCATATATATCTTCTCAAATTTATATGACAATATTTTTAGTATATTTCCTATTAACTTTGGTGAGTAGTGAATACCCATTTATTGGGTACCAAATATTTATAGATTTATCTCTATATATAGCTTGCATATTTGGATGCTTACACACAAATATATCTGTAAAGCATTAGTTGTCAGCCAGAGCTAGAGCACCAACAATGGCAAAGCATACAGCCCCCCTCCTCGTGGCAATACTGTCCATCCTTCTGACTGCCACCAGAGCCACCCTGACCAAGGCCCCCGTCCCTGCCCCAGCAGCCAAGCCGACAGCGTACGAAATGCTAGGGCGATATGGTTTCCCGCCGGGCATCCTCCCGCAGGGAGTGCATGACTACGAGCTCCGACCGGACGGCTCCTTTGAGGTACACTTCACTGATGAATGCAAACTTCGTATTGACGGCTACGACATCCACTACAGCACTCGGGTTGCCGGGAACATAAAAAATGACACGATCAGCGGCCTCGAAGGCATTAAGGTGAAGGTCTTTATTGCATGGATCAGCATAGAGGATGTCGGCCGCGATGGCAATGAGCTTAGGCTGCACACCAGGGTCATATCCAAGTCATTCTCGGTCGATGTTTTCTCCTCTAGCCCTAAGTGTAACTGAGGCTTGATGGCAAGATCGACATAAGTGTTGCCACCCCAAGACTGCCTCTTCGATCACGTCGTTTGAAGTTTCCTACTTTCTTCGTAGCATTGATGATGCACGTTGCCGCTTGATTTGCAACCCCGTGCCATCTTACCAATTCATGTAATCCCATTGTAGTATGGGCTGAGAGCCTGAAACTGAATGATAAGTATAAAAAAGTGCCTTTTGTTCGTGATTGCAAAATTTATTTGTGAGATTTAAATTACGAGGTGTTGGACGGTGAATGCTTTACCTGATCAGAGAAAGCATAATGGTATTGTGGCACAAAAACAAACTTTCACTTAGCTCTCAGCATCATCTTTGATATAACTTTTGATCTATTAATCATGCCATGTCAGCATTAGAGCGTGCCAAAGGATCACCGCTGTCATCACCCCTCTTTCATTGAAGTCGGACCAAATTTATTGTATTAGATAGTCAGAAAATCATTGTGCTAAGGCCTCATAGGAGGGGCGGAGATGGGCCCCGGGGACCCAGGGCCCAGGCCCGGGGCGTGGAAAATGTAACGGGCTGTTGTTATAAAGGATTTTCTGCAGGCCCAGGGTGCAGCCCAGTGAAACAAAGCAGCCCAAAGACTTGATGGGCTGTGTTACGTGAAACAAACGCACGGGAAGACCATCCCACTCCCTCGCACGAGGCACACGACTACACGAGACGCAACGCTATTGCCAAAAAAGAAGAGGAAACGCAGAGCTCGTGCGGCGGCCACCGAGTCGCATCGATCTCGAGAGTCCAGACTCCAGCGCTCGCGCGGCGCCACTGTCCGCTCCCGTCACTCCCTCTGCTCCATGTCGCCGCCCTCCTGTCCTATTCTTCGTTCGCCCCGCGCCATCCCTGTCTATTTCGCTGCTTGCTGCCGCTGCTGCAGCTTGTATGTTTCTAATTTTTCATTGAAGCAACTAGCGCGGCGGCACGCCGTGCCCCGTGTTAGAATAAATCCGAGGCATACCGTCGATCATCTGAGGACCAAGCAATCAAACGAGCACGACTCCAAAATTTGTTAACGAGGTTCACCGATATGGCTACATCCCCGGGGCTTGACTACGGGCACTCCTCCCGTGGCACCGTAACAATACCGCATACCGGCCACCCGAGCGCCGGCACATGCCGCCGGCTCCCCCTTGCGCACTTGTGCTATTATGTTGGCAGTGATTACATCGTGTGTCTACCCTCGCTATATAAGAGATGCCTAGGATACAAGTGTCTTACTTGGACACGACTTCATATCCTATCTAAACACAATACAAGTCCAACTGTAACCTACCTTGTACACAATATTCGACACAACTCTAACAAACTCCACCTTGGCGAATATTCTCCACCATATTGAATTCGTCAATGCGTCAAAATTTCATGTACATTGGACTTGAGCTTATCCTATGAGTACCGCTGCTACTCCAAAGACTCCATATGACTCCACCTGCAAGGGTGCAACTTGTAGTCCCTTCTTTTCTTGACCACAGTCAACACTCGAGCAAAATTAAGTTCCACATAGCTCTAGTTAGTGCTCCCAACTTCCAGATCATCAGTCCAATGCCGTCACACACTGATCACTGACCTGCGTGAAAGTGAACAACTCACATATTGGGTGTCACACATAAGAGTTACCAGAACTCAACATCAATGCTCCTTTCTTGACCGCCTGTCTGAAACTTGAAGGAATTTCACCATTGCTTGTAGTCATCCCGAGTCAAATTCACAGTTGTCTCACCACATGTATGACCACCAGAGCCCTGGCCCGTCTCCATGTCCCGTGTATACCGCTCGCCTCACCGCTATTACCGCGCCGAGCCTCCGCTGTCCTAGTCGAGTCTCAAGGGTCGCGAAACCACACCACTCAACCCCCACTGCAGAGTACCACCGATCATCACCGACCGATGACGTGTTTCACGCTTCCATCAAACCACTAAGCTCCAGTCCGAATTGCGCGCCTCTCGCTTTTTTTTCCGTTCGCTGAATAGGCTTCGATTCCCTGGATCCTTACACCGTAGCCCCTCAATCCAACTCCACCTTCAACATGACTCCTTGGGAGATAATCAGTCCACCCTCGCGTCCCGTCGACTTCAAGCTCACATGCGTACGCCATCTTGAATCAACCCCACACCATAGTCTAGTCGAAGCCACACAAGCCCTCGGGGCCTGCACCACGTGTTTCCACGCCCAGAAGTCGGTCACCATCAACATCACGCTCCCATGTCACCGTCGCCGATCCCACCACCATCTTCTGTACCAACCGACATCCATGTCGATCCATCAGACTTTTCAGTCTGACCTAGCCGAACTTGTCCGACTGTAGACACATTCCAGACTTCTCAAGCCGTCACCGTGACCTTGTCATCCATACACAAATGTGTACCAACAAAGAAAACCAAAGCAAAGTCCATAGAGCCTTCCCGTGTGAACATACCAAATCAGATCAACAAAACTAACTAGCTCAAGCACTTGATTCATCACACGTCTGTAGCTAACCTTTTCTTTTCTTTTTTTCCATGACATCATCACAATCTCACTAAGCCCTTGTGCCAATTTTTTTCACCAAACAAATCTCACCTCTCGTGTGTTGCACATCAATATCAGCACTAAGCCTTGGCAATCACGTCCCGCGCAGCATCATGCCTGACCTCGCAGCTGCACAAGGGTCTAGCCCGTCAAGCACACACAAAAGGCCAGCTTGCACATCCTAGGCTCAAGCCCACAAGCCGCGTTGGCTCCGGTTCGCCCGCCTGCAGCGGTGCGCACCTGGGCAGCTGCCCACGCACGGGGCTTCCGTAGCTCCACTCGACGAAACCGACTGACCCGCTGTCTGCCTGCCCGTGCGGCGCGCCGCCCCACTGCTTCATGCACGCGCTTCTGTACGCTCGCCCGATCAATCCGATCGCCACACGTCTCTACTGCCGCAACGCGCACGTAACCTTCCGCTGATCCAATCTCGTCCAGAATCACACTGGCCACCGCAGCCAGCTGCATCTCAAACTCGATACTTCCTCTAGATCAACTTCACCGTGGCCTTAAATAACCTAGCTCTGATACCACTTGTTAAAATAAATCCGAGGCATACCGTCGATCATCCGAGGACCAAGCAATCACACGATCATGACTCCAAGATTTGTTAACGAGGTTCACCGATATGGGTACATCCCCGGGGCTTGACTACGGGCACTCCTCCCCGTGACACCGTCACAATACCGCACACCGGCCACCCGAGCGCCGGCACATGCCGCCGGCTCCCCCTTGCGCGCCTTTGCTATTATGTTGGCAGTGGTTACTTCGTGTGTCTACCCTCGCTATATAAGAGAGTCCTAGGATACAAGTGTCCTACTAGGACACGACTCCATATCCTATCTAAACACAATACAACTACAAGTCCAACTGTAACCTACCTTGTACACAATATTCGACACAACTCTAACACCCCGCCAATATGTTATGTATAGATACATTACCCTTGAAAGACATTGAAAAACATCTTTTTTTCTAACGTGGTAGTAGTGTCTGCTTATAGATGATAATCTATGATTATAGTGTCTGCTTAACATGGTAGTAGTGTCTGCTTATATATATTTCTCTGTTGATGCAGTGTCTTTGTTTATGTCTTGGATGATTCAGATGGGGTTGGTTGGATGTATGGCATCGTTCCTGCTAATGCTGTGCCCAACCGCGGTGCTATGCTCCTTGAACTAAACAATTCAAATGGGTAATTTTTTGTCTGCAAAATCTGCAAATTTCTAAAATTTGCCACTGAAATCGTGCAAAACAATCTTGGCCACCGAAATCTACCAAACTGTGCACTTATGCTGTTCACTTCAGGAGAAGCCAATTTCTGAAAATAAGAAACTTTGCTAGTTGCATATCTTTTAAAGCATGAGCATTAATAATAATACCGTGTTCATTCAAAATATTTAGATAAAAAATTGACAATAAAACATTGCAAAACAGAGGGAATTTTCCAAAGGAAAACTCCTTGTCAACAAGACAAACAAAATACAGAACAATCATGAGATTTGGAGTCATAAAAATAGCAAAGGAAAAAGGGACACGGCGATTTGGTGCCCGAGCTCAGATGCTCCCGAAATCGTCGCGGTCCATTGTGGTCTCAGGATGGGAACAAATCAGTTTGATAGGGACGCCAATAAATCATGTAATCTGGGGTGGGTCGATATACTGTACAGAACAGTGGTCCAGGCATGGGCCCAAACCATATGGGTGGGAGCGCAAATGGGCGTGGGCTTTGTGACCCGCGGCTCGGATCGTTACCTTTTCGTCTGAGCGCTAGAACAGGTGGGCCGTACAGGATGAATGGACTAAACTGGGCGAAAAAGTATTTTTACCGATGCCGGGATGTACCGGTGTGCAATCCACCGTTCACCACTTTCATCAAGATTCAGGCATAATTTTATACACTTTCCTTTCATATGCAAATACATTAGCTTAAACAGAGTAATACTTGTACTTGCGTCAGACACTGTCAGCTATACTTATACTTGCGTCAGGCAGAACAATGTATGCATGCATTCTCTCACCACATGCACACATTGCATGGGTTCTTTGTCTCCATACAATTGACATGTATTTAATTTCATGTTCATATTTTGAGTGATTGATATCTATTAAAAGGAAATGTCCATTTTTGAAACTTTTTATATATTTGGAATCGTGATGACAAGATCTTCAGAACAAGATCAATTTTGAATATATTAAAACTACTTTTTATTTTACATATTTTAGTTATTTTTTAAAAGACTTTCATAAAGCACAAAATTGTTTAGCTGTGATATTTATTTCACATATTTTAAAAGATGAATTTAGGCACATTTAAAATTTATTTCACTCATTTTCATGGATTTAGGCTCATTAAAAATTTATTTCACACGTTTTAGAAACTGATTTCACTCATTTCATGAAACAACCGATTTCACTCATTTGGTACAACTGATTTCAGTCGTTTCAATTGAAAGAAAAACATGTTTTAATAATTTTTGAAAGAATTTTTTTTTTCAATTGATACTCGATGCAAAGAACTGATTTCAATTATTTCAAAAAACCTACTTCACACAATTCAAGAGATTTCCAATTAAAAAAACAATTTCATTCACTTCACAAAATAGATTTAGCTCATATGTAAGAATACAATTTCAATTATTTCAAAACAATGGTTTCACTGAATTAAAAAGTGTATTTCACTTATTTCAGAAAGTTGATTTCAATCACAAAAGAAACTCATTTCTTAACAGTCAAAAAACCAATTTGACTCATCTGAAGAAACAAATTTCACTCACATGAAGAAAATAATTTTACTGAGTTGTGAAAACAATTTCACTAGATTGAGAAAACATATTTTGATAATTATTTCACTCGTTGCAAGGAACTGATTTCAATTATTGCAAAAAAACTATTACACACAATTAAAAAAATTAGCAGTTGGAAAAACAATTTCACTCGCTTCATAAAACAGATTTCACTCATTTATAAAAATACAATTTCACTTATTTCTAAACATTGGTTTCCCTGAATTAAAAAAACATATTTCACTAATTTTAGAAGGCTGATTTAACTCATTTCAAAATTTCAAATTTAAACATGTTTGAAATGTATCCAGGAGGGATCTCATTCTAAAAGTCTTGGCGCATCGTATTCTAATATATATATTATTTCACAAACAAAATTGTGGTTTAAAAAATATGATTGATTTAAACTAGCATGAATTGAATAAAAGTGTGTTGGGACAGTCAATATATTTTATTCTGCCATGCATGCACATCTCTGGACCTACCGGTACCTTTTAGCAGGGAATACAAAATATGGAATTCTATCATACCTGGTTATACATATGGATGGGCCCTATTTATGCACAGATCATAAAGCACGTGAAGGGTGGATGCTACGCCGGTAGCTCCAGGCTCCGGTAAAAAGGAGTTTGCGCTAAACTGGGCCGTTCGGATAACCAAGGTCCACCAACCCCACCGGATATTCCTCAAAAAAAATTTTTTAACCAACCCCACCGGACGCAGCCGCACCACTCTGCCCCCTCCCCCTCTGCTCTCGTCCCGGCGAAACATGCTTCGCGGCGGCGTGGCCGGCGCTTGAATCGCCGGTGACGGAGCGATGGAAGAAGCCGGGCTCGAGTTCTTACTTGATGCCGGTGACGGTAAGTGGATCTCCACACCTCGGAAATTTCCATTTTTCCTGAATCTGAGGTCATGGCGGGATGAGTGAGCTAATTTGATGAGTGGCCTGCCACCCATGGCGGAATATGATTATGTAGGTTTCTCCTAAGGGAAGAAAGCGAGATCTGGGAAGGCAAGATGAACGTAATGATGCTTCTGGGTGCGGGCAGCATATTGGAGGAGATACAGCTGCTGAGCCAAACTGCAGCGAACTATGGCGGCAAGAAATATCGCCCACTGCATCAGCGCAATCTACTGACAGGGTTAAGCCAGAGGCACTTCGGTGGACAAAAAGGTTCGTTATGTTTTCCTTAATCATGTACAATATACATAATTTTCTGAATGCAAGTTAGGTAGTTTTTGCAGTCTGACACGCCTAGACGAAAAGCACATAGCTGCAAAAACCTGAAATGCGTGTTTGCCTGTGATACATTTTGTCTTGAGATGATTAAAAAAAGAAAAACAGCACGGCACTATTGTAAAATTATACATGGCACACTATTATCAACTATTTTATTTAATAATAAATAAACAATGTTTTATGGGTAAAATTCAGGTTATGGTCGAATCAATAAATTTCGGTTAAATACTCTACCCTCGAAAACTGTTGCGATCTCCTAAACATGTGGGTTATCAGAGGGTGCCAGCGTGCTACAAGATGACCAACGGCCGTTGTTCGCCAGTGTTGTTGGGACGACGAGGTCTGTTGCGAGTGTATCCATATATTACTATAGGGAGAACCGAAGAAGACAAGGCTGCCGCAATACTAGCGCTTGTTGCAACGAGTTCACAACTGGCAATATTCTAAGGGTGTGTTCCATTGCCGGCGATTGGCGAGGGAGGTAGGAACGGGCAGAGTCCACAATGTTAGGATGTTGTGATGGTTCGTGCGGCTGCTTCAAGCATCGTTGCTGACGATGATGCCAGGGTCGACACGATTGCTGTGAGCAGCGTTGTTGGCAATGTTAATACAAAGTCAAACGTATTAATTAATAAAGGACACACCAGCATAGTGATTCACGTCAATGCCTACGACAGCTAAAATAAACGGATGCCACTCTTATCCGCATGCGCGCAGGTGTGCAATCCATTGACGTGTGCTACAGCGTGATCAACAACAACCTCCCCTCCTGGAGCGATGTGGTGCAGCTCTACAGGTCCAAGGGCATCAACGGAATGCGCATCTACTTCGCTGACGGGCAGGCCCTCTCCGCACTTCGCAACTCTGGCATCGGCCTCATCCTTGACGTCGGCAACGACCAGCTCGCCAACATCGCCGCCAGCACCTCCAACACGGCATCCTGGGTGCAGAACAATGTGCGTCCCTACTACCCGCCCGTGAACATCAAGTACATCACCGCCTGCAACGAGGTGCAGGGCGGCGCCACGCAGAGCATCGTCCCGGCCATGCGGAACCTCAACTCGGCCCTCTCCGCCGCGGGTCGCGCCATCAAGGTGTCCACCTCGATCCGATTCGATGCGGTGTCCAACTCCTTCCCGCCCTCCGCCGACGTGTTCGTGCAGTCATACATGACGGACGTAGCCCGGCTCGTGGCGAGCACCGGCTCTATGGACGAGCTGGACAACCCAGACCAAGCCTGAGTTGACCAGGAGGACATCGTCGCCCACCTCGGCCATCACACAAGGTTGATCCCTCTTGTTTTTTTCCGCTGCTATGCTCTAGCCGGCCTAGTTTCTATTCGCCTTGTGAAACCAAACCACGAAGGCTGGGAGATGTCTGTCATATCTTTATTGCTTGATTGATGCCTAGGTGAACTACATAAGATTCTTGCATAGGAGTAGTATGAAAAATTCTTTAATTTTCCTAGGTTGAACTATATGAGGTCCTTCATGAATTTCTGTATGCCTAGGTTGAACTGTGGTTCCAATTTAGATGCAATAAAACTCAGCACTTTTCCAGCCCTCTCAGGTCATCAGTGCTCCCAACCGTCTGATAATCCATTTGTGCATTTTTCCCGTTAGATTAGTTGTGAATCACTTTTAATCTCGTGCCATATCGTTCGCTAATACAGATCGCTCACGTCATGGGCCACTGTTCCGTTATCTTGTTTGGACACTCTGGGTTAAGTTGGACCCAATGAGCTATGGCAGTTTCCCACGTGAAGCGGATGGACATGCAGGCTCGCACAATCCCGCAAACCCTTGGCATGGTTTCCTAGAAAACATGCAAGGGTTTCCGGGTGTGATGACTGCGACGGCTCATGCACGACAGTTCCCTAACCTAGCGATACGGGAGCGACGAGTGCGACGCTGGAGGTTCGACCGATCTGATGTACAGCGCTGGAAGATCATGGATATCGCCTAGAGGGGAGGGGGGGTGAATGGGCGCTTTAAAATAATTACGATTTAGGCTTGAACAAATGCGGAATAAACCTAGCGGTTAATTTGTCAAGCACAAAATCTACAACAACTAGTCTCACCTATGTGCACCAACAACTTATGCTAAGTAAGATAAACAACTAGGTGATAGCAAGATATATGACAAGAAACAATATAGCTATCACAAAGTATAGTGCATAAGTAAAGGGCTCGGGTAATAGATAACCGAGGAACGCGGAGACGACGATGTATCCCAAAGTTCACACCCTTGCGGATGCTAATCTCCGTTTGGAATGGTGTGGAGGCACAATGCTCCCCAAGAAGCCACTAGGGCCACCGTAATCTCCTCACGCCCTCGCACAATGCAAGATGCCGTAATTCCACTAAGGGACCCTTGAGGGCGGTCACCGAACCCGTACAAATGGCAACCCTTGGGGGCGGTTACCGAACCCGTACAAATTGCTTGGGGCAATCTCCACAACCTAATTGGAGACCCCGACGCTTTCTCAGAGCATTACACCACAATGATTGTGCTCCGAACACCACCAAGGTTGGGGCTACCTCCACAACTTAATTGGAGGCTCCCAACAACACCACGAAGCTTCATCACAATGGAATATGGCTCCGCTGTGACCTCAACCATCTAGGGCGCCCAAGCACCCAAGAGGAACAAGCTCAATGGTACCAAGCACCCAAGAGTAATAAGCTTCTCAATTAGTAACTTCCGCGTATCACCGTGGAGAACTCAAACCGATGCACCAAATGCAATGGCAAGGGCACACAGAGTGCCCAAGTCCTTCTCTCTCAAATCCCACCAAAGCAACTGATGCTAGGGAAGGAAATGAGAGGAAGAACGGAGAAGAGGACACGAAGAACTCCAAGAACTAGATCCAAAGGGTTCCCCTCACAAAGAGGAGAAAGTGATTGGTGGAAATGTGGATCTAGATCTCCTCTCTCTTTTCCCCCAAAAAACTAGCAAGAATCCATGGAGGGATTGAGAGATAGCAAGCTCGAAGAAGGTCAACAATGGGGGAAGAACACGAGCTAAAAGGATAAGATCCATTGGGGAAGAAGACCCCCTCTTATAGGAGGGGAAAGACTCCAACTGTTATCCCCTCTCACAGCCCGCGCGGCGCGGTACTACCGCACCAAACTTGCGGTACTACCGCAAGGCCATGTGGTAGTACCGCAAGGCGGTGCCGGACTACCGCTCGCTCGGAAGTGACCAGATGAGGGCATGTTGCACAGTGTAACGAACGGTAGAACTGCCGGAGCGGTACTACCGCGCGCCCTGACGTTACTACCGTAAGGCAGGCATCAACTAGTACCGGAAATGCGCGGAAGTAATAAATTACATCCGCGCCTACTTCCGCTGAGATTGGAGCTGACGAAAGTCCGGCACGGTAGTACCGGACAGGAGTCGCGGTACTACCGTATGAGGGCGGATGTAAAAAATTACATCCGCGCCTACTACCACATGCGTTTGTGTCAAGGCTGGGGGCAGCGGTACTACCGCTTAGCTCCTGCGGTACTACCGCTCCCTTGAGCGGTAGTACCGCACACCATTGAGGCTTTAGCACTTGGACGCCTTCATATCGCAGCTAAAAACACAGAAGGATGCAATAAAACCAAAGCTGCCATAACTTCTGCAAATGAGCTCCGAATTGAGCGAACTCAAGCTTGTTGGATAGTGTTATACTAAGAAGAGGTAGGGAGGTATGCCTAAGATATAGAGGAGTGAGCACTTCATCAGAGAAGAACCGGCATAACCTCGAACATCGAAAACATCATAGAAGATGCATGTGAACTCCGTTTTTGATGAACTCGAGCTTGTCATCAAGATGACCATAAGCTCTAAGACTCACAAAGAGAACCGACAAAAACTCCAACATCTAAAACATCATAGTAGATGCATGTGAACTATGTTTTTCGATGAACCCGAGCTTGTCAAGACAATGACCATAAGCTCCAAATCTCACAAGGAGAAGAAACAAACAAGAACCAATAAAGATGATGCAAGCATTCAATGGTTTGAGCTCTCTACGAACGATACGATCAAGCTACTCATTGAGATCCCCCCTTGATAGAACGGCAATCGATCCTATAACCCGGTCTCCAAACTACCACCATGAGACCGGTAAAATAGAGAACCTATCAAGGGCAAACATTTGCCTTGCACAAAGTCCACTTGAGCTAGATGTAGACGATCTTGACTTCCTCAAGTTGGACCACCTTTCTTGATTGCGTTGGCTCGGTGAAGACTATTAGATTGCTCCCCCATACTCCACTATGGGTGAGCCACTCTTCGGCATATATTCACAAGTCCATTGTCACCACAATGGACGGCAAGCTTCAAGCACTTGATCTCCTCGTGATGCATCACTTGAACTTGCACACCGAAACCTAACCCCACAAAGAACTCTCACGAAGACCATGGGTTAGTACACAAAGCTTAATTGACAATGCTTACCATACCATGGCATCACTTGATCCCTCTCGGTACATCTTCTACGCTTTGTGTGTTGATCAACTTGATTCACTCCTTCACTTAGTCTTGATCAACCTTGAATCTTTCCAACTCTCTTCATTTGGATGTTGTCTTGAAGGTAAACATGAATGATAACACACTCTTCTTCTTCAAGACATTCTTGCAATAAGCTCAACACTCACAAGACCAATCTTTGGATAATTCCTTAATAGCACCTTGGTCATCACAAACTCTCCTTGAAACCAACACATGGACTCCAAGAAAAGCCTATGGACAAACCCTTCAAATATAACTCAAGGAAACCATTAGTCCATAGAAATTGTTATCAATTACCAAAATGAAACATGGGGGCATCGCATGTTCTTTCAGGCGCCTTGTCGGATGACTGGACGGTATCCGCTAGGTTGCACTACCAGACGGTGTCGTTGCATGAACAGCCGAACACGATTCAACTAATACCACTAATTGAGACATTAATCGTTATCAATAGAGGTGTATGCCGCGGCCGCCAATTATTATTGTGGGTCAGTTACAATTTTGCATTCATGTTTTTCCTACAATTTATGAGCACATCTTCAATTCATGAACACCTATATAATCGCAGTCTTATGCTCGTTCTTCCCAACTATCCGCACTTCTGGAAACCATTCTGCAAGAGCGATGCCTGATATTTTAGGTATGCAATTCGTTCCAATCCTGCATCCCCTCTTCCCCAATTCTTTGTTGTTTTTCTCTATTCATAATTTTTTGTGCTCACAAAAAATGCTGGTTCTTCATTTTTAAGGATGTGAAACTGTTCTGCTGGATTAGAAGGTTTAGGCATTATTGTATTCAATGGCTAACGGATAGGTTAGTACCAGTGTTCTTATGCCTCATCTTATCTGTATAAATGTACCTGTAATTCCTCAAGATGCAGTACACCAAACTATCAGTTTATCCCTTTGATGGGTAAAGCACTAGCACTAGCGACAAAGAACCTGAGGACAAGGACAGGGACAACACTAATGAAATTGGTAAAAATGAAGGACAAATCTCTGCTACACTTGATGCAACATACAATCATTTCACATTTTGTTATATCATTGACTATTTTTTTTACTTCATTACCATCTTCTGCCAAGGAACAAGAGGCACCATCTTTTGAAATTGCTACTGCAAGCAAAAATGATTCACACAACACTAGCAACAAGCCATGAAAAAGGTCTAGACCAAAACTTGCAACCTAAAATTTAGTCCATGTACACTTACTATTTATTTACAAACATGAACTAAAGCCAACAAATAAACTTCTGCAAAGAAGAAGATGCACTTGTCTTAAAAGAGCTTTGATCAGCTTATTTCGGAAGCAACGGGCATATGTTCACCTTTCAAAGTTATTTAGTTTTGTATTAATAAATATTTCGCCTGGATGTGAATTCTACTACATGATTAGATGATTAACAATATTTTCTTCACCAGTTAACGTGTCTTTGTACTATGTTTTGTAAAAACTATTCCTCTTTGTGCACTGAAAAATGAAACAACTTATGCATTTCTATTCATATAGTTATCGTACCTCTAAATAATGTTTGTTTCCATAGCTCTGGTTTCTATTCCTACAGGAAAATGCACTTCTTCAATCTTCTACTAATCTGCCAAGAATGTTCAAAATGCACGTCTTCGATTTTCTACTATTCTACCAAGAATCTTTAAACCCCAATTATACAATATCTCAAATTCTTAGCATAACAAAATGCACATATTCGGTTTTCAGTTCAACTTTTCATATGCAAAATAAGGATTCCTACCTTGAATTCTGCAGTCAAAGCAGACCTTTAATGCCTACCCCTCAAAAAATTATAGCATGGACCTAATAATTCCTCTCATAATCATTGTTTCTCCCGAAAATTCGTTTTTGAGCCCAGGCTCAGATGCACATGATATCTTAGCCATTCATCTGTGTCGTAAGTTGTATCCTAACAACTATTCACACTTTATATGATATAGAAATATTGTGGGCCACCATCTCATTAAAGCGGTCGTCGTTGTCACGGGTTAGAAGGAACTACTCGTATCACACTGTCCTACATTTTTTCTGGGCCAACCTAATTCATCTGCCATGTTAAATATGCATGCACAAACATTCCATGCCATTTCAACCTGGTGCATCTGCCCGTGGCAAACGTTCATATCTACCCAGCATCAATTCGCCGTCGCTCAACCGGGCCGCTGCTCACCTCCTCCGCATCTGATTCCTCCAGCTTCTCGGCGCTGCCAATGCTATCCATGA
Organism: Secale cereale; assembly: GCA_902687465.1. Taxonomy (NCBI): domain Eukaryota; kingdom Viridiplantae; phylum Streptophyta; class Magnoliopsida; order Poales; family Poaceae; genus Secale; species Secale cereale. The sequence goes on along the minus strand of LR738714.1, from coordinate 737,116,896 downwards.
CAAACGATTGTTCACCTTCTTCGGAGAAGGCTGGTACATCGTCGATCATGACTGCGTCGGCTGGATCATGCTCTCCGAAGCCCTCAGCAGCCGGTTCAATCGTGCTAGATTCCCCGCCTTGCGCGAAGGTCTCCATGCTTCGTCCTCAAACTCCAACACCTCACCCTGCATTGTTGTTCTTCGTACAACCTGACAAATATGGCCCGAGAGAAGACTTACAGTCTGCACCGCTCTTCGCCATCCTCGCCGGTCGTGCTCCACGCATCTGCAGCCGCCTCCGTCTTCATGGTATGGTCATCCTGCAAGCGGCAAGTCAATGTAACGGCCATTGTACTGCTAGATACTGCACACACTATATGCATGGCGTCGTACCTCAACGACATCGCTCATGCGCTGCTCATCACGTTCTGGGCGTTGTCATTGTGTTCACCTTCTCAACCGTCTGTTCACCACCTCCGGCTTACCCTGCACATCAAGTTCCATAGAATAAATAACCCATGTTACTCCCTCTGTCAGAGAGCACTGTCATCAAAAACAAAATTCAGATGAGCACGATATCTCTCACCGAACAGCCGCACACTATCTCCTGTGTTTACTTGGTCTTCTCAGTGTTCAGTCTACTCTTGCAATACCATATCCCAAAGCCAATCTCCACGAATACAGGTTGGAAAAGTCATCCGCCTCACCCAACAAGTTGAAACTCAGACCAAGTTCTGTAAATTTTCGGACAGATTGTTCCAGGGCACTCATCCGTGAGTCAAGACTGTTAGGATGTTGTGATGGCTCGTGCGGCTGCTTCAAGCAAAGTTGCTGGCGATGATGCTAGGGTCGACACGATTGCCGCAAGCAGCGTTGTTGGCAATGTTGGGACGACCAGCACGGCGTTGCGATACAGAAAACGCGGTGTTATGGGCGGTGTTGTTGTGTTGGTGAGGGTGGACAACGAGACGAGGTGTTGCAATTTTGATCCAACGACCATAGGAACTAGATCCAAAAGCTGGCGACCCGATTGATCCTATGCAAGGATAAGTCGGTTGAAGCCTAACGGGTTCCTGTTTCTAGAAAGTTCCACAACTATTTCATTCAAGTTCCATAAATCCAAACATCCGGTAAGAAGAACGGGCTCTTTATTGTAAGAAGTGCATATCGGCTGGCTGCGACCAAGCGTGACGGGTTTTTCGCTGGTGGTGCGTCTAGCTGCCAGCCAGACAGCGAGCGTTCTCTCTGGATCTTTATTTAGCGTGCAGAAGTGGCACTAAAGATGCGTGTAATGCCATGGAAAGCAACGGCCGGTGGGCTAGTTCCGAACAAGTGCAAGGTATACCAACATATATCCAAACGACTTGCATGTTCGGTGTGTGCGCGTGGAAGTTTAAGGAAGGAAGCTTCCTTGCACTAGTTTCATGCAGCCATGCACGGGCCCTCTCGTAATCTATAAGAGAAATTTGGCCGCTCCCACCAAATGAACTACTAGTCAATTAATAATGGAAAAGAATGGATTCTTCATCTACTTGCTGCTTGCACAGTTGGCCAGTTGCACTGATCAAGTACGTGATATGGTCATCATTTTAGTTTGGCGCATTTGGAACTTGCGCACAGATCTGGTGCATGGTAAGGAAATTCACCCAGTTGGAACAAGTGTGGAATTTTTTTTTGGATAGTTACTTGATGTCCCTGAAATAATCAAGGAACTACACCAACTGAGGAGATCATTATAGGTGAAATGCCTCTCGATGAGGCATACTCTAAGATGTGTGACAAAGTTTGTACTCCGCCAATGCTTTGGCCTGCACCACATTCAGGCGATAGGATGGTTCGGTGATCTTTGCGGCGTATCGGTACCACTTTAACTGTAATGAGGCTCGTGAGGTAGAGATCCATTTTCTTAGTTTGGACAAAATGGAAAATGCATAGATTAAATGATTGGGGTGAGGGCTAAACTGCAAAATTCGTTGTAAATGCTTTGAATCTAGGTTGGTAATCGAAACTCAAGCAGTTCACGGACCCTCTAGTACACTAGTAGACCTGGTACCATAAGCGGATTTGGTTCTCTCAGGTGCGCGTGCACCCTATATGCGCCAAATAATTTAGTAATTAAAAAAAGTTCAAAAAATCTGAATCTTATTTGGAATCAAATATGATCAACCATTGCAGTCCTGGAAAAAAGTTTGGCCAAGGAATGATTCCCTTAGACTTCAGGGGAAAAAAAACAAATCTACGACGACAATACAGTGTGAATAGTACTTGTGTATAACGTCTTTTTTCGTGAATCTTTGACCCTATATGCAATGGAAGTCATTCTCAGGCGAATCTGTTTATACAAGTGCAATGCTTGGCCATGTTTGATTCCAAAAAAGATTCGAATTTCTTTGTTCCTTTTTTGAATTACTAAATTATGTTTGCATATAAGGTGCTCTGGTACCACCCTATGCCCCCGGAAAAAAATGCTAGTACCAGCCTGTTAATGAGCATGACAGAGCATGAGCAGCTAGCTAGCTCAAGTACACCATCGAAGAAAAATGGGTCGAGTTTCCACAACCCCCGGAGTTTTCCGTGGAAGAAAGGCGCAAGGAGACGACGGGTTAGGCCGCACCGGAGAGTGACGTCCGGTGGCATGCACGATACGTACATACGCCATGTCGCCGTGCCGTGCGCCTTCGGTTTCCGCGGAGTCAAAGTAGCCATGCATGCTGATTAAGTAGGCAGGGCGCAACACGACCACGTACGCAGGCGGCTGAGAACGAACCTGTATAAAAAGGGGGCGTGGTGCAGCTGCATAGGCACACAGCAGCAGATACAGACAGGAGCTAAGCTAGCAGCAATGGCCAGAAAGGATGTTGCTTCCATGTTTGCCGTTGCTCTCTTCATCGGGGCATTAGCTGCTGCTCCTACGAGTACGTGGTTGACGTTTCTCTCGTGCTCTTGTACTATTTTCTATCTACTTTGCATGCATGCACCTAACCTACTGTCGGCATGGTTACCGGGGCAAAGCAAATTCATGCATGGAGTTCGATCATGCTGTTTTTTAATGGACCACTGGATAATTTAACTATTTTGTTGATGGAATTTTGTAATGTGCTAGTACTATTTATGCAAAATTAATTTGGTGGGCAATTTCGAAGAAAAATTTATTGTCTCTTTTGTTCGTAAGGATGCTAAAGATGGCAGAAACAGAAAAACGAAGGATTGGAGTGTCATGCCTATTCGAATAAATTAAATATTTTTGTCTTAAAAATAGAATAAAGTAAAATATGTACGCAATATTTTTTGTCTTAAAGGAAGAGTTATTTTTAAGAAATTTGAGTGGATACAATTATTTTCAAAATGCAGTGCAAAGAAATTCTTGTTGAATAATTCGTATGACATTTAGTAATACAAAATCAAACATATTAATTAATAGTAAAGGACACGCCAGCATAGTCATTCACGTCAACGCCTACGACAGCTAAACGGCCGGATGCCACTCTTATCCGCATGCATGCAGGTGTACAATCCATCGGCGTCTGCTACGGCGTGATCGGCAACAACCTCCCGTCCCGGAGCGACGTGGTGCAGCTCTACAGGTCCAAGGGCATCAACGGCATGCGCATCTACTTCGCCGACGGGCAGGCCCTCTCCGCGCTCCGCAACTCCGGCATCGGCCTCATCCTCGACATCGGTAACGACCAGCTCGCCAACATCGCCGCCAGCACCTCCAACGCGGCGTCCTGGGTACAGAACAATGTGCGTCCCTACTATCCGGCCGTGAACATCAAGTACATCGCTGCCGGCAACGAGGTCCTGGGAGGCGCCACGCAGAGCATCGTCCCTGCCATGCGGAACCTCAACGCGGCCCTCTCCGCCGCCGGCCTCGGCGCCATCAAGGTGTCCACCTCGATCCGGTTCGACGCGGTGGCCAACTCCTTCCCGCCCTCCGCCGGCGTGTTTGCGCAGTCGTACATGACGGACGTGGCCCGGCTCCTGGCGAGCACCGGCGCGCCCCTGCTGGCCAACGTGTACCCCTACTTCGCGTACCGCGACAACCCGCGCGACATCAGCCTCAACTACGCGACGTTCCAGCCGGGCACCACCGTGCGTGACCAGAACAACGGGCTGACCTACACTTGCCTCTTCGACGCCATGGTGGACGCCGTGTACGCGGCGCTGGAGAAGGCCGGCGCGCCGGGCGTGAAGGTGGTGATTTCCGAGAGCGGGTGGCCGTCGGCGGGCGGGTTTGCGGCGTCGCCGGACAACGCGCGGACGTACAACCAGGGGCTGATCAACCACGTCGGCGGGGGCACGCCCAAGAAGCGGGAGGCGCTGGAGACCTACATCTTCGCCATGTTCAACGAGAACCAGAAGACCGGGGATCCGACGGAGAGGAGCTTCGGGCTGTTCAACCCGGACAAGTCGCCGGCCTACGCCATCCAGTTCTAACTGGCTACCTACATCTTCTTCATCCTAAATAAATAAGCTGCACGTAATGCGGCATCGAAGTGTAATATGTAGATTCATCCAGGGAAGAGTGCAACCATGCATGCGTTAACTTCTTGGCGATGATACATCATCATATCATGAATAAAGAGACGGAAGCAGTTATGAATTTGTAATCCATTTGCCTCCAGCCATGCCGACTTACGCATCTATCTTCTGGTCACGCGGCGACCTCGCGAGGTAACATGCGCCGGCCTCGACGAAGATGAGTCCACTATGCCGGCGACTTGATAGCCAGATCTCCGGGGTCATACCATCTTCAACGATAGTTGCCTATGGGCTTCTTAGTGCCCAAATCTTATGCCCA
>LR738714.1:737097136-737107532 GCA_902687465.1 Secale cereale | reverse complement strand
ATGTGCGGCATGGCACGGCACCCCACCCCACCCCACCACCACCTACCTCCAGCACAGCACGGTGCCGCCCCGCCTCCTCCTCCCACCGGTCGGCGCCGCCCCGCCTCTTCCTCCCACCGGCCGGCGCCGCCCCGCCTCCTCCTCCCACCAGCCGGCCCCGCCTGCTTCCCCTCTCCCCTCCCCGTCGTGTGGCTCCGGCCACCGCGAGGCCATCATCCCTCCAGCCAGCCAGTGGCGATGGACACGGCGGCCGCGTCGAGGCGCCACAGCCCGGCGCCGGGCCTGGGCGGGAGGCGGCGTAGCGGGCGCGGGGGCGTGGCGCCGGTGCGGTGCTCCGGCTCGCCGGCGCAGGAGTTCGCGGCGCTGGCGTCCGTGTTCCGGCGGCGGCTGGTGGTGGGGGCGAGCACGGCGGCCGCCGCGGCCGTGGGGGGCAACTTCGGGGGCGTCACCAGCTTCCTCCTCGGCCTCTCCCCCCGAGCTCGGCCGCTCGCTCCGGCTCGACGTGCTCTACCCCGTCGGCGGCTTCACCCGCTGCCTCGACTCCGACAACGGATTCGGTACCGACCTCCCCACCACCACCAGTAGCTTTCATTCTTCTACTCGTTTATCAACAGGCAACAATCGTCCATGTATTCATGCTCTGTGCCTGACTGACTGCATCTCTGAATTAGAATGCTTCATGGCAACATTGGCAACTCAAGTTTTGTTCATGGTTCCTTGTTGCAGTGCACATGAAAAGTGAAAATGCATCGAGAGTTGCAGTGCACTTCGTCGTCGTGTGCGGGTCACTACACTCGGCCTTGAGATGATTACGAAAGACTCTTCGATACTGTCCATTTCAAACAAGATGTGTCTAAAAACATGCAAAAATGCAGTGCACTTTGGTCTAAAAAAAGTCCATTGCAAAGGACTCTTTGAAGCTCACTTTGTTTTTCTCCACGAAGTTGGCCATAAAAAAACATTGCGGTTCACTTGGTGATCCAAAAAACAAAAACACATCGGAAAAGCAGCTCACTTCTCAAACATGAAAATGCAAAAAAAAAATAGCGGAATCTCAAAAAAAATTTGTTACCAAAACAGCACAAAAAAGTAATGCGGTTCACTTGGTGATCAAAAAATAAAAACACATCGGAAAAGCAGCTCACTTCTCAAACATGAAAATGCAAAAATAAAATAAAAAATAGCGGAATCTCAAAAAAAATTTGTTACCAAAACAACACAAAAAGAGTAATACGGTTCACTTCGTGATCAAAAAACAAAACACACATCGGAAAGCAGCTCACTTCTCAAAACACTTCTCAACTCGCGCAAAAAACAACACAAAAAGAGTAATGCGGTTCACTTCGTGATCAAAAAACAAAACACACATCGGAAAGCAGCTCACTTCTCAAACACTTCTCAACGCGCTGTAGTTCGTAGCCAGCCGCACGACTTTCAAATTTAACTAAAAACCGTAAGGAATCTCAAAAACATTTCAACATATGAAAGTTGCGCCTCGTTCGTAGCTTTCCAACGGTATATTACACGCCTTGTTCCGACAAATGGTTAAAAAACTAGAGTGCAAACAGTACCGAAAATTTGAAAAAAATCGAAAAACACAATTCCGCGATTTAGTAAATTCAAAACTGCTCTTAAACCGTATCGAATTAGAAAAAATAATAGATACAAAAAAGATGCGTGGCGACGATACCTTTCCAACGGTGTATCATATGTTTCGTTCCGACGAGCGGTTTAGAAAAAAAAACGCCAAAAAACGCTCGCTGCTATTCGTTGTGAGCCGCACGATTTTCGAAACTGCTCTTAAACTATGATGAATTTGGAAAAGTGTTCAACATGGCGAAGATGCGTCTACTCCATAGCTTTTCAACGGTATATTACACGCATAATTCCGATAAACGGTTAAAAAACTAGAGCAAAAAAGGTACAGAAAAAACAACACCTACAGTTTTTCCAACATGAAGTTCGCTGGTCTTTGTGGTGCGGTGCGTTTAGCTCTCCAATGTAATTTTGCAATGCAGTTCGGAAGTGTTATGAGAATATTATTCTCATAATGTTATGAGAATAGACCGGCTATATATATATATATATATATATATATATATATATATATATATATATATATATATATATATATATATATATATATATATATTTCTCTGTTGATGCAGTGTCTTTGTTTATGTCTTGGATGATTCAGATGGGGTTGGTTGGATGTATGGCATCGTTCCTGCTAATGCTGTGCCCAACCGCGGTGCTATGCTCCTTGAACTAAACAATTCAAATGGGTAATTTTTTGTCTGCAAAATCTGCAAATTTCTAAAATTTGCCACTGAAATCGTGCAAAACAATCTTGGCCACTGAAATCTACCAAACTGTGCACTTATGCTGTTCAATTCAGGAGAAGCCAATTTCTGAAAATAAGAAACTTTGCTAGTTGCATATCTTTTAAAGCATGAGCACTAATAATAATACCGTGTTCATTCAAAATATTTAGATAAAAAATTGACAATAAAACAATGCAAAACAGAGGGAATTTTCCAAAGGAAAACTCCGTGTCAACAAGACAAACAAAATACAGAACAATCATGAGATCTGGAGTCATAAAAGTAGCAAAGGAAAAAGGGACACGGCGATTCGGTGCCCGAGCTCAGATGCTCCCGAAATCGTCGCGGTCCATTGTGGTCTCAGGATGGGAACAAATCGGTTTGACAGGGACGCCAATAAATCATGTAATCTGGGGTGGGTCGATATACTGTACAGAACAGTGGTCCAGGCATGGGCCCAAACCGTATGGGTGGGAGCGCAAATGGGCGTGGGCTTTCTGACCCGTGGCTTGGATCGTTACCTTTTCGTCTGAGCGCTAGAACAGGTGGGCCGTACAGGATGAATGGACTAAACTGGGCGAAAAAGTATTTTTACCGGTGCCGGGATGTACCGGTGTGCAATCCACCGTTCATCACTTTCATCAAGATTCATGCAAATTTTATACACTTTCCTTTCATACGCAAATACATTAGCTTAAACAGAGTAATACTTGTACTTGCGTCAGACACTGTCAGCTATACTTGTACTTGCGTCACGCAGAACAATGTATGCATGCATTCTCTCACCACATACACACATTGCATGGGTTCTTTCTCTCCGTACAATTGACATGTATTGAATTTCATGTTCATATTTTGAATGATTGATATCTATTAAACGAAATGTCCATTTTTGAAACTTTTTATATATTTCGAATCGTGATGACAAGATCTTCAGAACAAGATCAATTTTGAATATATTAAAACTACTTTTTATTTTACATATTACAGTTATTTTTTAAAAGACTTTCATAAAGCACAAAATTGTTTAGCTGTGATATTTATTTCACAAGGCACATTCAAAATTTATTTCACTCATTTTCATGGATTTAGGCTCATTAAAAATTTATTTGACACATTTTAGAAACTGATTTCACTAATTTCATGAAACAACCGATTTCACTCATTTGGTACAACTGATTTCAGTCGTTTCAATTGAAAGAAAAACATGTTTTAATAATTTTGGAAATAATTTTTTTCTCATTTGATACTCGATGCAAAGAACTGATTTCAATTATTTAAAAAAACCTACTTCACACAATTCAAGAGATTTTCAATTAAAAAAACAATTTCATTCACTTCACAAAATAGATTTAGCTCATTTGTAAGAATACAATTTTAATTATTTCAAAACATTGGTTTCACTGAATTAAAAAGTGTATTTCACTTATTTCAGAAAGTTGATTTCTATCATTAAAGAAACTCATTTCTTAAAAGTCAAAAAACCAATTTCACTCATCTGAAGAAACATATTTCACTCACATGAAGAAAATAATTTTACTGAGTTGTGAAAACAATTTACTAGATTGACAAAACATATTTTGAAAATGATTTCACTCGTTGCAAAGAACTGATTTCAATTATTGAAAAAAAAACTATTACACACAATTAAAAAAGTTAGCAGTTGGAAAAACAATTTCACTCGCTTCATAAAACAGATTTCACTCATTTATAAAAATACAATTTCACTTATTTCAAAACATTGGTTTCGCTGAATTGAAAAACATATTTCACTAATTTCAGAAGGCTGATTTAACTCATTTCAAAATTTCAAATTTAAACATGTTTGAAATGTATCCTGGAGGGATCTCATTCTAGAAGTCTTGGCGCATGGTATTCAAATGTATATATTATTTCACAAACAAAATTGTGGTTTCAAAAATATGATTGATTTAAACTAGAATGAATTGAATAAAAGTATGTTATGTGGCAGTGAGGGAAAGGAGGGACAGTCAATATATTTTATTCTGCCATGCATGCACATCTCTGGACCTATACCTTTTAGCAGGGAATACAAAATATGGAATGCTATCATACCTGGTTATACATATGGATGGGCCCTATTTATGCACAGATCATAAAGCACGTGAAGGCTGGATGCTACGCCGGTAGCTCCCGGCTCCGGTAAAAAGGAGTATGCGCTAAACTGGGCCGTTCGGATAACCAAGGTCCACCAACCCAAACGGATTTTCCTCAAAAAAAAAAAATTTAACCAACCCCACCGGGCGCAACCGCACCACTCTGCCCCCTCACCCTCTGCTCTTGTCCCGGCGAAACATGCTTCGCGGCGGCGTGGCCGGCGCTTGAATCGGCGGTGACGGAGCGATGGAAGAAGCCGGGATCGAGTTCTTACTTGATGTCGGTGAACGGTAAGTTGATCTCCGCACCTCCGAAATTTCCATTTTTACTGTGAGGTCATGGCGGGATGAGTGAGCTAATTTGAAGAGTGGCTTGCCACCCATGGCGGATTATGATTATGTAGGTTTTTCCTAAGGGAAGAAAGCGAGATCTGGGAAGGCAAGATGAACGTAATGATGCTTCTGGGTGCGGGCAGCATATTGGAGGAGATACAGCTGCTGAGCCAAACTGCGGCGAACGACGGCGGCGAGAAATATCGCCCACTGCATCAGCACAATCTACTGACAGGGTTAACCCAGAGGCACTTGGGTGGACAAAAAGGATCGTTATGTTTTCCTTAATCATGTACAATATATATAATTTTCTGAATGCAAGTTAGGTAGTTTTTGCAGTCTGACACGCCTAGACGAAAAGCACATAGCTGCAAAAACCTGAAATGCGTGTTTGCCTGTGATACATTTTGTCTTGAGATGATTAAAAAAGAAAAACAGCACGGCACTATTGTAATATTATACATGGCACACTATTATCAACCATTTTATTTAATAATAAATAAACAATGTTCTTATGGGTAAAATTCAGGTTAGGGTTGGGGAGCGCACCTCCGGGTAGGATGCCTTGCCCTGCACTTGTGAGTGCATTTGAGCAGACAATCCGGAAATACGCCGAAGAGACAACAAGAAGCGTAATCAAGCCAGAACTGGGGCTGAGTTTTGCTTCGCTGGGTCAGGCATATGACTTCTAAAGTCTGTATTCTTGGGAGATTGGATTTTGAATTCGGTATGGCAAAAGCAGACTAAATGCTGAGGAGGACAAAGTCAATGCAGGAAATAGTCTATGGCTTCTCAGTGTGTCCTGACACCTGTCTGATTTTCACATTATACCTTTGCTGGCACAAGATAAGAACATGATCTGTTATATGATTGTGATTCAGAGAACTGAATTCTTCTGGGTGTAATCTGCGTGCAGGGGAAGCCAGAAGCTGAGAACAACAGATCTTGCAGGTGCGAATGCCTTGCATTGGTGCGGCTTTTGTGGGCAGCCGACAAGAGTTGGTACATCACAGAGCACCGTGAAGGACAAAACCACTTCATGTCTTTGACGATGGGGGAAAAGGTGCACTGACCATCACACAAGCACATTGATGTGTATACTAAAGATTTGATCAAACAGCTTAGGGAGAACAATGTCACTCTGGATAAAGCGTAAGGCCTCGTATGGAGTTTTTTGGGGACTGTCGAGAATGTGCCGTTCACAAAAAGAATGCTCAGGAACATATGAGGTAAGATAAGTCGCAAGCGAGCTAATGATGATGTGAGGAAAACCTTGGAGGTTTTTGCGGACAAATTGGCCGGTGACCCAGGCTTCACATACGGTGTGCTGGCAAAAAGCGATAGCAGAGTAAAGAATTTGATGTGGACAAATGGGAGCAGGCGGATGCAGTACCAGTTCTTTGGGGATTTGATAACATTCGACACGCCCTACAGAACCAACTTATATGACATGCCTTTCGGTCTATTTGTTGGGGTAAACAATCATTTCTAGATCATTATCCTAGCGCGTGTCCTGATGAGAGATGAGCAGGTTGGAAGTTTTGAATGGGTTTTCGCTGTGTTCCTGTGGATGATGGGAGGTCCTGCACCTCGAACAATACTAACAGGTAAACATAGCCTCCCAAGTTAACTAGCATGCTTGCCCTGTTTCCTCGTGTATGTAATGTAAGTAATAAAGCATTTTGCAAAAAAAAAAATGCACTCTGGTCTAACTATGATGTGCACTTTGTACATACCAAAACAGAGCTATGGAGGTGGCGATCCGCAAGGTGTACCTTGGTACTGTGCACTGGTGGTGCAAGAGGCACGTGCTGGAGAAGGTGAAAGAAACCCTGGGGCCACTCTGCAGGAAAAAAAATGACTTCCAAGCAGAGTTCCATAAGGTTGTGAATCACATAGTAACTAAAGATGAGTTTAAGATAGCCTGGAACCAAAGAGGTGTTCTGCGCCAAAATGACAAGTGCACAGTGCAGCGACATTGCAAACCACATGTTCAAGTCTTACATGCCGCTTGCAAGCCCAATGCACATTTTCGTGAGGCAGTACATGAGACTTCATTTCTGACCGTGAGCAGGAAGAAAATTACAAGGAGAAGAGGACTGTGATTGTGAGTTTATTTTTCATTTGTTTTCGAGAACACATTTTTTTGTAGTGCATATTACTTGGTAGGAACTAATATGATCTGTCTCTTGTCTGGGTGAGCTTGTTAGGAGAACAAATCCGGCAATAGTGTTTACTTGGTAGGAACACATTTTAGTTTTTGAGGACCGACTGCCGATCTTGCCCGGCGGAAGGTTGGCAGGCAACGGGGATGTTGAAAATTTTGGGGGCGGCGACGGTCGTTGCCATGAAGATAATGCAGGATGATCTGCAAGCATCAATGTCCTGCATGGTCTAGCTGCTCCAGATAAGCAAAGAGGGGCCGGACGTCCGACTATCAGCAGAGAGAAAGCTCCTTGCGAGGGGCTGAGCAAACGAACACAATTCTCGGGCATTTGTCGTCGTGAAGGCCACAAATGAACCACCAGTCCAGAGAGGGGTGATGCCCCAAAGATAACTCATAAACTAAGGAAATGCAAGAACTGTGGGATGGAAGGACACTGTCACAACACATGCACGCGGCCGCTTGGTGCTGCCCAGAAAAACACTAAATTACGTTGATTGGAAAAACTTTGTAAAATTGAGGACTTTCTGGTGTATTTCAGTGAGCATTTGCTCCACGCTTGTTCCTCTTAGTCGAACGGTTGTTGCATTTACAGTTCAGAAAAATGTGTTGTTGTAGAACAATAAATTGTCAGCCTTGGCTCTTGAGTGTTTCTGAAAATTCCGTACTGTAGAAATGTATGTAAAATTTGACCTGGCATGCCTGATGTGGACTAGCGTCCATCGGTCCATGATATTGTTGTGAACACACGTGTCATTTGCTCGTGCTGGCCATGATGTCCAGCCTCTCCTGCTTAGCCAATGTGTGCGGCATGGGTTTCAAATTTTGAACTGCGCGCATCGAGAGTAAATGTAGTTTGCATGAGACTGGTTGGAAGACTACTTATATATGAATGGCACCATCCTAGACTGGTTGCGGGGAGACGGCAAGCACCTTTGGCGGCGACGGCCGAGCAGGGGAGGAGATTAAGGTATTGCTAAAAATCGATAGGTTCTTCCGCTCCTGCTGGATTATGATCTGAAATCGCTGCTTCATGTGGACAACTAATGCAGGTGGCCCATAGTTCAAGATCTGGGGAGGCAACAAGCGCCTGGAGCACAAACTTTGTGCCAGATGAGGATGCTCAAGTTGTCGACGAGGTTAGCTCAGAATCTTCATAACCATTGTAAATAGTTAATTCCCGTGTAAGAAGGATCTCTGTGTAAACACCAAACTGTTTTTTTTCGATGTAAACACCAAACTATTGGTACATAACCAGGGGGAAGTGATACATCATGACCCCAAGCTGGCGGAGCTGCTGATGGAAGGATTCTGGCCTAGAACTAGGTTTTTGGCGAGAATAACCCTGCAGTTGTTGCGATGGCCGCTTTCTATGTGGACGGACGGCCGTTTCGCTTCTCTATTGGCGGCGAGCCCCGGCTCCGGCTTGACGGTCGCCAGTCCTGGCTCCCTCTTCGGCTTCACAAGGCGAGGGGGAGCCGACGAGGAGGCACGGCCGCCACCTTCGTTGATGGTGAGGCCAGCACTGCGCGTGCGCCGGCCGAGCGGTGTTTTGCCGGGCTCGGCTTTCACGGTGACGAACGGCGTCGCCCCAGTGGAGTGGGAAGAAGAGCCGACCAAGAAGGAGGAGGACGAGGACCAACCCATCATCCTCCTCGGCATCCACGTGCCGCTGCTCCGAGCGGTCGGGTACTCGAGCGGCGGGTCGTTGCCGCCCTCGAGGTGCTCGAGCACGCTGCTGAGCGTGCGGCCAGGGACGCCCCACCACAGGCGTCGGCCCTCGTTGCTGTTGTGGCTGCGAGGCATATGCGCGTTGTTGGTGGAGGCGAGCCGCTCCTCCTGCTGGCGTTGGAAGTACGCCGCCCACGCCGCGTGGTTGTCGGCGGCGTACTCCGGGAGCGCCCGTGCACGCTCGATCTCGACGTGGAAATAGCCGGGCGTCTCGGGGACGGGCAGAGGGGGGACGGGGACCCCGCCGGCGCTGAGCCTCCACCGCGACGGAACGCGGACGTCGGGCGGCGCCGTGTAGTTGGCCTCGTGGAGGAGGTGGGACTCCCACTCATGCAGCGAGCGGCGGCCGAAACCGTTGGCCGCCGTCGCGTCGCCGGGGAACCTCGCGCTCATGTTTGACGGGGGAGAGAGAGGGGCTCGAAGGGCGAAGAAAGAGGGGCTCTAACATGCGCCGTCCTCGACGACGATGAGTCCACTATGCCGGCGACTCGATGGCCAGATATCCGGGGCGAGCCGTTCCAATCCGTTGGGTCAAAGGGTTTGCGTACGTCGGCGGGGACGTTGATTATTCTAACTAACCTCTGTTCCTAAGTTGTGTACGTCGTAGGCAATTATCGCAAGAAGCAGATTGGTTTATCATAGAAGCATTGCAACGCTATCGTTCTTTGGAATGGCTACCACGATTCATAGAAGCATTGCAACGCTATCGTTCTTTGGAATGCATACGCAAAAAAATTGCCTTAAATGGAAGTAGATTGTAGCCTATATATGTCTGAATAAATATATCGTAGAAAACAATCCAGGGTAGGAAACTCATATGGTATCAAATATAATATGCAGGGAAACAAATGGATGGTGCACATGTTTGCATACCAATGCAAGAAGCAGGAGACAGCAAGAGACCTACTACTAAGCAAAAGTTGAAACACCTGTTGATCCGGGGAGCAATCTTCAAAATATTAACAATTAAGTTGGGGGATAGGAGAAATCCCAGGTGACTGAAAACATGAAGCGTGCAGCAGGAAAATAACTACAATGTACTGATAAAATAAAAATGAACAAATAAATTAGTAAAATGATAATATTGGCTTTTGTACTATGTCCATATGAAAAGAAAACATGTGCAGCTCGCATTGCTAAGCAATTTGTGTAAGCATGTATCATATTGAATAGCAATTTTACGAAATAAGAATCTTAAAGAAACACAAGGAGTGGCAATACAAAGGGGTTATAAACACATCTTTGCCCGCCTTTGCAGGTTAATGAAGCAGAAGATAATGAGGGACAGAAACTGAGTGCTGCGAGGCCGTTCTATGTGCATTTGTGGCATGAAGGTGGAAGAGATTGCGACATAAAAGCGGGGAAGACGAACGACGTTTGGCGTAGCGGAAAGGTTGGCAACGGTCACTGGCAGGGGGCATTGGGTGCGGCGGCTTAAGTCACCCGCGGTCGCTGGCCATGAGGAGCATAGACTGTGGTGGCAGCGCTGGTAGAGCATGGACGTGGCAGCGGCTGGATCCCGCATCTGTGGTGAGGTTGCTAGCCAAGGGACCGCCAACAATGAGGGTGGTTGGTTGGACCCAAGCAAGGGTGGTGGCGGCTGCTGGGAGAGCATGAGGGGCCGCATGGGCTGGCCGTGCAAGGGTAGTCGGTGGGTCATACCATCTTCAACCATAGTTGCCTATGGGCTTTTTAGTGGCCAAATCTTATGCCCAACCCAAAAGATT
>LR738714.1:737053992-737097049 GCA_902687465.1 Secale cereale | reverse complement strand
CGCGGTAAGAACGAAACGATATGTTCACTCGGCGGTGGCTACTGATCTCTGCCGCATGAACGGCTCGAACAATTCCTGCGACGACGTGACGTGCCTTCATGAGACGGTAGGAAACCCTCCTAGTGGTGTGCCTCTATTTAGATTTGACCAGCACTTGATCGGAGGGCTGTAGACTACCCATCTATGTTGCGTCAACGGCTAAAACAATTGGGGTGACGTGGCTCATGAGAAGACTGGAAAATCATTTAGTGGGATGCCTCTATTTAGATATAGAAGATAGGTCGCCTTGCATGATGCAAAAGGTATTGCGGGCCAAGAAAAATAATAATGGGCCTCAGGGCCTTTGAGAAGAACTTCGTTAATGTTATTAAAGTAGAAAATTAATTTATCTTAAAATAAGATATCCGCCACCGTTTCTAAATATAAGTTATTTTAGAGATTACAATATGCACTACATACAGAGCAAAATGAGTGAATGTACACTCAAAAATATGTCTATATACATCCATATGTAGTCTATAATGAAATCTCTAAAATAGTTATAGTATTTAGGAACGGAGGGAGTACATAATTAATTCCACCTCAACGAATGTAAAGTTTTTTTTTTTGAGAGAATTAAATGTTTATTTTGTAGCTACGATCGATTTGAAAAATTAATGACCATATGTATATATATCTTATCAAATTTATATGACAATATTCTTAGTATATTTCCTATTAACTTTGGTGTGTAGTGAATACACATTTATTGGGTACCAAATATTTATAGATTTATCTCTATATATAGCTTGCATATTTGGATGCTTACACACAAATATATCTGTAAAGCATTAGTTGTCAGCCAGAGCTAGAGCACCAACAATGGCAAAGCATACAGCCCTCCTCCTCGTGGCAATACTGTTCATCCTTCTGACTGCCACCAGAGCCACCCTGACCAAGGCCCCCGTCCCTGCCCCAGCAGCCAAGCCGACAGCGTACGAAATGCTAGGGCGATATGGTTTCCCGCCGGGCATCCTCCCGCAAGGAGTGCATGACTACGAGCTCCGACCAGACGGCTCCTTTGAGGTACACTTCACTGATGAATGCAAACTTCGTATTGACGGCTACAACATCCACTACAGCACTCGGGTTGCCGGGAACATAAAAAATGACACGATCAGCGGCCTCGAAGGCATTAAGGTGAAGGTCTTTATTGCATGGATCAGCATAGAGGATGTCGGCCGCAATGGCAATGAGCTTAGGCTGCACACCAGGGTCATATCCAAGTCATTCTCGGTCGATGATTTCTCCTCCAGCCCTAAGTGTAACTGAGGCTTGATGGCAAGATCGACATAAGTGTTGCCACCCCCAGACTGCCTCTTCGATCACGTCGTTTGAAGTTTCCTACTTTCTTCGTAGCATTGATGATGCACGTTGCCGCTTGATTTGCAATCCCGTGCCATCTTACCAATTCATGTAATCACATTGTAGTATGGGCTGAGAGCCTGAGACTGAATGATAAGTATAAAAAAGTGCCTTTTGTTCGTGATTGCAAAATTTATTTGTGAGATTTAAATTACGAGGTGTTGGACGGTGAATGCTTTACCTGATGAGAGAAAGCATAATGGTATTGTGGCACAAAAACAAACCTTCACTTAGCTCACAGCATCATCTTTGATATAACTTTTGATCTATTAATCATGCCATGTCAGCATTAGAGCGTGCCGAAGGATCACCGCTGTCATCACCCCTCTTTCATTGAAGTCGGACCAAATTCATTGTATTAGATATTCAGAAAATCATCGTGCTAAGGCCTCATAGGAGGGGCGGAGCTGGGCCCCGGGCACCCAGGCCCAGGCCCGTGGCGTGGAAAATGTAACGGGCTGTTGTTATAAAGGATTTTCTGCAGGCCCAGGGTGCAGCCCAGTGAAACAAAGCAGCCCAAAGCTTTGATGGGCTGTGCTACGTGAAACGAACGTACGGTAAGACCATCCCACTCCCTCGCACGAGGCACATGACTACACGAGACGCAACACTATTGCCAAAAAAGAAGAGGAAACCCAGAGCTCCTGCGACGGCCGCCGAGTCGCATCGATCTCGAGAGTCCAGACTCCAGTGCTCGCGCGGCGCCGCTGTCCGCCCCCGTCACTCCCTCTGCTCCATGTCGCCGCCCTCCTGTCCTATTCTTCATTCGCCCAGCGCCATCCCTGTCTATTTCGCTGCTTGCTGCCGCTGCTGCAGCATGTATGTTTCTAATTTTTCTTTGAAGCAACTAGTGCGGCGGCACGCCGTGCCCCGTGTTAGAATAAATCCGATGCATACCGTTGATCATCTGAGGACCAAGCAATCACACGAGCACGACTCCAAAATTTGTTAACGAGGTTCACCGATATGGCTACATCCCCGGGGCTTGACTACGGGCACTCCTCCCCGTGGCACCGTCACAATACCGCACACCGGGCACCCGAGCGCCGGCACATGCCGCCGCACTACTAGGAAAAGGCCTACTAATGGCGCACCTAATTTGGCCATTAATGGCGCATTAGTGGTGCGCCATTAGTGCCACGCCATTAGTATCTGGTATACTAATGGCGCACCACAGATACACCATTAGTATACACAGCAGTGCGCCATTAGTATGCCTCTCAGGGGGCCATGTATACCCAGGTGCTTTGGCATACTAATGGCGTACGGCAACAAGATGCGCCATTAGTAACTTCGGCATAGTAATGGCGCACTGTCTAATGATGCGCCATTAGTATCCTTTGGCATACTAATGGCGCACTGTGATGTGATGCGCCATTAGTATGAATATTAGGTTTTTTTTATTTTTTTATTTTCTGTTTTTTGCACAGGTTACAAAATGTATAATTGGACAGAATATAGACAGCACACATCAACAACAGATTCATCGAATGCAATAGAAGATTTGTCTCTGAATACAATTCATCATATTAGTCTCCGAATACAATTCATCAAATTAGTCTCCGAATTGAAAAGACCGAACAAAGATAGAACATTATATTACAAGTCTCGAGACCGCGAGTAGCGAGTTTGTCTTCACATTACAAGTCGATATCGATCATCTAAACTACCATCACATAGAAGAGAGCTGCGGTCATCACGATGAAACTCGTCTTCATCCGGTTCCTCCAACGCTCCCTCCCCTCTCCCGGTAGATAGCGGGCGTATCTAGATTCGGCCTCGGCCCTAGTGGTGTACCCTTTGTAATTGTTACCGCTGAATCGGTGAACCTGTCTCCGACACTCCTCCCAGTCGTCGTAGACTCCGGAAACCTTACCCTTGTACACGACATACGACGGCATCGCTATGCACTAGCCAAA
The DNA here is from genome assembly GCA_902687465.1 of Secale cereale. Taxonomy (NCBI): domain Eukaryota; kingdom Viridiplantae; phylum Streptophyta; class Magnoliopsida; order Poales; family Poaceae; genus Secale; species Secale cereale. Next base: position 737,093,726 of record LR738714.1, on the reverse strand, counting down.
CGAAACATTAGTACCAATTCACAGACAATACATAAGTAATATATAAGTATGCAACAGAACGATCGAAAGAGAAAAGCAAGACATTAATAGCATCGATTACATCTAAGTTGAACGACTCTCGAAACCAAAGAGACATACTACAAGTTCATTAAAGTTTAATTACAACATGAGCCAATCGATGTTTCAGAACTAGACACAACATCACTGCTTTCGACTCGACTCAAGGGACCGGAGCGTGGATGAAGCCGCCGTCTATCGTGGGAGTCATGAAATCACGGGCGTTGTCAGCCCGCATTTGTAGCATTGTGTCGATGTCAGTGTTGGACGGTTGATTTCTGAGGTAGAACTGCCCCGAGGTACGAAGGACATCTTGATGGATGATTTCCGCAAACTCCAACTGGTTGCGAAAGAATTCTTGTCTGATGTCCGCGTCCCGGATTGCCGACACGCTCGCGGCCGATTCTTTGAGTTTACTCGGTAGCAGAAGTTGATGATGGTCCCGTACGATCGCCCGCATGTGATGGTTGGCGTAGTAGGCACCCTTCTGATCGCAGGCGACTGCTTGACGCAGCAGAACGTCGTATTGTGGGAGAACACGTGCTTGCCGTACTTACTAATAGGCCTGGTGAAGGTGCCTCCAGATTTTGCGTAGCCGGGGAGAACATCATCAAGAACCTTCTTGACATTTGTGTAGTCTACGTTTGACTGACGGTCCGGGTCGAAATACGTGGCCATGGAATATTTGGGGCTTAGGAGGATGAGCATGCAATGTGTGTCACTGCAGAAAACACGGAATGTTAAAAGAAAAACGATCGAAATCTAAGAATTCATATGTTACGGGACGGTTGAGGCGGAGGACTTACTCGGGAAAGTAAGGCACGAGGAAGTTATCCTTATCTCGGTTTGCCAGAATGACGCCTTCGAGGTAAGAACTCGCGACTTGCCTGTCCCCAGCGCTGCCCAAGATCTTGGCACGCATGTAGAAGGGGTCGACTATCACGATGTCCGGGGTCTTGTCGCGAATGATCCGCATCTCCATACTCAGCGAAAATAGCCGAACGAAGGTGTAGTGCAGCGGAGAAGGTTCAACATAGCGTGGATGTCATCAAACGCAGGACGATCGTACCCCCGATGGAGTTATCCACAAAGCCCTTGCCCTCTGGCACTTTGGCCGCAAAAACCGGGTATGCCACATCCTTCTCTCTGAGACGACGCTTCTCCAAAGAAAGAACACTGTCATGCAGACTCCGCATAGCACCGGTTGCAGCATCGAGCATATTTGTCGGTAGTATCGGCCTACCCGCCACATGCACCCTCCTCATTACATCCTCAGGTGAAGGTGGCCCGTCCTGAGCACGGATCGTACTCGGTGCCGGCTGGCTCACACCCTTGTTAGTCTTTCTTTTGCGTACCTTCTTCTTCTCCTGTAATGGGACCGAGTTCTGCTCACAGACCGCCTTCTTGAGTGTGTTGGGGCTGATAATATTTCGCACCTCGCCTATCTGAGGCTCGGTGAAGTCGGCAGCTACAGGCGTCTCATGAGAGCTGAACGGCAGACGACGCCTGTTGCAACTTGGCTTCTCCGCGGTACCAGCTAGATCGCGCACGTCTTTTGTTGGGTTGGGTTCATGAGAAGGAGGCCCCATGAAGTCGCCACCGTACCCATGATCGGCAAAGTACTGATCGACGTTGGCAAATGCATTGTCGTCGTCATCGTTCTAATCCTGTGCCATATGCATGTTTGGATCCAGTGGCATAGGGATGTCCGACACCGTTGCGGCGGTCTTGCCATGGGGCCGACTTGGCGCCGGCACGACTGGCGGTGTTGTCTTTGGGGTGGTGTACCCCGCCCCCAAACGAATCTGGCTCTTCGGCCAAAGCAGGGGCCAGCTCAGGCAGGCGCTGAGGGTCATCACGTCATCATCGTCGGCCCCGACGGGTCGAATCGGAGGTAACATCTCGTCACAGCCTGGCAGCACCCGAACCAGTTGAACCCTAAACAAGTTGGGTGGCATGTGGGTACCGTGGAACAAGGGGTTGCCCGGTTGAACGATTTTTCCCTTGGCGACATCGACCAACTCGTTGTTCACGAAGTGCAGGAGAGTGCACGGAACGTCGGCGGCGCCCTGCGAAAACATGTAGGGCATCAGGGATGCCCAGTCAAAGGCAAGGAGATGAAGTCCTCGGCCGAGAGAGGCTTAATTAGTTACCGTGATGATGGCGTCGAGCTCGGCTAATGTCGAGGCACCGCCAACGGCGGGCGTGCAGTTGACGGAGGGGCCGCTTGCTACAGAGATGCCGGCCGGTGTACACCCAGGTGCATTAAGCACCCGTGCCGGCGTCGGAGACACCAATGCCGCCTCCGCCGAAGACACCAATGGCCCCGCCATCACGTTCTGCGAGTTGCTGGCCGTGAAGCTAGGAATCGGGGGCGGCCCCTGTTGGCCGCCCGCAATCCACGCACTCAACCCCTTGATCAAGGTAGGCACAATGGCGGTGAGGGATCGTCACTCCGAGCTGTTGTTGCAGTTGCTCTTGGACAATCTCCGGAATCCGCGCCACCTGTGCCTTGAGTTCTTGAACCTCGCGCGCCTGGCTTTCCGAGCTGGTCTTTTTCTCCTTTCGCCCACCAGCGTTATAGTATGACGACCATTTTGTCGACAAGCCTTTGCCGGCCACACGACCAGCTGACGTCGGCTTACTGAGCTTATCCTTGTTCTTCATTACATTCAACGCCCTATTTAGAGTCGTGTCCCAAGGGTTGCTCTTAGTCGACCCCGCGCTACTGCTTTCAGTCGCCTGCGGAAGGAATGTGAACCATTTAGAAATTTGGCTTCATTAATTAGAATGCAACCATATGGAGCTAATTATGCGGGGGTGTATTCCTTACCAGAACAAGCTCAAGCGCCCTGGTCTTTGGATCCGTGGTAAGCTCCTTTGTTTTCCTGGTCTGCTTGTCACCGTATTTATCGAAGAGGGGCGGTAGGCCTTGCTCAGCACGGTTTGCCTCCTCCTTGTCCCATATAGGCTCCGCCACTCTGTAACCGCCGGGACCGAGTGTGTGTTCCCCTAAGTTCAGCTCCCGCATTTCTTTCCCCCACTGACTTGATTCGGAGTGTGCGGTGCTCGAGCAATTGATCTTGAAGTCGTTGTAGTCTTCTTCGGTGATCGAAGGATTTTTCTCCTTGATCTTCTCATAACTCTCACCTTTCTCGATCATTCTCTTCACATTGCTTTTCCAAGTAGACAGGGCCTTGCTCATCTTCGTGAGGGCAGCATTGTTCACTTTATTCCCTTTGAGGCTTGTGTTTTCAAATTCAGCGGGGAACTTGTATCGTTCGTGGACCTTCGTGAAGAGGAGGTTGCGCAAATTCCCTTGGTCAGGATGCCTCAGGTTCTCGGTGTTGACCGAGACGGTGCTCCGGAGAATGCACCCGAGCTGAAGAGAGTACCCCTTGACTATTCGTTCGGGCGCCGTTGGATTCCCGTCGGAGTCCACTTCAGTAACTTCCTCCTTGAGGGTGCGAAGCACGGTCGGGCGCCGGTCCTTCCGTTGCCTCTTTGGTTGGCTGCCATCTGTGCGTGCGCCGCCATCATCAGTGGTGGCATCCTCGACGGCACCATCAGTGGTGGCATCAGTGGGGTCATCCTCGGCGGTACCATCAGTGGTCTCAGGATCGGTGGGGAAGGCGGCGTCCTCATACAAGTGAGGTTGTTCCTCCATCTCCTGGGACAGCTCCCAAAATGCCTTGCCGCCCGAACCCCCGGCCTCATGATGGGCCTCGAACCCCTCGTTGGTCACCCCAAGTGGAAGGTGTAAGATGCAGTAAGTAGAAGTGTTTTCCCTTAGCAAAGATGCCAAGGATCGAATCCCCAGAGACTCCTAGGTTCAACAAGTAGGTGTCAATTGCTACGGCGCCAGATTAGTAGCAATCAACGTGGACCTGCACACAGATACAAATAACTTTGCTCCCAATGAGTACAGAGAGGATGTCAATCCCTCCGGCCTTGTAGTTCACAAAGGATTAAAAGGAATGATAGTAGTGATAGATAGTTTTTGCAATAGTAAGTAATAACGGAAAATAAATAGCGGATGTGATCAATAATGGTAATAAGGACCGGAGTCTCATGATGTTCACTAGTGATATCTCTCTCCCAAAAGACGATAAAACAGCTATGTGAGGTAAACAAATTACAGCTGGACAATTGACAGGACCACGAACGCAAACCAATGCTGACTACATTGCAAGAAAGGTTGAGGTTCAAAGCATGGGCGGTACGCCAAAGTAAGTAGACCGAAATCCATCAATGCCTACTACTAATCATCCACCTTGAGATATCTATCCAGAACATCTCGCTGGTATTAAGTTGAGAGTCCCACCCATAGTGTAAACTCAATGCAACAGACAACTGCATTAAAAGAACTTTGCGTAAAGTAAACAATCCTTGCACCCACGGGCACAAGCACCGTTGTTTCCCCCCTTGTGGCAACAGCACATCCCCTAGACTCATGTTTCTGTCACTCAAGCTAGTCATCGAGGGGCATGAACCCACAATCAAGCATAACGTTCCCTCTTGGAGTCACTACCTATTACTCGGCCAAAGCAATAAATAACAACGGAGAACATGCAAGAATTACGTACGAACATAAATATAAAAGAGGTGAATCAAATATATTACTCAAGATCAATCTGAACATAATCTCATAATCCATCGGATCCCAGCAAACTCAACATAGCAACAGCATAAGGATTACATAGGTGCCTCGATCATGTAGGGCAGCTCACGAGGACTAATTAGTGAAGCACAAGAACGGGAGGAGAACATCACATAGCTACTGGTCATGGACTCATGGTCCAAGAGAGACTACTCACGAGTCATCCGGGAGGCGTCCATGGTGGTGGAGAAGCTCCCGGTGGTGATCCTCCCCTCCGACAGGGTGCCGGGAAGAGTTCTCCTGGTGCTCCCGATCTTGGAAGCGGCGGCGGCGGCGGAACAGAGATGGGATCGCGAAAAGAAGTTCCTTTCTGAGGGTTTCGGAAGGTCCTTTAAATATATGCCAAAGTAGGGCATCGGGGGAGCCTCGGGGGGCCCAGGCGCCCCCCCCGGCACGGCCCAGGGGGGGGGGCGCCGCTAGGGCGCCTGGAGCCCTGGTGCCCCCCCCAGGCTGCCCTTCGGACGCAGTGTTGTTTCCGGATCGCTGATTTTTTATATAATTTTTCTGGATTTTTCTGGGCAGCTCTCGAAACGTGAAAACCTGAAATACAAAAACAGCCAAAAACAGAAACTGGCACTGGGGTGCACTGGATTAGTAAGTTAGTCCAAATATGATCGAAAGTGTATGGAAGTGTATGAATATCATAGCAATATCACCCAAAAGTGGCATGGAGCAAGCAGAAATTATAGATACGTTTTGGACGTATCAACATCCCCAAGCTTAATTCCCGCTCGTCCTCGAGTAGGTAAATGATAACAAGAATAATTTCTGTGGTGACATGCTATTAACCATATAGGACTTTTTCATAGTCATATGACAAAAGCTTACTTGAGACAATGATTCTAAAGTAATTAAGTTGCCTCAAGAGAAAATCACAAATGACTGAAAGTTTTACAACATGAAACTGAAACATCAAAAAGATTTGCAATGAATATGATGTGCAAATATGATAAGGTAATATCTAGCTTGCCCCCTTTAGTGATGCAAAACATAAGTGCAGGGGCACCTTCAAGGTTTAAGTGATGACTAGATACAATCATTTTAGAATAAACGATATCACAATCATGCAAAAGACAATGCTACTTTGGGACAATGCACATTACACTCAGAATGACAATCATGCTCTCAGTAGTTGGTGCTTCAACATAAAAGGTAAAAGAATGGTTATGTGCTAGAGCTTTTTATTTTGAAAACATGGAAGCAATTGTGTCAACGGTAGTAGTACTTCATATGTGTCATGCATAAAACATCCTATAAGTTGCAAGCCTCATGCATCGAATACTAATAGTGCTCGCACCTTGTCCTAATTAGCTCGGATCTCCATGGGTTATCATTGCATTACATATGTTTCAACCAAGTGTCACAAAGGGGTACCTCTATGCCACCTGTACAAAGGTCCAAGGAGATAGATCGCATTTGATTTCTCGTTTTTGATAGATCTCAACTTGAGGACATCCATACCGGGACAACATAGAAAATAGATGATGGACTCCTCTTGAATGCATAAGCATGTTCTCATGAGAGATTGAGGATTAAGGTCCAAGCTAAAACTTCCACCATGATACATGGCTTTGGTTGGCGGCCCAATGTTCTTCTCTAACAGTATGCATATTAATTCAACCCACGGCAAATCACCCTTACTTCGGACAAGACGAACATGCATAGCAACTCACATGATATTCAACAAAAGTGTGACAGTTGATGGCGTCCCCAGAAACATGGATACCGCTCAGCAAGCAACTTATAAGAAATAAGATACATAAGCAACATATTCTTTACCACAATAGTTTTTAAGCTACTTTCCCATGAGCTATGTATTGCAAGGTTAGTTCTTAGTACAGGTGGAGGTTTAGCAAAAAGACTGGGAGCGACCAACTAAGAGAGCAATAATGGTCATAATCATGCAGAGCGACAAAGCAATATTGAATCAGGCATGGTAGTTATATCGCTACTCAGAAACAAAAGATCATCAAGGCTTGACGGACTTTCTTTACAGTCTTAAATATGCGTGAGCATACGCCAAGTCAATCAAAATAAATTCTCGAAGGAAGATATTACTAAACCATACCATATCATAGGCAAACAAATCAAGTTGGTACTCCAATAACACATTGGGAACCCCCCAGCTATTTGAGATTAACCATAAGAAAAACTGAACTACTAAGCACCATTATGCAAGTAGCATCTTTATCATAAACACATTAACCAATGCAACGGAAGCAAACTCTCTTAATAAGGTGAGCATGGTAATTAAAGAGAGTTCAAGCAACCAACTAAACAAAAGCTCTTTGAAAAGATAAGCATGAATACTAAGAGCAAAGCACGATAGTAGCTATTTAAAAGACAAAGAACACACACAGCATAGATAGACATGAAAATTCTATGTTATGTTCTGGGTAGAAGTGGAGCGTGTTTCTCTCCCACATAAAGGAATGCTGAGTTCCGACTCGTTATGAAAAACTAAAAAGAAAACTAAAAGCAAGACGCTCCAAGCATAGCACATAACACATGAAGTGATTAAAATATAGTGGAACGAAAGACGAACTGATAATGTTGATGGAGAAGGGGATGCATGGGGGCATCCCCAAGCTTAGACGCTTGAGTCTCCTTGAATATTTCTTGGGGGTGCACGGGGGCATCCCCAAGCTTGAGCGCTTCACACTCCTGAATCTTTTTATCATCTTCCCTCGCGCACTTGAAAACTCCCTTCATACATAACTCATCATAATCTGATTAGCGAGGTTAGTACCCTTAATAAAATAATTATACCTTGCTGGAAATAAGGATATTCTTGAATTTCTACTATTTCTCAAGATTGCCAAAAGGTTTTTGCAAAGAAAAAACAAGTTCTTGATTTGCAAAGTGAGGGAAAGGCAAAACAGGACAGAATCTGTGAAAAAACAGAACAGCAGGTAGTAATTGATCTGTTCGGGATACTTCTGCAACTCAAATCAAAAAACTCAGAACAGACGCACGAAAGACAATTATATAGAGAACGCTGTCGAAAAAATTCAGACCAAAAAGATGATCTGGTGATTTTATACGAGTTTTTCTATCCAAGGACAGAATCTGTTTCCTGGACAGCACCTCACAACTTTTGAACTTTTTAGCAATCAGAGGCTATACTTGGCACAAATATGAAAAGCAAAGATACAATGATGATGCTACAGCAGTAAACAACATCAAGACACAACAAAAGCAAATTTTTTATTCATGTGGGCTGCCTCCCAAAAGCGCTTTCTTTTATGCCTTTAAGCTAGGCATAATGCATAGATCAAGTTTTATCAAGAGTAAAAGAATAACTAGCCCATACAACGAACTCAAAAGGTAACTTGACCTTCTTACGAGGGAAGTGTTCCATCCCTTTCTTGAGAGGAAACTGAAATTTTATATTACCCTCTTTCATGTCAATGACAGCACCAATGGTGCGCAAAAAGGGACGTCCCAAAATAATTGGACATGAAGGATCACATTCAATATCCATAATAGTAAAATCAACGGGCACATAATTATCATTGACAACAATAAGAACATCGTCGATCCTCCCCAAAGGTTTCTTTATGGAAGAATCAACGAGACGAACACCAAAAGAACAAGGATCATAAGGTTTCAATTTAAGCATATCATATATTCTTTTGGGCATAACAGAGGTACTGGCACCAACATCACATAATGCATAACAAGAGAAGTCATTCAAATTAATTTTTATCATAGGATCCCAACCATCTTCTAGCTTTCTAGGTATGGAGGCTTCTACTCTAAGTTTCTCATCCCTAGCTTTGATAAGAGCATTAGTGATATGCTCTGTGAAGGCAAGGTTAAGCGTGCTAGTGCGGGGATCTCTAGACATCTTGTGAAGGAAATCAAAAACTTCGGTGAGAGTGCAATTATCAAAATCAAGGTCACGAGCATCAAGTAAAGTGGTAGTGGTGTCCTTAAGGTTCACTTGTTTGGTAGCTTCTAAGGTCATAACATCACCATTAATAGGTCCATTGGGACCAGGAGTACATTGGGTGCTAAGAGTGTGAACATCCTCAACAACTTGGATAGTAGCAACAGTGTGGTGGGTAGGAAGGCTCTTAATTCTTTCCTCTTCCTCCCTTTCTCTAGCCCATCTTTCTTTAAGTTTAGCCATCATCCTAATGTTTTCATTAATTTGTACTTGAGTAGCATTAATAGGGATGACTTCCCTCTCCTTAAGAGGAGAAGTTTCAATTTTTAGCAATTTTACCTCATTGGCTAAGTGGTCTACCTTAAAAGAAAGATCATCTAGTTTATGTAGTTTCTCTTCTACATTCTTATTAAAGGCTTTTTGGGTAGTAATGAAATCTCTAAGCATGGTCTCTAGCTCAGTATTGGAGTTCTTGGTACTAGGATAAGCATTATTGTTCCCATAAGAGTTAGAGGGGAACGGTCTAGGATTGTTACCAAAGTTAGTTCAATAAGCATTGTTGTTAAAATTGTTTCTAGAGATAAAGTTCACATCTACTTGTTCTTGAGCAATCAAAGAATTTAAAGGAACATCACGAGGATCAACAGTAGATTGCTTCGAAAGTAGAGACATGATCAAGTCAACTTTTTCGTTAAGGGAGGAAATCTCCTCGACAGAGTTTGCCTTCTTACCTTTTGGAGCGCGTTCAGTGTGCCATTGGGAATAGTTGGTCATCATCTCATCGAGAAGCTTTGTGGCAGCACCAAGTGTAGTTGACATAAAAGTTCCTCCCGCGGCCGAATCTAACAAGTTATGCGAGGTAAAGTTCAAGCCTACATAAAAAGTTTGGATAACCATCCAAGTAGTCAAACCGTGAGTAGGGCAGTTCTTAATAAGAGATTTCATACGTTCCCAAGCTTGGGCAACGTGTTCATTATCCAATTGTTTAAAATTCATTATGTTACTTCTAAGTTGGATAATTTTAGCAGGTGGATAGTATTTTCCAATAAAAGCATCTTTGCACTTGTCCCATGAATCTATGCTATTTCTAGGCAAAGACTGAAACCAAATTTTAGCTCCTCCTCTCAAGGAGAAAGGAAAAAGCTTAAGCTTAACAATATTACCATCTATTTCGTGGTACTTTTGCATATCACAAAGTTCAACAAAGTTATTCAAGTGTAAAGCAGCATCATCTCCAGCACCGGAGAATTGTTCTCTCATGACTAAGTTCAGTAAAGCAGGTTTAATTTCATATGAAGGTGCTGAAGTGGCAGGTGTAGTGATAGGTGTGCTGATAAAGTCATCGTTGTTGTGACTAGTGAAGTCACACAACTTGGTGTTCTCGGTGGAACCCATAGTAGCAAGCAAGCAAGATAACTATTTTTGTGATTTTTGATAAAAGGTACTGAAAGCAAAAACTGAAAGGTAAACTAACAAGACTAAAAAGCAAAGGTAAAAGATAGCATGCAACTCCCCTATCCTGAAGAGTGGAGTCCCCGGCAACGGCACCAGAAAATACTCCTTGATGGGCCTCGAACCCCTCGTTGGTTACCCCAAGTGGAAGGTGTAAGATGCAGTAAGTAGAAGTGTTTTCCCTTAGCAAAGATGCCAAGGATCGAATCCCCAGAGACTCCTAGGTTCAACAAGTAGGTGTTAATTGCTACGGCGCCAGATTAGTAGCAATCAACGTGGACCTGCACACAGATACGAATAACTTTGCTCCCAACGAGTACAGAGAGGATGTCAATCCCTCCGGCCTTGTAGTTCACAAAGGATTAAAAGGAATGATAGTAGTGATAGATAGTTTTTGCAATAGTAAGTAATAACGGAAAATAAATAGCGGATGTGATCAATGATGGTAATAAGGACCGGAGTCTCATGATGTTCACTAGTGATGTCTCTCTCCCAAAAGACGATAAAACAACTATGTGAGGTAAACAAATTACAGCTGGACAATTGACAGGACCACGAACGCAAACCAATGCTGACTACATTGCAAGAAAGGTTGAGGTTCAAAGCATGAGCGGTACACCAAAGTAAGTAGACCGAAATCCATCAATGCCTACTACTAATCATCCACCTTGAGATATCTATCCAGAACATCTCGCTGGTATTAAGTTGCGAGTCCCACCCATAGTGTAAACTCAATGCAACAGACAACTGCATTAAAAGAACTTTGCGTAAAGTAAACAATCCTTGCACCCGCGGGCACAAGCACCGTTGTTTTCCCCCTTGTGGCAACAGCACATCCCCTAGACTCATGTTTCTGTCACTCAAGCTAGTCATCGAGGGGTATGAACCCACAATCAAGCATAACGTTCCCTCTTGGAGTCACTGCCTATTACTCGGCCAAAGCAATAAATAACAACGGAGAACATGCAAGAATTACTTACGAACATAAATATAAAAGAGGTGAATCAAATATATTACTCAAGAGCAATCTGAACATAATCTCATAATCCATCGGATCCCAGCAAACTCAACATAGCAACAGCATAAGGATTACATAGGTGCCTCGATCATGTAGGGCAGCTCACGAGGACTAATTAGTGAAGCACAAGAACGGGAGGAGAACATCACATAGCTACTGGTCATGGACTCATGGTCCAAGAGAGACTACTCACGAGTCATCCGGGAGGCGTCCATGGTGGTGGAGAAGCTCCCGGTGGTGATCCTCCCCTCCGGCAGGGTGCCGGGAAGAGTTCTCCTGGTGCTCCCGATCTTGGAAGCGGCGGCGGCGGCGGAACAGAGATGGGATTGCGAAAAGAAGTTCCTTTCTGAGGGTTTCGGAAGGTCCTTTAAATATATGCCAAAGTAGGGCATCGGGGGAGCCTCGGGGGGCCCAGGAGCCCCCCCGGCGCGGCCCAGCGGGGGCGCGCCGCCAGGGCGCCTGGAGCCCTGGTGGCCCCCCCAAGGATGCCCTTCGGACGCAGTGTTGTTTCCGGATCGCTGATTTTTTATATAATTTTTCTGGATTTTACTGGGCAGTTCTCGAAACGTGAAAACCTGAAATACAAAAACAACCGAAAACAGAAACTGGCACTGGGGTGCACTGGATTAGTAAGTTAGTCCAAATATGATCAAAAGTGTATGGAAGTGTATGAATATCATAGCAATATCACCCAAAAGTGGCATGGACCAAGCAGAAATTATAGATACGTTTTGGACGTATCACCTCATCGTTGTTGGCCATGTTTCTCTCTAAATAGGAACGAAGTTTGGTCAAAAAGTTGGTTATTGTCAAGGAACAAGATCATGGTCTCATCATTTAGGGTTTGTCAACACCGATGCATCATAAAAGCTAAGCTTTTATAATTGAGGGTTTTTCGACGCCGAGGCACCCTAAAAGCCTAAGCTTTCATCATTTCGGTTTTTATCGACACCGAGGCACCCTAAAAGCCAAGGTTTTATAATTTATGGTTTGTCGACACCGAGGCATCCTAAAAGCAAAGCTGGGAAGGAGAATTCTAAGTTGGGCCTAATCACTTGGCTCTATTGCCGCCTATGGTTTAATGCAGCTAGAATAAAGGGGCACTTGATCCTACTTAATTAACTACTAAGATACCCCGGCCCATGCATTAGTCACAAGTACCCCATATGTCCTATTTTTAGCAAAGTCATGCTAAAATTCACGGAAAATTTCAGCATGACCTTTGCTGAAAATAGGACATATGGAGTACCCGAATTTGCCGGAACGGAAGTTAATCGACATTCCAGCAAACTCAAGGGCCTCTCGGGGTACCTGCAAAATCATTATCCCCGCCTAATGAAGTCGCCAATGGGTCATTTCAGAAGATCACAAGTAGCATCATCACAAGTACAACATCATCACAAGTACAGCAGCAACAACAGTGAATACAGGCATAACAACAGCATCAGCAGTTAAGAAAAAGTTGCAGAAGCTTGTAAAACAATACTTGGAAGTTCAAATATTTACAACAAGGAACCAAATACATGACCACCATTATTATCATTGTGCTAGTGTGACATACAAGTAGTACTAGTGTACATGAAAAAAAAACCTAAAACCTAAAACCCCAACAGAACATCAAGCCCACCAACCGGCTAAACGAACTAAAGATCTCACTTGGGATGACAGCGAATAAACGTAACCAACCCTAACTCCAAATTAACTAGAGTTGAAGCTGGTAAACATGAGAACAAGAGCATTAGGTAAGGGTCCACCAATGTTCAAGCATCTTTTATTTAGGATCAAATTAAGCTCCACAGAGATGTATAAATACAATATATATGAGACTATAAACCGTAAACCATGCCTGAGACTGAGACCAGATTCAGAAATGAACAGTAACACAAAAGACAGAAATTGTGCAAGATACTCTTGTCAAGTGTAACTTATGCCAGGTCTGAATTGCCATATATGCAGCAGTAATTAAAAGGAGTCAAATGGAACAGGCTGCTAGCTGAGAGTAAGAGCACAACAACCAGATCAGACTTAGCCTAGTCCGAGAAATACTAACTAGGACTAGCCCCATGTAAGCCTATTTTGAATTAACGAAAGATTAAAAGTAGAAGGTCTATTCGTAAGGCTCCCGCTCTAACTGCTAATTGAATATTTATTTTGTAATCAACTAGGCCTTGCAAATAAAGGTTAGTATCGCGGGGTGGCTCCCGCTAACTGCTAACTGCTCTCCCCGATCTAGATGAACAGACATGCTAGTATCGCGACACAAACATGACTACCATACTAGTAAAGGCTAGAGCCAAAGGGGTTCTGAAAAAGATGAAATTGTCACCGACTATGGCATGCCAAAGTATGACAGCAAGCACTAACATGTCTTCCAATAAGATAGAAGGAGATAAAAGCTAACGAGCTCTTTCGCAACACCAAACCAAGTGCTATCGAGACGACTCTGGAGCCAGATGACTTTTATTCAAGAAAGCTGGCCCAGATTGAACCTGGGAATTGCAAGGCCCTTTTTGGGTTCCTTCTAACAAACATTACAGCTGTAGTATTGATTTGGACAGTTCTTAGGAATTATTAAGCCATCTTTTAGATTTTAGTGTGCTCATTCATTCACAATTATTTTGTGGTGGTGATTTAGAGAGGAAGGAGATGAGTGAGTGAGTGTGAGTGAGTGTGAGGGGTATGGTAAATGGAGATGTAATTGTAATTGGATTGGACTAATGCTTTTGATTGCTCTGTCCAATTGTAGTTTGAAAAGGAAAAAAAATGCAGTACATCATCACTTAATATACTCTTCTGATTCAGGCTATATATGAAACACATATATGATTGTTTCAGGTTTGTTGCATGGATTATCCTAAGGTGATATTCTATAAAAAAAGAACAACAAAATTATTCCAGAGTCACATTCTCTAAATAACAAAAGATTATCCTAGGATCATATATTCTCTAAAAAGATGACATGAGTTGAAAGTTATCTTGAAATTTAGCTGCACCTCTGTCGGGGATATACCCCGTGGTATGAACCGGCCGGAATTATGACCCGGCCGGACTTGGTGGTTTACTTGAGACGGTTTACACTTGGCAATTTACTGGTAACCCGGCTGGCGGATCACGGATGACAAGGCCCAAGGCCCGGAAGACCGGTTTATATTATGGTGGCCGGTTTATGAAGAAAGCATAAGGAATATTCTCTTACAAAGGAAGCAAGACTAGGACTCCTTGTAATAAAACAATCCTAATCCTACTAGGACTAGTCATGTAACCCGCCCCTTCAACATATATAAGGAGGGGCAGGGCTCCCCAAAGAGGGAGAGGTTTTTAGACAAGTTTTGGACAAGTTCTCACAAGTTTCTAGGGCTAGACACCAAGAGCCGGTTTACCGGCGACACCACGAGGATCATAATAAGATCTAGCCTCAAACAGCATGTAGGGTTATTACCGGATGAAGTTTCCCGGGGCCCGAAGCTGTCTAAACCCTTGTCTTGCATCGCGTCTCTCGATTCCGCTCAACCCCTCTCAAGCTACTACATAGATGCGCGGCTCCACGACTAAGTCCGCTAAACCGGACATCTGACGTGTTAATTCCATGACAGTTGGCGCCCACTGTGGGGCCTGCGTACGGTGGTGTTGAGTTCTTGGAGGGATCTTTCACAAGGCTTCGAGAAGTTCGCGGTTCATCGGATGGAGAAGAATCGGCAAATTCATTGAGTTGTGATCATAGCCATGATTAATGTTTGAAACATCAGATACGAGATTGATATCAAGAGTCAGGGCCGCGTTTGTGTTGCCGCAAATTGCTGAGATCGACATAAAGTTTTCGCCACAACAAACATACTAGTCAGTTTGGGTTTTGATGATCCGATCGGATTGCTACTATCCTTCGTATCCCTATCGGTTATCTTTCACAATAGGATCAAGTCACGGGAATAAGAGAGAAAGCACCGCTGCTACTTGCTGGCGTGAAGACCGGGGCATGTCCGCTCCAATACGAGTACGCCGACTAGTGCTCGTCACGTCAAAAAGAAAATTATTGCGTAAGTCCATCGAAGGAAAAAGACCCTGACCCGGAAACAGAGTCTGTCGGGACCCAGACTTGTCCATTGACTGCGCCTGTGCTCTCGCTTCGAAGCGCCTGCCTCCGTTACAGTTCTAACCCAAGCCGGCCTCGCCATCATCAACAGCCGAATTCGAGCCCTGACTTTCCTTGGTTAAAGTCGTCCATGCAGCCGGGTTATCCAAAGCGCCAAGATCATCTGCTGCCAAGCCATCCCACCGTCCAGCGTCCGTCTGCCGAGGCCGCGGTCCAACTCTGCTGCGATTGTAATTCTGTCGCTGATGTCTACACACGCTTCTACTCTTGTAGACTATGTTGGGCCTCCAAGCGCAGAGGTTTGTAGGACAGCGGCAATTTCCCTCAAGTGGATGACTTAAGGTTTATCGAACTCAGGGAAGTAGAGGTTGAAGATGGTCTCTCTCAAGCAACCCTGCAACTAAGATACAAGAAGTCTCTTGTGTCCCCAACACACCTAATACACTTGTTAGATGTATAGGTGCACTAGTTCGGCGAAGACATATTAAATGGCAAGTGATATGGATGGCAAAACAAAGTAATATAAATCTGTAATAAAAAGTGCAGCAAGCAAACAAGTGGTAAACGTGAGCACAAATGGTATTGCAATGGTGGAAACAAGGCCTAGGGTTCATACTTTCACTAGTGGCAACTCCCAACAACATTAACATAATCGAATCACATGATATTTCCCATAAAACATGCAAAGGGGACACACTCGGAGGTCATTCCTTCGTGGTCAAGAGAGGACGAGAATTATGTAGGGCTACAAAAGCACACCTCAAAGTTCGTAGTTCTCAATCTAAGGATTTCCCAATGTCACCGCGGCCATCCAAAGAGAGTCCCACAATCACCACAACATATCTAAAGGATAGTCAAAGACAAGCACCAAGAGACTCTCAATCTTCAATCAACACACAAGAGAGGAAATCACTCATGAAAATACTTTTCTAATCCATGTCCAATAGACCGCTGTCACCTTGGTCTCGGGGATTATACTAGATAAAGACAAGTGAGTACATCAATCCAATACATAGAGGAAGGGGAAATATCATGGGATCACCCTAGATTAACATAGCCTATGATCACAACGAAGATCACATCATGGGAGAGAGAATTGACCACATAGCTACTGGTAAGAACCTCAACCCCGAGGAGGAACTACTCCCGCATCATGGAGGGAGGAAGCAACGTCGATGGAGACGAATCCGGGGGCACTTCCCCGTCCCGGCAGGGTGCCGGCGCAGGAATTCTGGTCCCCCGAAGCTTGATGGCGATGGCGGCGGAGATCGGAATCGCGTCTGGAGAAAAGGGGTCTGGAAGCAGGGTTTCCGCGACACGGTGTAAATATATGCCAAAGGGGGGCATCAGAGGGGGTCAGGGGTGCCCAGGCGCCCCCCCGGCGCGGCCAGGGGGGGGGCGCGTGGGCAGGCCGCCTGGAGCCCCTGTGGGTCCCCTCCGGCCCTACTTTGGCCGCATGGAAGCTTCCGGAACGCTGATTTTTTATATAATTTTTCTGGATTTTTTCTGGCAGTTCTCGTAATGTGAAAACCTGAAATACAAAAACAGCCGAAAACAGAAACTGGCACTAGGGTGCACTGAGTTAATAGGTTAGTCCAAATATGATCAAAAGTGTATGGAAGTGTATAAATAACATAGCAATATCACCCAAAAGAGGCATGGAGCAGGCAGAAATTATAGATTCGTTTTGGACGTATCAACATCCCAAGCTTAATTCCTGCTCGTCCTCGAGTAGGTAAATGATAACAAGAATAATTTCTGTGGTGACATGCTATTAACCATATAGGACTTTTTCATAGTCATATGACAAAAGCTTACTGAGACAATGAATCTATAGTAATTAAGTTGCCTCATGAGAAAATCACAAAGAACTGAAAGTTTTACAATATGATACTAAAACATCAAATAGATTTGTAATGAACATGGTGTGCAAATATGATAAAGTGATATCTCGCTTGCCCCCTTTAGTGAAGCAAAACATAAATGCAGGGGCACCTCCAGGGTTTAAGTGATGACTAGATACAATAATTTCAGAATAAACGATATCACAATCATGCAAAAGACAATGCTACTTTGGGACAATGCACATTACACTCAGAATGACAATCATGCTCTCAGTAGTTGGTGCTTTAATAAGAAGGTGAAGACTCTCGAACCGTGGCTTTTGTTGGCAAGGATGAAAACCCGAAGTCGGAAACAAAGACAAAACATGTACCAGAGCTCTTGGTTTTAAAAATAGAGGTAATAATATTTTTTTAGATTATGCTTGTTCCGTCAACGAATGCTAGCAGATAACTCAATTACTTCTTGAGATGGACAAGTTTCGAGGAACGGCTCCCGAATGAGGACGATCACATCCTCTTAATCTCCTTTGTTTATCACTGCCAAAGTTTTCTGATTTCTCATGAACAAAGCGTGAAGGAGGGTTTGTTTGTTATATTAATTTTGAGCCGGGCGCACTCAATGCCAGTTCCTTCTCGTATTATGGGTTTGCACATTATACATGCAATCCCGGGGTGAAGCTTGTCCAACTTAAAAAGATCATGAATTAACTACTACTTCCTCATGAACTTAAAACAGAGGCACAAAATATGAATGCATCTTTTTTGAGTAATTTCGAGATGTTACATGCAAGTCTCCGTTAGGAATGGCAGGTAAATACCATGTAGGAAGGTATGGTGGACTCATATGGCATAACTGGTTTAAAAGAATTTGGATGCACAAGCAGTCAGTCCGCTTAGTACAGGCGAAGGTTAGCAAAAGACTGGGAGCGACCAACTAAGAGAGCAATGACGGTCATAATCATGCAGAGCGACAAAGCAACATTAAATCAGGCATGGTAGTTATATCGCTACTCAGAAACAAAAGATCATCAAGGCTTGACAGACTTTCTTTACAATCTTAAATATGCGTGAGCATACGCCAAGTCAATCAAAATAAATTCTTGAAGGAAGATATTACTAAACCATACCACATCATAGGCAAACAAATCATGTTGGTACTCCAATAACACATTGGGAACCCCCCAGCTATTTGAGACTAACCATAAGAAAACATGAATTACTAAGCACCATTATGCACGTAGTATCTTTATCATAGACATACCAACCAATGCAACGGAAGCAAACTCTCTTAATAAGATAATCATGATAAATAAAGAGAGTTCAAGCAACCAACTAAACAAAAGCTCTTTAAAAAGATAAGCATGAAAGTTAAGAGCTAAGTATGATAGTAGCTATTGAAAGACAAAGAACACACACAGCATAGATAGACATGAAAATTTTATGTTATGTTCTAGGTAGAAGTGGAGCGTGTTTCTCTCCCACATAAAGAAGCTGAGTTCCGACTCGTTATGAAAAGCTAAAGAAAACTGTAAAGGAAAACTAAAAGCAAGACGCTCCAAGCATAGCACATAACACATGAAGTGATAAAAATATAGTGGAACGAAAGACGAACTGATAATGTTGATCGAGAAGGGGATGCACGGGGGCATCCCCAAGCTTAGACGCTTGAGTCTCCTTGAATATTTCTTGGGGGTGCATGGGGGCATCCCCAAGCTTGAGCGTTTGACACTCCTGAATCTTTTTATCATCTTCCCTCGCACACTTGAAAACTCCCTTCATACATAACTCATCATAATCTGATTAGCGAGGTTAGTACCCTTAATAAAATAATTGTTCCTTGCTGGAAATAAAGATATTCTTGAAGGTCTACTGTTTCTCAAGATTGCTAAAAGGTTTTTGCAAAGAAAAAGCAAGCTCAAGATTTGCAAAATGAAGGAAAGGCAAAACATGACAGATTCTGTGAAAAACAGAACACCAGGTAGTAAATGATTTGTTCGGGGCACTTCTGCAACTCTAATCAAAAAAATCAGAACAGACGCACGAAAGAAAATTATATAGAGCACGCTGTCGAAAAAATTCAGACCAAAAAGATGATCTGGCGATTTTATACGAATTTTTCTGTCCAAGGACAGAATCTGTTTCCTGGACAGCACGTCACAACTTTTGAACTTTCTTGCAGTCAGAGGCTACACTTGGCACAAAATTGAAAAATAAAGATACAATGATGTTGCTACAGTAGTAACAAACATCAAGACCACTAAAACTGAAAGCAAAGATAACAAGGGTTGTCTCCCTAGAGCTCTTTCTTTATAGCCATAAAGATAGGCTTAGGACATTAATGATGCTCTCATAGGAATAAGAGCTGAAGAACAAAAGAGAGCATCAAGAAGTAAATACCAAACACATTTAAGCCTAACATGCTTCCTATGCATAGGAATATTGCAATAGAATAATTCATTGAAGCACAAAGCAACTAGCATAGGAAGGCAAAACAAGCATAACTTCAAAATATTCACCATAAAGAGAGGAAACTTCTTATTATTAAGATATTTAGAACCAAGTCTCCCTCTCTCATTATAAATTTCAGTGGCATCATGGATGAACTCAACAATATAAGCATCACATAAAGCATTGTTACCATGATCCACATGCAAAAGGGTACTCTTACTCTCCACATAAGCATAATCTTTCTCATTGGTAATAGTGGGAGTAGGACTATCATAAACAACTTGAACACTATAGATTAATTGTGTATTAGGAGGGTGGTGTTCAACAAGGGAGTAATTCCCTCCATGATTATGACAAGTTCCATAAGGATAATTTCTCCTTATGTCATAGGTACCTTTATAATCACTATAGATTGGAGTTATAACATCATCATAGTAGAGAAGAGCATTATCATTGCTAGCAACTATATTTGTAATCATGTTGTCTTTATTCTTACTAGCAAAAGAATTATCAATTATCACATCACTAGTGGGTAAAGGATTTGCAATCCTATCATCCCCAAGCTTAGAGCTTCCCATATCATCACTTTCAGAGTTGGTACCAAAAATATTTTCAAGATCATAAGTAGCATTATCATCATTTTCCCAATCACAATAAGTAACATGTATATCATAATCAAAATCATCTTCAATAGTACCTACGAACGTATCATCAAGATGATAATTAGGCAATAAACTATTGGGGAACGTAGTATTTTAAAATTTTCCTACGATCACGCAAGACCTATCTACCAGATGCATAGCAACGAGAGGGAAGAGTATGTCTATGTACCCTCATAGACCGGGAGCGGAAGTGTCAAGTGACGCGGTTGATGTAGTCGAACTTCTTCACGATTCAACCGATCAAGCACCGAACGTACGGCACCTCCGCGTTCAGCACACGTTCAGCTTGATGACGTCCCACGAGCTCTTGATCCAGTTGAGCTTCACGGGAGAGTTTCGTCAGCACGACGGCGTGGTGACGGATATGATGTATTCACCGGCGCAGGGCTTCGCCTAAGCACCGCGACGGTATGACCGAGGTGTGTTTCTGTGGAGTGGGGCACCGCACACGGCTGGAACAATTCAACTTGTGTGTCTTTGGGTGCCCCCCTGCCCCCGTATATAAAGGAGCAAGGGGGGAGGCCGGCCGGCCCTTGTTTGGTGCGGCTAGGGGTGCAATCCTACTAGGAATAGGATTGCAATCCTATTCCTAGTAGGAATCACCAAAAAAGGAAGAGAGGGAAAGGAAAAGAGGGAGAGGTGGCGCCCCCCCAATCCTAGTCCAACTAGGAACCCTAGGTGGGGCGCCGGCCAGCCCTATGGGCTGCCTCTCTCTTTCCCTTAAGGCCCACTATGGACCATCCCCCTTCGTAGGGGGTTCCGGTAACCCCCTCGAGCAATCCCGTTAAATCCGAAACTTTTCCGGAACACTTCCGGTGTCCGAATATAGTCGTCCAATATATCAATCTTTATGTCTCGGACATTCCGAGACTCCTCGTCATGTCCGTGATCTCATCCGGGACTCCGAACTACCTTCGGTACATCAAAACTCATAAACTCATAATACCGATCGTCATCAAACGTTAAGCGTGCGGACCCTACGGGTTCGAGAACTATGTAGACATGACCGAGACTCATCTCCGGTCAATAACCAATAGCGGAACCTGGATGTTCATATTGGCTCCTACATATTCTACGAAGATCTTTTATCGGTCAAAACCGCATAACAACATACGTTGTTCCTTTTGTCATCGGTATGTTACTTGCCCGAGATTCGATCGTCGGTATCTCTATACCTAGTTCAATCTCGTTACCGGCAAGTCTCTTTACTCGTTCCGTAACACATCATCTCGTGACTAACTCATTAGTCTTTTGCTTGCAAGGCTTATTATGATGTGTGTTACCGAGAGGGCCCAGAGATACCTCTCCGACACTCGGAGTGACAAATCCTAATCTTGATCTATGCCAACACCACGAATACTTTTGGTGACACCTGTAGAGCATCTTTATGATCACCCAGTTACGTTGTGACGTTTGATAGCACACAAGGTGTTCCTACGGTATTCGGGAGTTACATAATCTCATAGTCATAGGAACATGTATAAGTCATGAAGAAAGCAATAGCAGTAAAACTAAACGATCATAGTGCTATGCTAACGGATGGGTCTTGTCCATCACATCATTCTTCTAATGATGTGATCCCGTTGATCAAATGACAACTCATGTCTATGGCTAGGAAACATAACCATCTTTGATCAATGAGCTAGTCTATTAGAGGCATACTAGGGACACTCTGTTTTGTCTATGTATTCACACATGTATTAAGTTTCCGGTTAATACAATTCTAGCATGAATAATAAAAATTTATCATGATATAAGAAAATATAAATAACAACTTTATTATTGCCTCTAGGGCATATTTCCTTCATAAACTTCACCTTCTTCTTTAAACTTACAACCGTTAGGATAAAAGTTGATGGGAGGAATATGCTCAGGCCAGGTTGATACCCATTCTTATTCCTTCTTGCTCCTCTTCCTCCTCCTCTTCTTTTTCTTCTTCTTCACCTTAGGAGGGAGTGGTTTGAGATGAAGCTTCTCCACATATCCTGGTTTATCATTAGGAACAATAGGGGAAACTTGGGAGATACTCTCCTTTTTATTAGCAGAAATATAAGAGACATTTTTATACTTTGGTAAAGTTCCCTCCTTTATAATCTTGCTTATGTAATCATTTTCATGGCAATTAACAACACAATTGAGATGTCAATTTTGCAAAGTCTTTTTTATTCCTATGGCATTATCATCCAGCCAAGAAGTCTTTTCTGATAACTCTTCACACATAAAAAATAACATAAGCTCATCATTAAGATCAGAGGTGATCATGTTATGACACAACCGGTTAACAGTTATGTTTTGAAAGTTCATGCATTGAAAATTAAAGTGACTCTCTATACGGCAAAGTTCACAAGTAAAGGAATAAAGGTCACACAATTCTCTAGCAATTTCATTTAAATCTCTGACCCAAGTGATTGTTCTTTCATGCTTATGTTGCTTACAATACTTCTCTTCTTCAATCATAGGCCTTTCACAAGGTCTATCCACTCCACAAAAATTAACATGCTTATATAAAACTTCATTTTTAGGAACTGGATCATGCATGTTGCAATCATCATGAACAATTTCATTTTCTTTGCAAATCTCTTTAAAAGGTTTATGATGCTCGATCCAATCCTCCTTAGGCATATTAAGATGTGAAGCAAAAGATTTGAGGAAATCAACAAGGAGTTGAGAATCAAGCCCAAACTTAGCACTAAACTTATTAAAACTTGTAGTATCAACAAAGGACTTAATGCAATCATACTCATAAATTATAGCTGACCCTTTACCTTTGTCGATCTCCCAATCTTCAGTGTTGCGTTGAATTCTTTCAAGGAGTTCCCATTTAGCATCAATCTTTTTGTTTGTGAAAGAACCCGTAGAGGAAGCATCGAGCAAATCTTTATCCTGTCGAGAAAGCCTCGCATATAAATTAGTAATAATCATATCTTTGGGGAGCCCATGGTTAGGACATTTTAGCATTAACGTTTTCAGTCTCCCCCAAGCTTGAGCTATGCTCTCTCCGTCATGAGGATAAAAATTATAAACATAATTCCTATTCTCATGGACTTCATGAAGAGGATAAAACTTGGAGTAAAAGAGAGACTGGATCTCTTCCCACTCCGGTAGGTGAGAGTCATTTAGTAGCCTATACCATTCCAATGCTTTTCCTTTCAGTGACAAGGCAAATAATTTCCTCATGACAAACTCCCTTGATACACCTGCAAGCTTAAATAATGAACATAGTTGTGACAGATATAGCAAGTGTTCACCGGGATGTCTGTCTCCTGCATAACGATTAGCCAAAACATAATCGATAATACCAACTGGTATTTTATAGGGCACAATTTCAGTAGGGGGAGGAGCAACCACCACAGGTGTGGGGCGTCTTCCCGCAAGCAACGATCCAATAGCAAGGTTGTCCATAAGCATAACTAGTGAAATAAAAAACAAGAAACAAAAAGATTTAATTGCAAGATCTAAAGATATACCTTCAAGCGCTCACCTCCCAGGCAACGGCGCCAGAAATAGCTTGATGTCTACACACGCTTCTACTCTTGTAGACTATGTTGGGCCGCCAAGCGCAGAGGTTTGTAGGACAGCGGCAATTTCCCTCAAGTGGATGACCTAAGGTTTATCGAACTCAGGGAAGTAGAGGTTGAAGATGGTCTCTCTCAATCAACCCTGCAACTAAGATACAAGAAGTCTCTTGTGTCCCCAACACACCTAATACACTTGTTAGATGTATAGGTGCACTAGTTAGGCGAAGAGATGTTAAATGGCAAGTGATATGGATGGCAAAACAAAGTAATATAAATCTGTAATAAAAAGTGCAGCAAGCAAACAAGTGGTAAACGTGAGCACAAATGGTATTGCAATGGTGAAAACAAGGCCTAGGGTTCATACTTTCACTAGTGGCAACTCCAAACAACATTACCATAATCGAATCACATGATATTTCCCATAAAACATGCAAAGGGGACACACTCGGAGGTCATTCCTTCGTGGTCAAGAGAGGACGAGAATTATGTAGGGCTACAAAAGCGCACCTCAAAGTTCGTAGTTCTCAATCTAAGGATTTCCCAATGTCACCGCGGCCATCCAAAGAGAGTCCCACAATCACCACAACATATCTAAAGGATAGTCAAAGACAAGCACCAAGAGACTCTCAATCTTCAATCAACACACAAGGGAGGAAATCACCCATGAAAATACTTTTCTAATCCATGTCCAATAGACCGTTGTCACCTTGGTCTCGGGGATTATACTAGATAAAGACAAGTGAGTACATCAATCCAATACATAGAGGAAGGGGAAATATCATGGGATCACCCTAGATTAACATAGCCTATGATCACAACGAAGATCACATCATGGGAGAGAGAATTGACCACATAGCTACTGGTAAGAACCTCAGCCCCGAGGAGGAACTACCCCCGCATCATGGAGGGAGAAAGCAACGTCGATGGAGATGAATCCGGGGGCACTTCCCCGTCCCGGCAGGGTGCCGGCGCAGGAATTCTGGTCCCCCGAAGCTTGATGGCGATGGCGGCGGAGATCGGAATCGCGTATGGAGAAAAGGGGTCTGGAATCAGGGTTTCCGCGACACGGTGTAAATATATGCCAAAGGGGGGCATCAGAGGGGGTCAGGGGTGCCCAGGCGCCCCCCCGGCGCGGCCAGGGGGGGCCGCGTGGGCAGGCCGCCTGGAGCCCCTGTGGGTCCCCTCCGGCCCTACTTTGGCCGCATGGAAGCTTCCGGAACGCTGATTTTTTATATAATTTTTCTGGATTTTTTCTGGCAGTTCTTGTAATGTGAAAACCTGAAATACAAAAACAGCCGAAAACAAAAACTGGCACTGGGGTGCACTGACTTAATAGGTTAGTCCAAATATGATCAAAAGTGTATGGAAGTGTATAAATAACATAGCAATATCACCCAAAAGAGGCATGGAGCAAGCAGAAATTATAGATACGTTTTGGACGTATCAAGTTCTTCTGTGGAACGGACGTCCTTTAGGTAGGGTGGTCCTGCTTCTTCTTGTGGTGTATGCTGCTACTTCATCATCGTCGTCATGTTCGATCCTCGAGTCGCCGTACTTGTCGAAGTCTTGCTCATTGGCTACTCCATCCATTCCGATGATCTTCCTTTTGCCTCTCCTCACGACAACACGACTGGGCTTTGACGGGTCGGTAATGAAAAAGCATTGGTCAACTTGGGAAGCCAGTACCCATGGCTCATTTTTCGCTGTGACGTTTGTGCCCGCGGTCTTGGATTTGTCTTCGGGTATAACCATGGTGGTGAAATACCGGTCTTCTTTTAGGACGCTCTTGGCCCATCTGACACGGAACATCGGGACCTTCTCTCCAGCGTAGCTCAGCTCCCAGATCTCCTCGATCCTTCCGTAGTATCTGTCCTTGTCATTACCGGTGTAGGATTCCATCGTTACCTCGGAGTTCTGATAACCATCGCTCTTCATGTCCTTGGCCTCGGTGTAGAATGTGTAGCCGTTGATATCGTACGCCTCATAGGTCATCAGGTTGTGCTCGGCGCCCTGTGACAAGGCGGATATGAGTTGTTCTTCCATGGAAGAATCCTCATGTAAAGGGTACGACAGAAGTTTCTGCTTGAACCAACGCGTGAAACATGAGTTGTGCTCTTTGATTATATCTCTGTCCGTCCTCTGTTGGCCTCGGTCATTGTACGTCTTCTCATTAAAGGTTTTGTGCTCTACCACCCAAGGATCGACCATGTCTATGTGTTGTAGCGCGACTAGGTTTGCTCTTTCAAAGTCGACGAGTCGACCCTCGAATTCGACATGCATTTCGCGGCGACCCTCACGGTGACCCCATCCAGCGAGCCTGCCGAGGTGCCTGTTGACGGGCAGACCAACGGGGTTCTCGATGCCTAGATAATTCGTGCAGTAGGAGATGCACTCTTTGGTTAGAAAGCCCCTGGCTATGCTTCCCTCTAGACGTGACATGTTGCAAACGTATCCTTTGATGACACCATTCATCCTTTCGAACGGCATCATGCTGTGCAGGAACGTCGGCCCGAGTTGGATGATATCGTCCACGATATGGACCAGCAGATGCACCATAACGTCAAAGAATGCGGACGGGAAGTACATCTCAAGCTCGCATAGTATCACCACGATCTCTTCCTGTAGCGGCTCTGGCGCCTTTCGCTTCTTTCCCGGCTCTAGCGCCTTTTGCTTCTTTCCCGGCAGTGGGCAATCTTTCCAATTTTTCAACAGCTCGTCTATTTCCTCGCCGCTCCTCGTACGCGGGCGTCCTCGGGGTTCGGTTTCACCATCGAACAGATCCTTGCGTTTTCTCCACAGGTCATCGTCGCGAAGCCACCTTCGATGTCCCATGAACACGGTTTTCAAAGACCCGGGATCTCTATCTAGCTGGCGATACGTTGTGTCATCCATGCACCTGACGCATCCAAAAAATCCGTGGACCACCTGCCCCGCGACATATCCATAACCGAGATAGTCGTGCACCGTCGTGAGCAGCGCGGCTCTCATAGGGAAATATTCTTTCTTTGCGGCGTCCCACGTATTGGCTGGCGTTTTCCACAGCGTGTCTAGCTCCTCTTTCAGCAGCCCCAGATACAGATTGATGTCGTTCCCTGGTTGTTTCGGTCCTTCAATTAGCATACTCATGTGAATGTACTTCCTCTTCATGCACAACCAGGGGGGAAGGTTGTACATCCACACAAACACAGGGCCAGGTGCTATGTGTGCTTCTCTGGCTGCCAAACGGATTGACTCCATCGGTGCTCGCGCCCAGCACGATGTTCCTTGGATCGTTCCCAAATTCTAGGTTTTCGAAGTTCAACGCTTGCCACTGGCTCGCATCCTTAGGGTGACTCAGCATCTTGTCTTTTTTATCTATCTCCGGATCATTTGCGTCATCTTCTCGCTTCTTCTCCTCCCTATCCGCGTGCCAACGCAGGAGCTTTGCTACCTTAGGGTCCGCGAAATACCGCTGCAGACGAGGAGTGATCGGAAAGTACCACACCACTTTTCGAGGAGCTTTCTTCCTCTTCTTGTATCGAGTGACGCCGCACACCGGACATATGGTAGACTCCGCGTGCTCGTCCCGATAAATGATGCAATTGTTCATGCACACATGGTATTTCACGTGCGGTAAATCCAGAGGACACACGATTTTCTTCGCCTCCTCCAAACTGGGGGGGCACTTGTTCCCCTTGGGAAGACGTTCGTGCCAGAATGACATGTTCTTGTCGAAGCATGCGTCGGTCATTTTGTGTTTTACCTTCATCTCCAGAGCCATGAGCGTTACTTTCAGGCGGGTATCCTCGGGCCTGCATCCTTCATACAATGGAGTAACCGCGTCTAACTCAAGTTGATCCATCTTGGCTTTCTCTCGGGCGATAGCTCTTGCGTTATCGGTCTGCTTGAGAAGTAGCTCTTGAATATGAGGGTCCTACACCCAGCCCATCGATGGTCCAGCGTCGTCAGCTCCGCCGGCATCATCATCTTCATGATCATGCCCGTCGTCTGCTCCGGCATCTTCCTCATCATCATGTCCTGCATCTTCTACATGATGACTGTGTACAGCATCACCGTCGTGATCATCTCCTGGGGATTCTTCGTCTTCTCGCCCGCCTGAGCCGCGGTGGTTGTCTTGCTGCCCTTCCTCATTTCTTGCCCGGCCCCCATGGACGACTTCGTAGTCATCTTCATCACCTTTCCACCGATAGCCATCCATGAAACCACGCAAGAGCAGGTGGTCCCGCACCTGCCCGGAATCCGGGTCCGCAATAAGGCTCTTCAGCTTGCATCTTCGACACGGACATCTTATCTTCGTCTCGTTCTTTTGAAGCATCTCGGCCTTCGCGGACCTCAAAAACCTATTCACGATGCCTTCGGTCATCGTGCGCACCATGGTCGCCTGTGGGGTAGAGCAAAACGATATTTTAGAACCAAGAAAAAATTTGCCATGACTTTCCCTAAAAATAGGACAAAAAAGAATGCTTAATGCCAAAATTCTCACCGAAATGGAAATGAATCAACATTCCGGGAAAATATTGGCAACTATCGCATTTCAAATACCGGTACACCTCCAAACACAAACACATATGCAACACAACAAACATATGCAACACCACGAACATGCATAGATCTAGCTAGGCCATAAAAAGTGCATGTGCACATTGTTGTATGGAGAACAACATAAATATAGCTTCCCCCTTACTTACCTATCAAAACAAGGTAATTTAACAACTTAATTTGAATGAATCTATGGTGGAAATGAGGTGAAAAAGAGGAGGGACCCGAGACAAGGAGGCGGTGGAGAGAATGAAGTTGGTAGAAAGTGAGTGTGGGTAGGAGAGGCTATCCAAAATATCTTGTTGCTGCCCACTCACTAATGACGCACCCACTATAAATGCGCCATTAGTAATCAAGGTTACTAATGGCGCATCTTCAGTTAGTGCGTCATTATTAGTTTTGAAAAAAAAATACTAATGGCGCACTGCCCCACAGTGCGCCATTAGTAGTTTTGCAAAAAAAAAAATATAATAAAAAAAAAGAACATTAGTGGCGCACTTTACTGCTGGTGCGCCATTACTAGTTACAACTAGTAATGGCGCACTCTGTCTGGATGCGCCATTAGTATGTTTGGACAGGCGCACTAGTTCAAAAAAAAACTTTTTGATACTAATGGCGCACCCTGGGCCAGGTGCGCCATTAGTAGTTTGAACTCTAATGGCGTATCAGAGGTTGGTGCGCCATTAGTATATACTAATGGCGCACTGCTTGTCTGGTGCGCCATTAGTATCAATTCCATCTATAGCCCTTTTCCTAGTAGTGCCGGCTCCCCCTTGCGCGCCTGTGCTATTATGTTGGCAGTGATTACATCGTGTGTCTACCCTCGCTATATAAGAGAGGCCTAGGATACAAGTGTCCTACTAGGACACGACTCCATATCATATCTAAACACAATACAACTACAAGTCCAACTATAACCTACCTTGTACACAATATTCGACACAACTCTAACAAACACCACCTTGGCGAATATTCTCCACCAGATTGAATTCTTCAATGCGTCAAACTTCCATGTACATTGGACTTGAGCTTATCTCATGAGTACCGCTGCTACTTCAAAGACTCCATATGACTCCACCTGCAAGGGTGCAACTTGTAGTCCCTTCTTTTCTTGACCACAGTCAACACTCAAGCAAAATTTAGTTCCACATTGCTCTAGTTAGCGCTCCCAACATCCAGATTATCAGTCCAATGCCATCACACACTGATAACTGACCGCGTGAAAGTGAACAGCTCACATATTGGGTGTCACACATAAGAGTTACCAGAACTCAACATCACCGCTCCTTTCTTGACCGCCTGTCGGAAACTTGAAGGAATTTCACCATTGCTTGTAGTCATCCCGAGTCAAATTCACAGTTGTCTCACCACATGTATGACCACCCGAGCCCTGCCCGGTCTCCATGTCCCGTGCATACCGCTCGCCTCGCCGCTATTACCGCGCCGAGCCTCCGCTGTGCTAGTCGAGTCTCAAGGGTCACGAAACCACACCACTCAACCCCCACTGCAGAGTACCACCGATCATCACCGACCGATGACGAGTTTCACGCTTCCATCAGACCACTAGGCTCCAGTCCGAATTGCGCGCCTCTCGCTTTTTTTCCCGTTCGCTGAATAGGCTTCGATTCCTTGGATCCTTACACCGTAGCCCCTCAATCAAACTCCACCTTCAACATGACTCCTTGGTAGATGATCAGTCCACCCTCGCGTCCCGTCGACTTCAAGCTCACATGCGTACGCCATCTTGAATCAACCCCACACCATAGTCTTGTCGAAGCCACACAAGCCCTCGGGGCCTGCACCACGTGTTTCCACGCCCAGAAGTCGGTCACCATCAGTATCATGCTCCCATGTCACCGTCGCCGATCCCACCACCGTCTTCTGTACCAACCGACATCCATGTCGATCCATCAAACTTTTCAGTCTGACCCAGCCGAACTTGTCCGACTGTAGACACATTCCAGACTCCTCAAGCCGTCACCATGACCTCGTCATCCATACACAAATGTGTACCAACAAAGAAAACCAAAGCAAAGTCCACATAGCCTTCCGGTGTGAACATACCAAATCAGATCAACAAAACTAACTAGCTCAAGCACTTGATTCATCACACGTCTGTAGATAACCTTTTCTTTTTTTCCATGAGATCATCACAATCTGACTAAGCCCTTGTGCCAAAAAGTTTCACCAAACAAATCTCACCTCTCGTGTGTTGCACATCAATATCAGCACTAAGCCTTGGCAATCACGTCCCGCGCAGCATCATGCCTGACCTCGCAGCTGAACAAGGCTCTAGCCCATCAAGCACGCACACAAGGCCAGCTTGGCACGTCCTAGGCTCAAGCCCACAAGCCGCGTTGGCTCCGGTTCACCCGCCTGCAGCCGAGCGCACCTGGGCAGCTGCCCACGCACGGGGCATCCGTAGCTCCGCTCGACGAAACCGACTGACCCGCTGTCTGCCTGCCCGTGTGGCACGCCGCCCCACTACTTCATGCACGCGCTTCTGTACGCTCGCCCGATCAATCCGATCACCACACGTCTCTACTGCCGCAACACGCGCGTAACCTTTCGCTGATCCAATCTCGTCCAGAATCACACTGGCCACCGCAGCCAGCTGCATCTCAAACTTGTTACTTCCTCTAGACCAACTCCACCGTGGCCTTAAATAACCTAGCTCTGATACCACTTGTTAAAATAAATCCGAGGCATACCGTCGATCATCCGAGGACCAAGCAATCACACGAGCATGACTCTAAGATTTATTAACGAGGTTCACCGATATGGCTACATCCCTGGGGCTTGACTATGGGCACTCCTCCCCGTGACACCGTCACAATACCGCTCACCGGCCACCCGAGCGCCGGCACATGCCGCCGGCTCCCCCTTGCGCGCCTGTGCTATTATGTTGGCAGTGGTTACTTCGTGTGTCTACCCTCGCTATATAAGAGAGTCCTAGGATACAAGTGTCCTACTAGGACACGACTCCATATCCTGTCTAAACACAATACAACTGCAAGTCCAACTGTAACCTACCTTCTACACAATATTCGACACAACTCAAACACCCCGCCAATATGTTATGTATAGATACATTACCCTTGAAAGACATTGAAAAACATCTTTTTTTCTAACGTGGTAGTAGCGTCTGCTTATAGATGATAGTCTATGATTATAGTGTCTGCTTATGTGTGTGTGTGTCTATATATATATATATATATTTTTTTTTCTCTGTTGATGCAGTGTCTTTGTTTATGTCTTGGATGATTCAGATGGGGTTGGTTGGGTGTATGGCATCGTTCCTGCTAATGTTGTGCCCAACCGCGTTGCTATGCTCCTTGAACTAAACAATTCAAATGGGTAATTTTTTGTCTGCAAAATCTGCAAATTTCTAAAATTTGCCACTGAAATAGTGCAAAACAATCTTGGCCACTGAAATCTACCAAACTGTGCACTTATGCTGTTCACTTCAGGAGAAGCCAATTTCTAAAAATAAGAAACTTTCTAGTTGCATATCTTTTAAAGCATGAGCATTAATAATAATACCGTGTTCATTCAAAATATTTAGATAAAAAATTGACAATAAATCATTGCAAAACAGAGGGAATTTTCCAAAGGAAAACTCCTTGTCAACAAGACAAACAAAATACAGAACAATCATGAGATCTGGAGTCATAAAAGTAGCAAAGGAAAAAGGGACACGGCGATTCGGTGCCATAGCTCAGATGCTCCCGAAATCATCGCGGTCCATTGTGGTCTCAGGATGGGAACAAATCGGTTTGACAGGGACGCCAATAAATCATGTAATCTGGGGTGGGTCGATATACTGTACAGAACAATGGTCCAGGCATGGGCCCAAACCGTATGGGTGGAAGCGCAAATGGGCGTGGGCTTTCTGACCCGTGGCTCGGATCGTTACCTTTTCGTCTGAGCGCTAGAACAGGTGGGCCGTACAGGATGAATGGACTAAACTGGGCGAAAAAGTATTTTTACCGGTGCCAGGATGTACCGGTGTCCAATCCACCGTTCATCACTTTCTTCAAGATTAATGCACATTTTATACACTTTCCTTTCATATGCAAATACATTAGCTTAAACAGAGTAATACTTGTACTTGCGTCAGACACTATCAGCTATACTTGTACTTGCGTCAGGCAGAACAATGTATGCATGCATTCTCTCACCATATACACACATTGCATGGGTTCTTTCTCTCCATACAATTGACATGTATTTAATTTCATGTCCATATTTTCAATGATTGATATCTATTAAACGAAATGTCCATTTTTGAAACTTTTTATACATTTGGAATCGTGATGACAAGATCTTCAGAACAAGATCAATTTTGAATATATTAAAACTACTTTTTATTTTACATATTTCAGTTATTTTTTAAAATACTTTCATAAAGCACAAAATTGTTTAGCTGTGATATTTATTTCACATATTTGAAAAGATGAATTTAGGCACATTCAAAATTTATTTCACTCATTTTCATGGATTTAGGCTCATTAATAATTTATTTGACACATTTTAGAAACTGATTTCACTCATTTGGTACAACTGATTTCAGTCGTTTCAATTGAAAGAAAAACATGTTTTAATTATTTTTGAAATAAAATTTTTCTCATTTGATACTCGATGCAAAGAACTGATTTCAATTATTTCAAAAAACCTACTTCACACAATTCAAGAGATTTTCAATTAAAAAAACAATTTCATCCACTTCACAAAATAGATTTAGCTCATTTGTAAGAATACAATTTCAAATATTTCAAAACATTGGTTTCACTTAATTAAAAAGTGTATTTCACTTATTTCAGAA
The DNA here is from genome assembly GCA_902687465.1 of Secale cereale. Taxonomy (NCBI): domain Eukaryota; kingdom Viridiplantae; phylum Streptophyta; class Magnoliopsida; order Poales; family Poaceae; genus Secale; species Secale cereale. The sequence continues at coordinate 737,060,721 of LR738714.1, read as the reverse complement.
AGTTGATTTCAATCATTAAAGAAACTCATTTCTTAACAGTCAAAAAACCAATTTCACTCATCTGAAGAAACATATTTCACTCACATGAAGAAAATAATTTTACTGAGTTGTGAAAACAATTTCACTAGATTGAGAAAACATATTTTGTAAATGATTTCACTCGTTGCAAAGAACTGATTTCAATTATTGCAAAAAATAAACTATTACACACAATTAAAAAAGTTAGCAGTTGGAAAAACAATTTCACTCGCTTCATAAAACAGATTTCACTCATTTATAAAAATACAATTTCACTTATTTCAAAACATTGGTTTTGCTGAATTAAAAAATATATTTCACTAATTTCAGAAGGCTGATTTAACTCATTTCAAAATTTCAAATTTAAACATGTTTGAAATGTATCCAGGAGGGATCTCATTCTAAAAGTCTTGGCGCATGGTATTCAAATGTATATATTATTTCACAAACAAAATTGTGGTTTAAAAAATATGATTGATTTAAACTAGCATGAACTGAATAAAAGTATGTTATGTGGCAGTGAGGGAAAGGAGGGACAGTCAATATATTTTATTCTGCCATGCATGCACATCTCTGGACCTATACCTTTTAGCAGGGAATACAAAATATGGAATGCTATCATACCTGGTTATACATATGGATGGGCCCTATTTATGCACAGATCGTAAAGCACGTGAAGGGTGGATGCTACGCCGGTAGCTCCCAGCTCCAGTAAAAAGGAGTATGCGCTAAACTGGGCCGTTCGGATAACCAAGGTCCACCAACCCCACCGGATTTTCCTCAAAAAAAAATTAACCAACCCCACCGGACGCAACCGCACCACTCTGCCCCCTCCCCCTCTGCTCTCGTCCCGGCGAAACATGCTTCGCGGCGGCGTGGCCGGCGCTTGAATAGCCGGTGACGGAGCGATGGAAGAAGCCGGGCTCGAGTTCTTACTTGATGTCGGTGACCGGTAAGTTGATCTCCGCACCTCCGAAATTTCCATTTTACTGTGAGGTCATGGCAGGATGAGTGAGCTAATTTGATGAGTGGCTTGCCACCCATGGCGGAATATGATTATGTAGGTTTTTCCTAAGGGAAGAAAGCGAGATCTGGGAAGGCAAGATGAACATAATGATGCTTCTGGGTGCGGGCAGCATATTGGAGGAGATACAGCTGTTGAGCCAAACTGCAGCGAACGACGGCGGCGAGAAATATCGCCCACTGCATCAGCACAATCTACTGACAGGGTTAACCCAGAGGCACTTGGGTGGACAAAAAGGTTCGTTATTTTTTCCTTAATCATGTACAATATATATAATTTTCTGAATGCAAGTTAGGTAGTTTTTGCAGTCTGACACGCCTAGACGAAAAGCACATAGCTGCAAAAACCTGAAATGCGTGTTTGCCTGTGATACATTTTGTCTTGAGATGATTAAAAAAGAAAAACAGCACGGCACTATTGTAAAATTATACATGGCACACTATTATCAACCATTTTATTTAATAATAAATAAACAATGTTCTTATGGGTAAAATTCAGGTTATGGTTGGGGAGCGCACCTCCGGGTAGGATGCCTTGCCCTGCACTTGTGAGTGCATTTGAGCAGACAATCCGGAAATACGCCGAAGAGACAACAAGAAGCGTAATCAAGCCAGAACTAGGGCTGAGTTTTGCTTCGCTGGGTCAGGCATATGACTTCTAAAGTATGTATTCTTGGGAGATTGGATTTTGAATTCGGTATGGCAAAAGCAGACTAAATGCTGAGGAGGACAAAGTCAATGCAGGAAATAGTCTATGGCTTCTCAGTGTGTCCTGACACCTGTCTGATTTTCACATGATACCTTTGCTGGCACAAGATAAGAACATGATCTGCTATATGATTGTGATTCAGAGAACTGAACTCTTCTGGGTGTAATCTGCGTGCAGGGGAAGCCAGAAGCTGAGAACAACAGATCTTGCAGGTGCGAATGCCTTGCATTGGTGCGGCTTTTGTGGGCAGCCGACAAGAGTTGGTACATCACAGAGCACCGTGAAGGACAAAACCACTTCATGTCTTTGACGATGGGGGAAAAGGTGCACTGGCCATCACACAAGCACATTGATGTGTATACTAAAGATTTGATCAAACAGCTTAGGGAGAACAATGTCACTCTGGGTAAAGCGTAAAGCCTCGTATGGAGTTTTTTGGGGACTGTCGAGAATGTGCCGTTCACAAAAAGAATGCTCAGGAACATATGAGGTAAGATAAGTCGCAAGCGAGCTAATGATGATGTGAGGAAAACCTTGGAGGTTTTTGCGGACATATTGGCCGGTGACCCAGGCTTCACATACGGTGTGCTGGCAAAAAGCGATAGCAGAATAAAGAATTTGATGTGGACAAATGGGAGCAGGCGGATGCAGTACCAGTTCTTTGGGGATTTGATAACATTCGCCACGTCCTACAGAACCAACTTATATTATATGCCTTTCGGTCTATTTGTTGGGGTAAACAATCATTTCTAGATCATTATCCTAGCGCGTGTCCTAATGAGAGATGAGCAGGTTGGAAGTTTTGAATGGGTTTTCGCTGTGTTCCTGTGGATGATGGGAGGTCCTGCACCTCGAACAATACTAACAGGTAAACACAGCCTCCCAAGTTAACTAGCATGCTTGCCCTGTTTCCTCGTGTATGTAATGTAAGTAATAAAGCATTTTGCAAAAAAAAAAATGCACTCTGGTCTAACTATGATGTGCACTTTGTACATACCAAAACAGAGCTATGGAGGTGGCGATCCGCAAGGTGTACCTTGGTACTGTGCACTGGTGGTGCAAGAGGCACGTGCTGGAGAAGGTGAAAGAAACCCTGGGGCCACTCTACAGGAAAAAGAATGACTTCCAAGCAGAGTTCCATAAGGTTGTGAATCACATAGTAACTAAAGATGAGTTTAAGATAGCCTGGAACCAAAGAGGTGTTCTGCGCCAAAATGACAAGTGCACAGTGCAGCGAGATTGCAAACCACATGTTCAAGTCTTAAATGCCGCTTGCAAGCCCAATGCACATTTTCGTGAGGCAGTACATGAGACTTCATTTTTGACCGTGAGCAGGAAGAAAATTACAAGGAGAAGAGGACTGTGATTGTGAGTTTATTTTTCATTTGTTTTCGAGAACACATTTTTTTTGTAGTGCATATTACTTGGTAGGAACTAATATGATCTGTCTCTTGTCTGGGTGAGCTTGTTAGGAGAACAAATCCGGCAATAGTGTTTACTTGGTAGGAACAAATTTTAGTTTTTGAGGACCGACTGCCGATCTTGCCCGGCGGAAGGTTGGCAGGCAACGGGGATGTTGAAAATTTTGGGGGCGGCGACGGTCGTTGCCATGAAGATAGTGCAGGATGATCTGCAAGCATCAATGTCCTGCATGGTCTAGCTGCTCCAGATAAGCAAAGAGGGGCCGGACGTCCGACTATCAGCAGAGAGAAAGCTCCTTGCGAGGGTGAGCAAACGAACACAATTCTCGGGCATTTGTCGTCGTGAAGGCCACAAATGAACCACCAGTCCAGAGAGGGGTGATGCCCCAAAGATAACTCATAAACTAATGAAATGCAAGAACCGTGGGATGGAGGTACACCGTCACAACACATGCACGCGGCCGCTTGGTGCTGCCCAGAAAAACACTAAATTACGTTGATTGGAAAAACTTTGTAAAATTGAGGACTTTCTGGTGTATTTCAGTGAGCATTTGCTCCACGCTTGTTCCTCTTAGTCGAACGGTTGTTGCATTTACAGTTCAGAAAAATGTGTTGTTGTAGAACAATAAATTGTCAGCCTTGGCCCTTGAGTGTTTCTGAAAATTCCGTACTGTAGAAATGTATGGAAAATTTGACCTGGCATGCCTGATGTGGACTAGCGTCCATCGGTCCATGATATTGTTGTGAACACACGTGTCATTTGCTCGTGCTGGCCATGATGTCCAGCCTCTCCTGCTTAGCCAATGTGTGCGGCATGGGTTTCAAATTTTGAACTGCGCGCATCGAGAGTAAATGTAGTTTGCATGAGACTGGTTGGAAGACTACTTATATATGAATGGCACCATCCTAGACTGGTTGCGGGGCGACGGCAAGCACCTTTGGCAGCGACGGCCGAGCAGGGGAGGAGATTAAGGTATTGCTAAAAATCGATAGGTTCTTCCGCTCCTGCTGGATTATGATCTGAAATCGCTGCTTCATGTGGACAACTAATGCAGGTGGCCCATAGTTCAAGATCTGGGGAGGCAACAAGCGCCTGGAGCACAAACTTTGTGCCAGATGAGGATGCTCAAGTTGTCGACGAGGTTAGCTCAGAATCTTCACCATTGTAAATAGTTAATTCCCGTGTCTGAAGGATCTCTGTGTAAACACCAAACTGTTTTTTTGCGATGTAAACACCAAACTATTGGTACATAACCAGGGGAAGTGATACATCATGACCCCAAGCTGGCGGAGCTGCTGATGGAAGGATTCTGGTCTAGAACTAGGTTTTTGGCGAGAATAACCCTGCAGTTGTTGCGATGGCCGCTTTCTATGTGGACGGACGGCCGTTTCGCTTCTCTATTGGCGGCGAGCCCCGGCTCCGGCTTCACGGTCGCCAGTCCTGGCTCCCTCTTCGGCTTCACAAGGCGAGGGGGAGCCGACGAGGAGGCACGGCCGCCACCTTCGTTGATGGTGAGGCCAGCACTGCGCGTGCGCCGGCCGAGCGGTGTTTTGCCGGGCTCGGCTTTCACGGTGACGAACGGCGTCGCCCCGGTGGAGTGGGAAGAAGAGCCGACCAAGAAGGAGGAGGACGAGGACCAACCCATCATCCTCCTCGGCATCCACGCGCCGCCGCTCCGAGCGGTCGGGTACTCGAGCGGCGGGTCGTTGCCGCCCTCGAGGTGCTCGAGCACGCCGCTGAGCGTGCGGCCAGGGACGCCCCACCACAGGCGTCGGCCCTCGCTGTTGTTGTGGCTGCGAGGCATAGGCACGTTGTTGGTGGAGGCCTCCTGCTGGCGTTGGAAGTACGCCGCCCACGCCGCGTGGTTGTCGGCGGCGTACTCCGGGAGCGCCCGCGCACGCTCGATCTCGGCGTGGAAATAGCCGGGCGTCTCGGGGACGGGCAGATGGGGGACGGGGACCCCGCCGGCGCTGAGCCTGCACCGCGACGGAACGCGGACGTCGGGCGGCGCCGTGTAGTTGGCCTCATGGAGGAGGTGTGACTCCCACTCATGCAGCGAGCGGCGGCCGAAACCGTTGGCCGCCGTCACGTCGCCGGGGAACCTCGCGCTCATATTTGACGGGGGAGAGAGAGGGGCTCGAAGGACGAAAAAAAAGGGGCTCTAACATGCGCCGTCCTCGACGACGATGAGTCCACTATGCCGGCGACTCGATGGCCAGATATCCGGGGCGAGCCGTTCCAATCCGTTGGGTCAAAGGGTTTGCGTACGTCGGCGGGGACGTTGATTATTCTAACTAACCTCTGTTCCTAAGTTGTGTACGTCGTCGGCAATTATCGCAACAAGCAGATTGGTTTATCCTAACTAACCAGGGACGGAATGGCTACCACGATTCATAGAAGCATTTCAACGCTATCGTTCTTTGGAATGCATACGCAAAAGAATTGCCTTAAATGGAAGTAGATTGTAGCCTATATATGTCTGAATAAATAAATCGTAGAAAACAATCCAGGGTAGGAAACTCATATGGTATCAAATATAATATGCAGGGAAACAAATGGATGGTGCACATGTTTGCATACCAATGCAAGAAGCAGGAGACAGCAAGAGACCTACTACTGAGCAAAAGTTGAAACACCTGTTGATCCGGAGAGCAATCTTCAAAATATTAACAATTAAGTTGGGGGATAGGAGAAATCCCAGGTGACTGAAAACATGAAGCGTGCAGCAGGAAAATAACTACAATGTACTGATAAAATAAAAATGAACAAATAAATAAGTAAAATGATAATATTGGCTTTTGTACTATGTCCATATGAAAAGAAAACATGTGCAGCTCGCATTGCTAAGCAATTTGTGTAAGCATGTATCATATTGAATAGCAATTTTACGAAATAAGAATCTGAAAGAAACACAAGGAGTGGCAATACAAAGGGGTTATAAACACATCTTTGCCCGCCTTTGCAGGTTAATGAAGCAGAAGATAATGAGGGACAGAAACTGAGTGCTGCAAGGCCGTTCCATGTGCATTTGTGGCATGAAGGTGGAAGAGATTGCGACATAAAAGCGGGGCAGACGAACGACGTTTGGCGTAGCGGAAAGGTTGGCGGCGGTCACTGGCAGAGGGCATTGGGAGCGGTCACTGGCAGGGGGCATTGGGTGCGGCGGCTTAAGTCACCCGCGGTCGCTGGCCATGAGGAGCATAGACTGTGGTGGCAGCGCTGGTAGAGCATGGACGTGGCAGCGGCTGGATCCCGCATCTGTGGTGAGGTTGCTAGCCAAGGGACCGCCAACAATGAGGGTGGTTGGCTGGACCCAAGCAAGGGTGGTGGCAGCTGCTGGGAGAGCATGAGGGGCCGCAGGGGCTGGCCGTGCAAGGGTAGTCGGTGGCACAGCCGCCAGAAGGGGATGTTGCGATGGCGGCTTGACATAAGTTTTTCTTTTTTGAACAATGCTTGAAAAAAGTGCGTGGGTCATACCATCTTCAACGATAGTTGCCTATGGGCTTCTTAGTGGCCAAATCTTATGCCCAACCCAAAAGATTGGGGGGGGGGGGGGG
>LR738714.1:737040608-737053914 GCA_902687465.1 Secale cereale | reverse complement strand
CAGCGCGCGGTAAGAACGAAACGATATGTTCACTCGGCGGTGGCTACTGATCTTTGCCGCATGAACGGCTCGAACAATTCCTGCGACGACGTGACATGGCTTCATGAGACGGCAGGAAACCCTTCTAGTGGTGTGCCTCTATTTAGATTTGACCAGCACTTGATCGGAGGGCTGTAGACTACTCATCTATGTTGCGTCAACGGCTAAAACAATTCGGGTGACGTGGCTCATAAGAAGACTGGAAAATCATCTAGTGGGATGCCTCTATTTAGATATAGAAGATAGATCGCCTTGCATGATGCAAAAGGTATTGCGGGCCAAGAAAAATAATAATGGGCCTCAGGGCCTTTGAGAAGAACTTGGTTAATGTTATTAAAGTAGAAAATTAATTTCTCTTAAAATAAGATATTCGCCACCGTTTCTAAATATAAGTTATTTTAGAGATTACAATATGCACTACATACAGAGCAAAATGAGTGAATGTACACTCAAAAATATGTCTATATACATCCATATGTAGTCTATAATGAAATCTCTAAAATAGTTATAGTATTTAGGAACGGAGGGAGTACATAATTAATTCCACCTCAACGAATGTAAAGTTTTTTTTGAGAGAATTAAATTTTTATTTTGTAGCTACGATCGATTTGAAAAATTAATGAGCATATATATCTTATCAAATTTATATGACAATATTTTTAGTATATTTCCTATTAACTTTGGTGTGTAGTGAATACACATTTATTGGGTACCAAATATTTATAGATTTATCTCTATATATAGCTTGCATATTTGGATGCTTACACACAAATATATCTGTAAAGCATTAGTTGTCAGCCAGAGCTAGAGAACCAACAATGGCAAAGCATACAGGCCTCCTCCTCGTGGCAATACTGTTCATCCTTCTGACTGCCACCAGAGCAACCCTGACCAAGGCCCCCATCCCTGCCCCAGCAGCCAAGCCGACAGCGTACGAAATGCTAGGGCGATATGGTTTCCCGCCGGGCATCCTCCCGCAGGGAGTGCATGACTACGAGCTCCGACCGGACGGCTCCTTTGAGGTACACTTCACTGATGAATGCAAACTTCGTATTGACGGCTACGACATCCACTACAGCACTCGGGTTGCCGGGAACATAAAAAATGACACGATCAGCGGCCTCGAAGGCATTAAGGTGAAGGTCTTTATTGCATGGATCAGCATAGAGGATGTCGGCCGCAATGGCAATGAGCTTAGGCTGCACACCAGAGTCATATCCAAGTCATTCTCGGTCGATGTTTTCTCCTCTAGCCCTAAGTGTAACTGAGGCTTGATGGAAAGATCGACATAAGTGTTGCCACCCCAAGACTGCCTCTTCGATCACGTCGTTTGAAGTTTCCTACTTTCTTCGTAGCATTGATGACGCACGTTGCCGCTTGATTTGCAATCCCGTGCCATCTTACCAATTCATGTAATCCCATTGTAGTATGGGCTGAGAGCCTGAGACTGAATGATAAGTATAAAAAAATGCCTTTTGTTCGTGATTGCAAAATTTATTTGTGAGATTTAAATTACGAGGTGTTGGACGGTGAATGCTTTACCTGATCAGAGAAAGCATAATGGTATTGTGGCACAAAAACAAACTTTCACTTAGCTCACAGCATCATCTTTGATATAACTTTTGATCTATTAATCATGCCATGTCAGCATTAGAGCGTGCCGAAGGATCATCGCTGTCATCACCCCTCTTTCATTGAAGTCGGACCAAATTCCATGTATTAGATAGTCAGAAAATCATCGTGCTAAGGCCTCATAGGAGGGGCGGAGCTGGGCCCCGGGCACCCAGGGCCCAGGCCCGGGGCGTGGAAAATGTAGCGGGCTGTTGTTATAAAGGATTTTTTGCAGGCCCAGGGTGCAGCCCAGTGAAACAAAGTAGCCCAAAGCTTTGATGGGCTGTGTTACGTGAAACGAACGCACGGTAAGACCATCCCACTCCCTCGCACGAGGCACACGACTACATGAGACGCAACACTATTGCCAAAAACGAAGAGGAAACGCAGAGCTCCTGCGGCGGCCGCCGAGTCGCATCGATCTCGAGAGTCCAGACTCTAGCGCTCGCGCGGCGCCGCTGTCCGCTCCCGTCACTCCCTCTGCTCCATGTCGCCGCCCTCCTGTCCTATTCTTCGTTCGCCCCGCGCCATCCCTGTCTATTTCGCTGCTTGCTACCGCTGCTGCAGCTTGTATGTTTCTAATTTTTCTTTGAAGCAACTAGCGCAGCGGCACGCCGTGCCCCGTGTTAGAATAAATCCGAGGCATACCGTCGATCATCTGAGGACCAAGCAATCACACGAGCACGACTCCAAAATTTGTTAACGAGGTTCACCGATATGGCTACATCCCCGGGGCTTGACTACGGGCACTCCTCCCCGTGGCACCGTCACAATACCGCACACCGGCCACCCGAGCGCCGGCACATGCCGCCGGCTCCCCCTTGCGCGCCTGTGCTATTATGTTGGCAATGATTACATCGTGTGTCTACCCTCACTATATAAGAGAGGCCTAGGATACAAGTGTCCTACTAGGACACGACTCCATATCCTATCTAAACACAATACAACTACAAGTCCAACTGTAACCTACCTTGTACACAATATTCGACACAACTCTAACAAACACCACCTTGGCGAATATTCTCCACCATATTGAATTCGACAATGCGTCAAACTTCCATGTACATTGGACTTGAGCTTATCCCATAAGTACCGCTCCTACTCCAAAGACTCCATATGACTCCACCTGCAAGGGTGCAACTTGTTGTCCCTTCTTTTCTTGACCACAGTCAACACTCGAGCAAAATTAAGTTCCACATTGCTCTAGTTAGAGCTCCCAACTTCCAGATTATCAGTCCAATGCCATCACACAATGATCACTAACCTGCATGAAAGTGAACATCTCACATATTGGGTGTCACACATAAGAGTTACCAGAACTCAACATCACCGCTTCTTTCTTGACCGCCTGTCGGAAACTTGAAGGAATTTCACCATTGCTTGTAGTCATCCCGAGTCAAATTCACAGTTGTCTCACCACATGTATGACCACCAGAGCCCTGGCCCGTCTCCATGTCCCATGCATACCGCTCGCCTGGCCGATATTACCTCGCCGAGCCTCCGCTGTCCTAGTCAAGTCTCAAGGGTCGCGAAACCACACCACTCAACCCCCACTGCAGAGTACCACCGATCATCACCGACCGATGACGAGTTTCACGCTTCAATCAGACCACTAGGCTCCAGTCCGAATTGCGCGCCTCTCGCTTTTTTCCCCGTTCGCTGAATAGGCTTCGATTCCCTGGATCCTTACACCGTAGCCCCTCAATCCAGCTCTACCTTCAACATGACTCCTTGGTAGATGATCAGTCCACCCTCGCGTCCCGTCGACTTCAAGCTCACATGCGTACGCCATCTTGAATCAACCCCACACCATAGTCTTGTCGAAGCCACACAAGCCCTCGGGGCCTGCACCACGTGTTTCCAGGCCCAGAAGTCGGTCACCATCAGCATCACGCTCCCATGTCACCGTCTCCGATCTCACCACCGTCTTCTGTACCAACCGACATCCATGTCGATCCATCAGACTTTTCAGTCTGACCCAGACGAACTTGTCCGACTGTAGACACATTCCAGACTCCTCAAGCCGTCACCATGACCTCGTCATCCATATACAAATGTGTACCAACAAAGAAAACCATAGCAAAGTCCACATAGCCTTCCCGTGTGAACATACCAAATCAGATCAACAAAACTAACTAGCTCAAGCACTTGATTCATCACACGTCTGTAGCTAACCTTTTCTTTTCATTTTTTTCCATGACATCATCACAATCTGACTAAGCCCTTGTGCCAAAAAAATTCACCAAACAAATCTCACCTCTCGTGTGTTGCACATCAATATCAGCACTAAGCCTTAGCAATCGCATTCCGCGCAGCATCATGCCTGACCTCGCAGCTGCACAAGGGTCTAGCCCATCAAGCACGCACACAAGGCCAGCTTGGCACGTCCTAGGCTCAAGCCCACAAGCCACGTTGGCCCCGGTTCGCCCGCCTGCAGCCGTGTGCACCTGGGCAGCTGCCCACGCACGGGGCTTCCGTAGCTCCGCTCGACGAAACCGACCGACCCGCTGTCTGCCTGCCCGTGCGGCACGCCGCCCCACTGCTTCATGCACGCGCTTCTGTACGCTCGCCCGATCAATCCGATCGCCACACGTCTCTACTGCAGCAACGCGCGCGTAACCTTTCGCTGATCCTATCTCGTCCAGAATCACACTGGCCACCATAGCCAGCTGCATCTCAAACTCAATACATCCTCTAGATCAACTCCACCGTGGCCTTAAATAACCTAGCTCTGATACCACTTGTTAAAATAAATCTGAGGCATACCATCGATCATCCGAGGACCAAGCAATCACACGAGCATGACTCCAAGATTTGTTAACGAGGTTCACCGATATGGCTACATCCCCGGGGCTTGACTACGGGCACTCCGCCCCGTGACATCGTTACAATACCGCACACCGGCCACCCGAGCGCCGGCACATGCCGCCGGCTCCACCTTGCGCGCCTGTGCTATTATATTGGCAGTGGTTACTTCGTGTGTCTACCCTCGCTATATAAGAGAGTCCTAGGATACAAGTGTCCTACAAGAGCACGACTCCATATCCTATCTAAACACAATACAACTACAAGTCCAACTGTAACCTACCTTGTACACAATATTCGACACAACTCTAACACCCCGCCAATATGTTATGTATAGATACATTACCCTTGAAAGACATTGAAAAACATCTTTTTTTCTAACGTGGTTGTAGTGTCTGCTTATAGATGATAGTCTATGATTATAGTGTCTGCTTATGTGTGTGTGTGTGTCTATATATATATATATATATATATATATATATATATATATATATATATATATATATTTCTCTATTGATGCAGTGTCTTTGTTTATGTCTTGGATGATTCCGATGGGGTTGGTTGGATGTATGGCATCGTTCCTGCCAATGCTGTGCCCAACCGTGGTGCTATGCTCCTTGAACTAAACAATTCAAATGGGTAATTTTTTTGTCTGCAAAATCAGCAAATTTCTAAAATTTGCCACTGAAATCGTGCAAAACAATCTTGGCCAATGAAATCTACCAAACTGTCCACTTATGATGTTCACTTCAGGAGAAGCCAATTTCTGAAAATAAGAAACTTTCTAGTTGCATATCTTTTAAAGCATGAGCATTAATAATAATACCGTGTTCATTCAAAATATTTAGATAAAAAATTGACAATAAATCATTGCAAAACAGAGGGAATTTTCCAAAGGAAAACTCCTTGTCAACAAGACAAACAAAATACAGAACAATCATGAGATCTGGAGTCATAAAAGTAGCAAAGGAAAAAGGGACACGTCGATTCGGTGCCCGTGCTCAGATGCTCCCAAAATCGTCGCGGTCCATTGTGGTCTCAGGATGGGAACAAATCGGTTTGACAGGGATGCCAATAAATCATGTAATCTGCGGTGGGTCGATATACTGTACATAACAGTGGTCCAGGCATGGGCCCAAACCGTATGGGTGGGAGCGCAAACGGGCGTGGGCTTTCTGACCCGTGGCTCGGATCGTTACCTTTTGTTCTGAGCGCTAGAACAGGTGGGCCGTACAGGATGAATGGACTAAACTGGGCGAAAACGTATTTTTACCGGTGCCGGGATGTACCGGTGTGCAATCCACCGTTCATCACTTTCATCAAGATTCATGCAAATTTTATACACTTTCCTTTCATATGCAAATACATTAGCTCAAACAGAGTAATACTTGTACTTGCGTCAGACACTGTCAGCTATACTTGTACTTGCGTCAGGCAGAACAATGTATGCATGCATTCTCTCACCACATACACACATTGCATGGGTTCTTTCTCTCCATACAATTGACATGTATTTAATTTCATGTTCATATTTTGAATGATTGATATCTATTAAATGAAATGTCCATTTTTGAAACTTTTTATATATTTGGAATCGTGATGACAAGATCTTCAGAACAAGATCAATTTTGAATATATTAAAACTACTTTTTATTTTACATATTTCAGTTATTTTTTAAAAGACTTTCATAAAGCATAAAATTGTTTAGCTGTGATATTTATTTCACATATTTGAAAAGATGAATTTAGGCACATTCAAAATTTATTTCACTCATTTTCATGGATTTAGGCTCATTAAAAATTTATTTGACACATTTTAGAAACTGATTTCACTCATTTGGTACAACTGATTTCAGTCGTTTCAATTGAAAGAAAAACATGTTTTAATTATTTTTGAAATAATTTTTTTCTCATTTGATACTCGATGCAAAGAACTGATTTTAATTATTTCAAAAAACCTACTTCACACAATTCAAGAGATTTTCAATTAAAAAAACAATTTCATCCACTTCACAAAATAGATTTAGCTCATTTGTAAGAATACAATTTCAATTATTTCAAAACATTGGTTTCACTGAATTAAAAAGTGTATTTCACTTATTTCAGAAAGTTGATTTCAATCATTAAAGAAACTCATTTCTTAACAGTCAAAAAACCAATTTCACTCATCTGAAGAAACATATTTCACTCACATGAAGAAAATAATTTTGCTGAGTTGTGAAAACAATTTCACTAGATTGAGAAAACATATTTTGAAAATGATTTCACTCGTTGCAAAGAACTGATTTCAATTATTGCAAAAATAAACTATTACACACAATTAAAAAAGTTAGCAGTTGGAAAAAGAATTTCACTCACTCATAAAACAGATTTCACTCATTTATAAAAATACAATTTCACTTATTTCAAAACATTGGTTTCGCTGAATTAAAAAACATATTTCACTAATTTCAGAAGGCTGATTTAACTCATTTCAAAATTTCAAATTTAAACATGTTTGAAATGTATCCAGGAGGGATCTCATTCTAAAAGTCTTGGCGCATGGTATTCAAATGTATATATTATTTCACAAATGAAATTGTGGTTTAAAAAATATGATTGATTTAAACTAGCATGAATTGAATAAAAGTATGTTATGTGGCAGTGAGGGAAAGGAGGGACAGTCAATATATTTTATTCTGCCATGCATGCACATCTCTGGACCTATACCTTTTAGCAGGGAATACAAAATATGGAATGCTATCATACCTGGTTATACATATGGATGGGCCCTATTTATGCACAGATCATAAAGCACGTGAAGGGTGGATGCTACGCCGGTAGCTCGCGGCTCCGGTAAAAAGGAGTATGCGCTAAACTGGGCCATTCGGATTACCAAGGTCCACCAACCCCACCGGATTTTTCTCAAAAAAAAAAAAAAACCAACCCCACCGGACGCAACCGCACCACTCTGCCCCCTCCCCCTCTGCTCTCGTCTCGGCGAAACATGCTTCGCGGCGGCGTGGCCGGCGCTTGAATCGCCGGTGACGGAGCGATGGAAGAAGCCGGGCTCGAGTTCTTACTTGATGTCGATGACCGGTAAGTTGATCTCCGCACCTCCGAAATTTCCATTTTTACTGTGAGGTCATGGCGGGATGAGTGAGCTAATTTGATTAGTGGCTTGCCACCCATGGCGGAATATGATTATGTAGGTTTTTCCTAAGGGAAGAAAGCGAGGTCTGGGAAGGCAAGATGAACGTAATGATGCTTCTGGGTGCGGGCAGCATATTGGAGGAGATACAGCTGCTGAGCCAAACTGCAGCGAACGACGGCGGCGAGAAATATCGCCCACTGCATCAGCACAATCTACTGACAGGGTTAACCCAGAGGCACTTGGGTGGACAAAAAGGTTCGTTATGTTTTCCTTAATCATGTACAATATATATAATTTTCTGAATGCAAGTTAGGTAGTTTTTGCAGTCTGACACGCCTAGACGAAAAGCACATAGCTGCAAAAACCTGAAATGCGTGTTTGCCTGTGATACATTTTGTCTTGAGATGATTAAAAAAGAAAAACAGCACGGCACTATTGTAAAATTATACATGGCACACTATTATCAACCATTTTATTTAATAATAAATAAACAATGTTCTTATGGGTAAAATTCAGGTTATGGTTGGGGAGCGCACCTCCGGGTAGGATGCCTTGCCCTGCACTTGTGAGTGCATTTGAGCAGACAATCCGGAAATACGCCGAAGAGACAACAAGAAGCGTAATCAAGCCAGAACTGGGGCTGAGTTTTGCTTCGCTGGGTCAGGCATATGACTTCTAAAGTCTGTATTCTTGGGAGATTGGATTTTGAATTCGGTATGGCAAAAGCAGACTAAATGCTGAGGAGGACAAAGTCAATGCAGGAAATAGTCTATGGCTTCTCAGTGTGTCCTGACACCTGTCTGATTTTCACATGATACCTTTGCTGGCACAAGATAAGAACATGATCTGCTATATGATTGTGATTCAGAGAACTGAATTCTTCTGGGTGTAATCTGCGTGCAGGGGAAGCCAGAAGCTGAGAACAACAGATCTTGCAGGTGCGAATGCCTTGCATTGGTGCGGCTTTTGTGGGCAGCCGACAAGAGTTGGTACATCACAGAGCACCGTGAAGGACAAAACCACTTCATGTCTTTGACGATGGGGGAAAAGGTGCACTGGCCATCACACAAGCACATTGATGTGTATACTAAAGATTTGATCAAACAGCTTAGGGAGAACAATGTCACTCTGGGTAAAGCGTAAAGCCTCGTATGGAGTTTTTTGGGGACTGTCGAGAATGTGCCGTTCACAAAAAGAATGCTCAGGAACATATGAGGTAAGATAAGTCGCAAGCGAGCTAATGATGATGTGAGGAAAACCTTGGAGGTTTTTGCGGACATATTGGCCGGTGACCCAGGCTTCACATACGGTGTGCTGGCAAAAAGTGATAGCAGAGTAAAGAATTTGATGTGGACAAATGGGAGCAGGCGGATGCAGTACCAGTTCTGTGGGGATTTGATAACATTCGACACGTCCTACAGAACCAACTTATATGATATGCCTTCCGGTCTATTTGTTGGGGTAAACAATCATTTCTAGATCATTATCCTAGCGCGTGTCCTGATAAGAGATGAGCAGGTTGGAAGTTTTGAATGGGTTTTCGCTGTGTTCCTGTGGATGATGGGAGGTCCTGCACCTCGAACAATACTAACAGGTAAACATAGCCTCCCAAGTTAACTAGCATGCTTGCCCTGTTTCCTCGTGTATGTAATGTAAGTAATAAAGCATTTTGCCAAAAAAAAAAATGCACTCTGGTCTAACTATGATGTGCACTTTGTACATACCAAAATAGAGCTATGGAGGTGGCGATCCGCCAGGTGTACCTTGGTACTGTGCACTGGTGGTGCAAGAGGCACGTGCTGGAGAAGGTGAAAGAAACACTGGGGCCACTCTACAGGAAAAAGAATGACTTCCAAGCAGAGTTCCATAAGGTTGTGAATCACATAGTAACTAAAGATGAGTTTAAGATAGCCTGGAACCAAAGAGGTGTTCTGCGCCAAAATGACAAGTGCACAGTGCAGCGAGATTGCAAACCACATGTTCAAGTCTTACATGCCGCTTGCAAGCCCAATGCACATTTTTGTGAGGCAGTACATGAGACTTCATTTTTGACCGTGAGCAGGAAGAAAATTACAAGGAGAAGAGGACTGTGATTGTGAGTTTATTTTTCATTTGTTTTCGAGAACACATTTTTTTTGTAGTGCATATTACTTGGTAGGAACTAATATGATCTGTCTCTTGTCTGGGTGAGCTTGTTAGGAGAACAAATCCGGCAATAGTGTTTACTTGGTAGGAACACATTTTAGTTTTTGAGGACCGACTGCCGATCTTGCCCGGCGGAAGGTTGGCAGGCAACGGAGATGTTGAAAATTTTGGTGGCGGCGACGGTCGTTGCCATGAAGATAGTGCAGGATGATCTGCAAGCATCAATGTCCTGCATTGTCTAGCTGCTCCAGATAAGCAAAGAGGGGCCGGACGTCCGACTATCAGCAGAGAGAAAGCTCCTTGCGAGGGGCTGAGCAAACGAACACAATTCTCAGGCATTTGTCGTCGTGAAGGCCACAAATGAACCACCAGTCCAGAGAGGGGTGATGCCCCAAAGATAACTCATAAACTAAGGAAATGCAAGAACTGTGGGATGGAGGGACACCGTCACAACACATGCATGCGGCCGCTTGGTGCTGCCCAGAAAAACACTAATTACGTTGATTGTAAAAACTTTGTAAAATTGAGGACTTTCTGGTGTATTTCAGTGAGCATTTGCTCCACGCTTGTTCCTCTTAGTCGAACGGTTGTTGCATTTACAGTTCAGAAAAATGTGTTGTTGTAGAACAATAAATTGTCAGCCTTGACCCTTGAGTGTTTCTGAAAATTCCGTACTGTAGAAATGTATGGAAAATTTGACATGGCATGCCTGATGTGGACTAGCGTACATCGGTCCATGATATTGTTGTGAACACACGTGTCATTTGCTCGTGCTGGCCATGATGTCCAGCCTCTCCTGCTTAGCCAATGTGTGCGGCATGGGTTTCAAATTTTGAACTGCGCGCATCGAGAGTAAATGTAGTTTGCATGAGACTGGTTGGAAGACTACTTATATATGAATGGCACCATCCTAGACTGGTTGCGGGGCGACGGCAAGCACCTTTGGCGGTGACGGCCGAGCAGTTGAGGAGATTAAGGTATTGCTAAAAATCGATAGGTTCTTCCGCTCCTGCTGGATTATGATCTGAAATCGCTGCTTCATGTGGACAACTAATGCAGGTGGCCCATAGTTCAAGATCTGGGGAGGCAACAAGCGCCTGGAGCACAAACTTTGTGCCAGATGAGGATGCTCAAGTTGTCGACGAGGTTAGCTCAGAATCTTCATAACCATTGTAAATAGTTAATTCCCGTGTCTGTAGGATCTCTGTGTAAACACCAAACTGTTTTTTTGCGATGTAAACACCAAACTATTGGTACATAACCAGGGGGAAGTGATACATCATGACCCCAAGCTGGCGGAGCTGCTGATGGAAGGATTCTGGCCTAGAACTAGGTTTTTGGCGAGAATAACCCTGCAGTTGTTGCGATGGTTGCTTTCTATGTGGACGGACGGCCGTTTCGCTTCTCTATTGGCGGCAAGCCCCGGCTCCGGCTGCACGGTCGCCAGTCCTGGCTCCCTCTTCGGCTTCACAAGGCAAGGGGAAGCCGACGAGGAGGCACGGCCGCCACCTTCGTTGATGGTGAGGCCAGCACTGCGCGTGCGCTGGCCGAGCGGTGTTTTGCCGGGCTCGGCTTTCACGGTGACGAACGGCGTCGCCCCGGTGGAGTGGGAAGAAGAGCCGACCAAGAAGGAGGAGGACGAGGACCAACCCATCATCCTCCTCGGCATCTACGCGCCGCCGCTCCGAACGGTCGGGTACTCGAGCGGCGGGTCGTTGCCGCCCTCGAGGTGCTCGAGCACGCCGCTGAGCGTGCGGCCAGGGACGCCCCACCACAGGCGTCGGCCCTCGCTGTTGTTGTGGCTGCGAGGCATCGGCGCGTTGTTGGTGGAGGCGAGCTGCTCCTCCTGCTGGCGTTGGAAGTACGCCGCCGACGCCGCGTGGTTGTCGGCGGCGTACTCCGAGAGTGCCCGCTCCGCGAACGTCAGGGACGCCCGCGCACGCTCGATCTCGGCGTGAAAATAGCCGGGCGTCTCGGGGACGGGCAGAGGGGGGACGGGGACCCCGCCGGCGCTGAGCCTCCACCGTGACGGAACGCGGACGTCCGGCGGCGCCGTGTAGTTGGCCTCGTGGAGGAGGTGGGACTCCCACTCATGCAGCGAGCGGCGGCCGAAACCGTTGGCCGCCGTCGCGTCGTCGGGGAACCTCGCGCTCATGTTTGACGAGGGAGAGAGGGGCTCGAAGGGCGAAGAGAGAGGGGCTCTAACATGCGCCGTCCACTATGTCGGCGACTCGATGGCCAAATATCCGGGGCGAGCCGTTCCAATCCGTTGGGTCAAAGGGTTTGCGTACGTCGGCGGGGACGTTGATTATTCTAACTAACCTCTGTTCCTAAGTTGTGTACGTCGTCGGCAATTATCGCAAGAAGCAGATTGGTTTATCCTAACTAACCAGGGACGGAATGGCTACCACGATTCATAGAAGCATTTCAACGCTATCGTTCTTTGGAATGCATACGCAAAAAAATTGCCTTAAATGGAAGTAGATTGTAGCCTATATATGTCTGAATAAATATATCGTAGAAAACAATCCAGAGTAGGAAACTCATATGGTATCTAATATAATATGCAGGGAAACAAATGGATGGTGCACATGTTTGCATACCAATGCAAGAAGCAGGAGACCGCTGCAAACATGAAATGAAGCCTATCCGAGGAGCAAGAGACCTACTACTAAGCAAAAGTTGAAACACCTGTTGATCCGGAGAGCAATCTTCAAAATATTAACAATTAAGTTGGGGGATAGAAGAAATCCCAGGTGACTGAAAACATGAAGCTTGCAGCAGGAAAATAACTACAATGTACTGATAAAATAAAAATGAACAAATAAATTAGTAAAATGATAATATTGGCTTTTGTACTATGTCCATATGAAAAGAAAACATGTGCAGCTCGCATTGCTAAGCAATTTGTGTAAGCATGTATCATATTGAATAGCAATTTTACGAAATAAGAATCTGAAAGAAACACAAGGAGTGGCAATACAAAGGGGTTATAAACACATCTTTGCCCGCCTTTGCAGGTTAATGAAGCAGAAGATAATGAGGGACAAAAACTGAGTGCTGCGAGGCCGTTCCATGTGCATTTGTGGCATGAAGGTGGAAGAGATTGCGACATAAAAGCGGGGAAGACGAACGACGTTTGGCGTAGCGGAAAGGTTGGCGGCGGTCACTGGCAGGGGGCATTGGGAGCGGTCACTGGCAGGGGGCATTGGGTGCGGCGGCTTAAGTCACCCGCGGTCGCTGGCCATGAGGAGCATAGACTGTGGTGGCAGCGCTGGTAGAGCATGGACGTGGCAGCGGCTGGATCCCGCATTTGTGGTGAGGTTGCTAGCCAAGGGACCGCCAACAATGAGGGTGGTTGGCTGGACCCAAGCAAGGGTGGTGGCGGCTGCTGGGAGAGCATGAGGGGCCGCAAGGGCTGGCCGTGCAAGGGTAGTCGGTGGCACAGCCGCCAGAAGGGGATGTTGCGATGGCGGCTTGACATAAGTTTTTCTTTTTTGAACAATGCTTGAAAAAAGTGCGTGGGTCATACCATCTTCAACGATAGTTGCCTATGGGCTTCTTAGTGGCCAA
>LR738714.1:737010660-737040540 GCA_902687465.1 Secale cereale | reverse complement strand
GGGGGGGGGGGCAGCGCGCAGTAAGAACGAAACGATATGTTCACTCAGCGGTGGCTACTGATCTCTGCCGCATGAACGGCTCGAACAATTCCTGCGACGACGTGACGTGGCTTCATGAGACGGCAGGAAACCCTCCTAGTGGTGTGCCTCTATTTAGATTTGACCAGCACTTGATCGGAGGGCTGTAGACTACCCACCTATGTTGCGATAACGGCTAAAACAATTCGTGTGACGTGGCTCATGAAAAGACTGAAAAATCATCTAGTGGGATGCCTCTACTTAGATATAGAAGATAGGTCGCCTTGCATGATGCAAAAGGTATTGCGAGCCAAGAAAAATAATAATGGGCCTCAGGGCCTTTGAGAAGAACTTGGTTAATGTTATTAAAGTAGAAAATTAATTTCTCTTAAAATAAGATATTCACCACCGTTTCTAAATATAAGTTATTTTAGAGATTACAATATGCACTACATACAGAGCAAAATGAGTGAATGTACACTAAAAAATATGTCTATATACATCCATATGTAGTCTATAATGAAATCTCTAAAATAGTTATAGTATTTAGGAATGGAGGGAGTACATAATTAATTCCACCTCAATGAATGTAAAGTTTTTTTTTGAGAGAATTAAATGTTTATTTTGTAGCTACGATCGATTTGAGAAATTAATGAGCATATATATCTTATCAAATTTATATGACAATATTTTTAGTATATTTCCTATTAACTTTGGTGTGTAGTGAATACACATTTATTGGGTACCAAATATTTATTGATTTATCTCTATATATAGATTGCATATTTGGATGCTTACACACAAATATATCTGTAAAGCATTAGTTGTCAGCGAGAGCTAGAGCACCAACAATGGCAAAGCATACAGCCCTCCTCCTCGTGGCAATACTGTTCATCCTTCTGACTGCCACCAGAGCCACCCTGACCAAGGCCCCCGTCCCTGCCCCAGCAGCCAAGCCGACAGCGTACGAAATGCTAGGGCGATATGGTTTCCCGCCGGGCATCCTCCCGCAGGGAGTGCATGACTACGAGCTCCGACCGGACGGCTCCTTTGAGGTACACTTCACTGATGAATGCAAACTTCGTATTGACGGCTACGACATCCACTACAGCACTCGGGTTGCCGGGAACATAAAAAATGACACGATCAGCGGCCTCGAAGGCATTAAGGTGAAGGTCTTTATTGCATGGATCAGCATAGAGGATGTCGGCCGCAATGGCAATGAGCTTAGGCTGCACACCAAGGTCATATCCAAGTCATTCTCGGTCGATGTTTTCTCCTCTAGCCCTAAGTGTAACTGAGGCTTGATGGCAAGATCGACATAAGTGTTGCCACCCCAAGACTGCCTCTTCGATCACGTCGTTTGAACTTTCCTACTTTCTTCGTAGCATTGATGATGCACGTTGCCGCTTGATTTGCAATCCCGTGCCATCTTACCAATTCATGTAATCCCATTGTAGTATGGGCTGAGAGCCTGAGACTGAATGATAAGTATAAAAAAGTGCCTTTTGTTGGTGATTGCAAAATTTATTTGTGAGATTTAAATTACGAGGTGTTGGACGGTGAATGCTTTACCTGATCGGAGAAAGCATAATGGTATTGTGGCACAAAAACAAACTTTCACTTAGCTCTCAGCATCATCTTTGATATAACTTTTGATCTATTAATCATGCCATGTCAGCATTAGAGCGTGCCGAAGGATCACCGCTGTCATCACCCCTCTTTCATTGAAGTCGGACCAAATTTATTGTATTAGATAGTCAGAAAATCATCGTGCTAAGGCCTCATAGGAGGGGCGGAGCTGGGCCCCGGGCACCCAGGGCCCAGGCCCGGGGCGTGGAAAATGTAACGGGCTGTTGTTATAAAGGATTTTCTGCAGGCCCAGGGTGCAGCCCAGTGAAACAAAGCAGCCCAAAGCTTTGATGGGCTGTGTTATGTGAAACGAACGCATGGGAAGACCATCCCACTCCCTCGCACGAGGCACACGACTACACGAGATGCAACGCTATTGCCAAAAAAGAAGAGGAAATGCAGAGCTCGTGCGGCGGCCGCCGAGTCGCATCGATCTCGAGAGACCAGACTCCAGCGCTCGCGGCGCGCCGCTGTCCGCCCCCGTCACTCCCTCTGCTCCATGTCGCCGTCCTCCTGTCCTATTCTTCGTTCGCCTCGCCCCATCCCTGTCTATTTTTCTGCTTGCTGCCGCCGCAGCAGCTTGTATCTATACCTATACTAATTTGTGACTCCCTAGAAATTACCACATTAATTAGAAAATATGAGCCGTTAATCTCGTGGGGCCAGATTATTATGGTCTAGATCAACCCACATAATCTTTTTTTAATAATGCTTAATTGTGAGAAAAAATTAGTTACATCTCAACGCAGCCTTTCATCCTAGCTACTCATACTCTATAGGCCAGATTATTACGGTCTAGATCAACCCACATAATCTTTTTTTAAATAATGCTTAATTTTGAGAAAAAAAAATAGTTACATCTCAACGCAGCCTTTCTTCCTAGCTACTCATCCTCTATATCGTGGACTCTGCCCTCCTCTACCTCCACGCAGCCTTTCTTCATGAACTACTCTGCTCTCTTCCGTGCTAGGTTTTCCCTGTGAGTTACAGCCGCCTCATTTCATCTTAGCGTCCTGCAGTTAGATGGCATAAACTCAAAGCAGACAAGACGGTGTGCCATCCGAATGGAGACGTGATTGCATCTCCCATATCCTTGTGGTGAGTTTTCTCTAGATTTGGTTCTTTAATTCAGTAAAAAAAAATCAGATTACTTGGAAGGTCAGTATCCCGTGAGAAATTTCAGCAAATAGAATCATTAAACTTGATACTTGGAAGGTTTTCACGGAACAAGGAACATTCCCCTGGAAAGATTTTAATATAGCCACAAATTACTCGAGCACCTACCAAAATCGCGGCGTCGTCCTCCTGATTTGCATCTCGCAGAGGCGCCATTGAAGATTGGCTGCAGTATGACCCTGCCGCAGTCTCACGGATCTGGTTTTCATGGCTACTCAGCCGTCGGGTGCGGAAGCGAGACTGCAGACAGCGGCGCCATGGCCACCATGTCCATGCTGTGTGAGATGCGGAGGCCACACGCCATGGATGCCTGGTATGTTTTCTATTCACGGGTCAATCCAGTAGGATCGAGAAACTAAAAACTGGGGTCACGTTCCAGACATTGATCCTCGGCGTTCCCAAACTCGGCCCCGACCCTAGATCCGGGTCAACGACCCCGTGTCGGGTGAAACCATGTCGTTCCGTGTTCCTTGCAACTTTGAGATGTACCTGCACGAATGACGACAGTGATCCATACCGACAATAATCTACATGATGAAATTTCTTGCGATATAGAAGAATATTCGACAAAGAATAGCATACTGCAATCAAGTACAGGTGCAATCCGCCTATCTGCTTGCAACAACAAAATTTACTTCATGACTATTAATGTTCTTTGAGTTTGTTCTTGGTTTGTATGGGAAGAATAAGAACACTTGACCAGGATCGTTATTCGTTTGTACCACTAGATTTTATAAGCTGCTATTGACATTGTACTGAAATTGTTTTATGCTACATGAATTGGTACCAAATCTGCATCAGAACAACAGAAATATAAACGGAAGGAGGTAATGTTATTTTTTCAAGTTTCTTAATAAGAGCCATATATGCTACATTGTGCGCCATCATTTGCCATACTGTACCAAAACTTTTCACAACAGTGTTCAAATTACTATATTTTATTCAATAGCACAAAAAGAAAGTAAAAGGAATGACTAACGCAATAGATTTCTATAGTTTTGTAGTTGTAGTATCTGTTCGTAACAGCAAGAAGAGTAAAAAAAAAGTAATAGTAGTTTATGTCGCATTATTATGCACATTTTTGTATTCCAAAAAGGTTGCCAAGATGGGCATTCATCAAGATCATCCATGGATAACAGAAGGAAGTTCTAAATATATTTCAAATCACGAGTTTTAGAAGCAGCATATTATTTCAACATACGGACTATGATCTGATCATTTGTTTTTGCTATGATCAACACTCAGAAGCCATGTAACCAAATTGTAGTGGTGTTTTATATTTTCGTTCATTGTGAATTATATTTTGGTAAATAAATATTTTTAAGAGAATCTCGAAGAATTCCTCTCTCTCTCTCTCTCTCTCTCTCTCTCTCTCTCTCTCTCTCTCTCTCTGTATATTTGACAAATATATGCTACTTGAGTGGCTACACACAAGTGTTAAAGCTATGACAACAGTCTATAAATGTGTAGGTATGCTCTACTTGACTGTTCAACTTACATTTTCTCGCTTCCGTGCATGCACTCTACTATATTTAATTATAATCGTAATGTGGAGGTGGAGCACATGGATTTGTACTAACATTAATCTCCTGATGAAATTGCTTGAGAGAGAGAGAATAATATTCAACAAAGAGTAACATGGTGCGACAAAGTATCCATGCTTATTTATGTTACCAAGATGGATTCGTCAAAATGATTCAAAATGAGCAAAGGCAAGTTCTAAATAATTTCAAAGCATGAGTTCTATAAGCAGCCCGTTACTTAAGCATAAAACCATTGACTTGATAATTTGTTCTTGGTACGATAAACGCTTAGATGACAAAGAACCAAATTCAACAATAAACATTGAAGTTGTGTTTTATATTTCTTATTCACTGGTGAATTATATTTTTCTAAATCAATATTTCTAAGAAAATCTCGAAGACTTTCTCACTATCAGTCCTGTGATAATTGACAAACGCAAGTTACTAGATTGGCTGCACGCAAGTATTGTACCCAACATAATAGTCTCAAAGTGTTCAGCGAACTGCTGCAGGTCCCAATGAAACACTCAAACACATTTCTTAGCTAATTACCTTATCTTATTTAAAAAATATTCTTTGCATTTAAATTTCAAAAGAGGAAATGTACTTTCATGTCCATTTTGTATCCCCTGGCTACTCAAGACAGTAAACAAGGCATATGAAGGTTTTCCTACCTATAATGGGTGAGGAATATCCTATCAAATGGCTTGGAATTAAGAAATTCCTTTTTAATAACGAGATTTCAAAAAATATAGCACAAATGCGTAATTATTTACCTATTTTTCATAATATGCTTTAAGGAGACGGCCCATGTTTGAATAAGCCTTTATTTTTTTGTTGGCTACCGTTTCTGCCTAGCTTTTCTACCTATGTGAATCCCTGACATAGAACATCATAACATTTGCAATTTGCAACCGAAGTAATTTTATAACCATTGTTGTTCTCCACAACAAAAGACTTTTTTTTTTGGAACAAAAAGAAAAGAATCCTACTTCCACAGTAGATGAAATGGAACTTTGGCGCACTTTCTTTCACATGGTCTTTACCAAAGTGTATGCGCTCTTTAGGGGGGCACTGGATGAAAAAACATCCATAAAGATATAACCGGAAGC
This sequence comes from Secale cereale, assembly GCA_902687465.1. NCBI lineage: Eukaryota > Viridiplantae > Streptophyta > Magnoliopsida > Poales > Poaceae > Secale > Secale cereale. The sequence goes on along the minus strand of LR738714.1, from coordinate 737,035,079 downwards.
ATTCTTATATAAACAATATGGCCACGTATAACATCACTATCAGTGGTTTCAGTCTTCATTTTTGGCAAAAATTGTAAGAACCTATGTTTGTTATACAGAGTTGTTTACCATACATACATTCTATTAAATTTCCAGATATAACAATCAATTGCTGAAAATTCAGATAGTAGGATCTCAATTATGATAGAATAATAAGTTGAGTTGTTTCTAATCATTCAGTCATTTTGATACATTATGTGTTTAGAGTGATAGCTAGCCCGTGCAGTTGCAATGGTTGACGACTAGTGTTTCTAATTTTTCTTTGAAGCAACTAGCGCGGCGGCACGCCGTGCCCCGTGTTAGAATAAATCCGAGGCATACCGTCGATCATCTGAGGACCAAGCAATCACACGAGCACGACTCCAAAATTTGTTAACGAGGTTCACCGATATGGCTACATCCCCGAGGCTTGACTACGGGCACTCCTCCCCGTGGCACCGTCACAATACCGCACACCGGCCACCCGAGCGCCGGCACATGCCGCCGGCTCCCCCTTGCGCGCCTGTGCTATTATGTTGGCAGTGATTACATCGTGTGTCTACCCTCGCTATATAAGAGAGGCCTAGGATACAAGTGTCCTACTAGGACACGACTCGATATCCTATCTAAACACAATACAACTACAAGTCCAACTGCAACCTATCTTGTACACAATATTCGACACAACTCTAACAAACACCACCTTGACGAATATTCTCCACCATATTGAATTCGTCAATGCGTCAAACTTCCATGTACATTGGACTTGAGCTTATCCCATGAGCACCGCTGCTACTCCAAAGACTCCATATGACTCGACCTGCAAGGGTGCAACTTGTAGTCCCTTCTTTTTTTGACCACAGTCAACACTCGAGAAAAATTAAGTTCCACATTGCTCTAGTTAGCGCTCCCAACTTCCAGATTATCAGTCCAATGCCATCACACACTGATCACTGACCTGCGTGAAAGTGAACATCTCACATATTGGGTGTCACACATAAGAGTTACCAGAACTCAACATCACCGATCCTTTCTTGACCGCCTGTCTGAAACTTGAAGGAATTTCACCATTGCTTGTAGTCATCCCGAGTCAAATTCACAGTTGTCTCACCACATGTATGACCACCGGAGCCCTGGCCCGTCTCCATGTCCCATGCATACTGCTCGCCTCGCCGCTATTACCGCGCCGAGCCTCCGCTGTCCTAGTCGAGTCTCAAGGGTCGCGAAACCACACCACTCAACCCCCACTGCAGAGTACCACCGATCATCACCGACCGATGACGAGTTTCACGCTTCCATCAGACCACTAGGCTCCAGTCCGAATTGCGCGCCTCTCGCTTTTTTTTCCCGTTCGCTGAATAGGCTTCGATTCCCTGGATCCTTACACCGTAGCCCCTCAATCCAGCTCCACCTTCAACATGACTCCTTGGTAGATGATCAGTCCACCCTTGCGTCCCGTCGACTTCAAGCTCACATGCGTACGCCATCTTGAATCAACCCCACACCATAGTCTTGTCGAAGCCACACAAGCCCTCGGGGCCTACACCACGTGTTTCCACGCCCAGAAGTCGGTCACCATCAGCATCACGCTCCCATGTCACCGTCGCCGATCCCACCACCATCTTCTGTACCAACCGACATCCATGTCGATCCATCAGACTTTTCAGTCTGACCCAGCCGAACTTGTCCGACTGTAGACACATTCCAGACTCCTCAAGCCGTCACCGTGACCTCTTCATCCATACACAAATGTGTACCAACAAAGAAAACCAAAGCAAAGTCCACATAGCCTTCCCGTGTGAACATACCAAATCAGATCAACAAAACTAACTAGCTCAAGCACTTGATTCATCACACGTCTGTAGCTAACCTTTTCTTTTCTTTTTTTCCATGACATCATCACAATCTGACTAAGCCCTTGTGCCAAAAAATTTCACCAAACAAATCTCACCTCTCGTGTGTTGCACATCAATATCAGCACTAAGCCTTGGCAATCACGTCCCGCGCAGCATCATGCCTGACATCGCAGCTGCACAAGGGTCTAGCCCATAAAGCACGCACACAAGGCCAGCTTGGCACGTCCTAGGCTCAAGCCCACAAGCCGCGTTGGCTCCGGTTCGCCCGCCTGCAGCCGTGCGCACCTGGGTAGCTGCCCACGCACGGGGCTTCCGTAGCTCCGCTCGACGAAACCGACCGACCCGCTGTCTGCCTGCCCGTGCGGCACGCTGCCCCACTGCTTCATGCACGCGCTTCTGTACGCTCGCCCGATCAATCCGATCGCCACACGTCTCTACTGCCGCAACGCGCGCGTAACCTTCCGCTGATCCTATCTCGTCCAGAATCACACTGGCCACCGCAGCCCGCTGCATCTCAAACTCGATACTTCCTCTAGATCAACTCCACTGTGGCCTTAAATAACCTAGCTCTGATACCACTTGTTAAAATAAATCCGAGGCATACCGTCGATCATCCGAGGACCAAGCAATCACACGACCATGACCCCAAGATTTGTTAACGAGGTTCACCGATATGGCTACATCCCCGGGGCTTGACTACGGGCACTCCTCCCCGTGACACCGTCACAATACCGCACACCGGCCACCCGAGCGCCGGCACATGCCGCCGGCTCCCCCTTGCGCGCCTGTGCTATTATGTTGGCAGTGGTTACTTCATGTGTCTACCCTTGCTATATAAGAGAGTCCTAGGATACAAGTGTCCTACTAGGACACGACTCCATATCGTATTTAAACACAATACAACTACAAGTCCAACTGTAACCTACCTTGTACACAATATTCGACACAACTCTAACACCCCGCCAATATGTTATGTATAGATACATTACCCTTGAAAGACATTGAAAAACATCTTTTTCCTAACGTGGTAGTAGTGTCTTTGTTTATGTCTTGGATGATTCAGATGGGGTTGGTTGGATGTATGGCATCGTTCCTGCCAATGTTGTGCCCAACCGCGGTGCTATGCTCCTTGAACTAAACAATTCAAATGGGTAATTTTTTGTCTGAAAAATCTGCAAATTTCTAAAATTTGCCACTAAAATCGTGCAAAACAATCTTGGCCACTGAAATCTACCAAACTGTGCACTTATGCTGTTCACTTCAGGAGAAGCCAATTTCTGAAAATAAGAAACTTTGCTAGTTCCATATGAGCATTAATAATAATACCGTGTTCATTCAAAATATTTAGATAAAAAATTGACAATAAAACATTGCAAAACAGAGGGAATTTTCCAAAGGAAAACTCCTTGTCAACAAGACAAACAAAATACAGAACAATCATGAGATCTGGAGTCAAAAAAGTAGCAAAGGAAAAAGGGACACGGCGATTCGGTGCCCGAGCTCACATGCTCCCGAAATCGTCGCGGTCCATTGTGGTCTCAGGATGGGAACAAATCGGTTTGACAGGGACGCCAACAAATCATGTAATCTGGGGTGGGTCGATATACTGTACAGAACAGTGGTCTAGGCATGGGCCCAAACCGTATGGGTGGGAGCGCAAACGGGCGTGGGCTTTCTGACCCGTGGCTCGGATCGTTACCTTTTCGTCTGAGTGCTAGAACAGGTGGGCCGTACAGGATGAATGGACTAAACTGGGCGAAAAAGTATTTTTACCGGTGCCGGGATGTACCGGTGTGCAATCCACCGTTCATCACTTTCATCAAGATTCATGCAAATTTTATACACTTTCCTTTCATATGCAAATACATTAGCTTAAACAGAGTAATACTTGTACTTGCATTAGACACTGTCAGCTATACTTGTACTTGCGTCAGGCAGAACAATGTATGCATGCAGTCTCTCACCACATACACACATTGCATGGGTTCTTTCTCTCCATACAATTGACATGTATTTAATTTCATGTTCATATTTTGAATGATTGATATCTATTAAACGAAATGTCCATTTTTGAAACTTTTTATATATTTGGAATCGTGATGACAAGATCTTCAGAACAAGATCAATTTTGAATATATTAAAACTACTTTTTATTTTACATATTTCAGTTATTTTTTAAAAGACTTTCGTAAAGCACAAAATTGTTTAGCTGTGATATTTATTTCACATATTTGAAAAGATGAATTTAGGCACATTCAAAATTTATTTCACTCATTTTCATGGATTTAGGCTCATTAAAAATTTATTTGACACATTTTAGAAACTGATTTCACCCATTTCATGAAACAACCGATTTCACTCATTTGGTACAACTGATTTCAGTCGTTTCAATTGAAAGAAAAACATGTTTTAATAATTTTTGAAAGAAATTTTTTCTCATTTGATACTCGATGCAAAGAACTGATTTCAATTATTTCAAAAAACCTACTTCACACAATTCAAGAGATTTTCAATTAAAAAACAATTTCATTCACTTCACAAAATATATTTAGCTCATTCGTAAGAATACAATTTCAATTATTTCAAAACATTGGTTTCACTGAATTAAAAAGTGTATTTCACTTATTTCAGAAAGTTGATTTCAATCATTAAAGAAACTCATTTCTTAACAGTCAAAAAACCAATTTCACTCATCTGAAGAAACATATTTCACTCACATGAAGAAAATAATTTTACTGAGTTGTGAAAACAATTTCACTAGATTGAGAAAACATATTGTGAAAATGATTTCACTCGTTGCAAAGAACTGATTTCAATTATTGCAAAAAAAAACTATTATACACAATTCAAAAAGTTAGCAGTTGGAAAAACAATTTCACTCGCTTCATAAAACAGATTTCACTCATTTATAAAAATACAATTTCACTTATTTCAAAACATTGGTTTCGCTGAATTAAAAAACATATTTCACTAATTTCAGAAGTCTGATTTAACTCATTTCAAATTTCAAATTTAAACATGTTTGAAATGTATCCAGGAGGGATCTCATTCTAAAAGTCTTGGCGCATGGTGTATATATTATTTCACAAACAAAATTGTGGTTTAAAAAATATGATTGATTTAAACTAGCATGAATTGAATAAAAGTATGTTATGTGGCAGTGAGGGAAAGGAGGGACAGTCAATATATTTTATTCTGCCATGCATGCACATCTCTGGACCTATACCTTTTAGCAGGGAATACAAAATATGGAATGCTACCATACCTGGTTATACATATGGATGGGCCCTATTTATGCACAGATCATAAAGCACGTGAAGGGTGGATGCTACGCCGGTAGCTCCCGGCTCCGGTAAAAAGGAGTATGCGCTAAACTGGGCCGTTCGGATAACCAAGGTCCACCAACCCCACCGGATTTTCCTCAAAAAAATAAATTAACCAACCCCACCGGACGCAACCGCACCACTCTGCCCCCTCCCCCTCTGCTCTCATCCCGGCGAAACATGCTTCGCGGCGGCGTGGCCGGCGCTTGAATCGCCGGTGACGGAGCGATGGAAGAAGCCGGGCTCGAGTTCTTACTTGATGTCGGTGACCGGTAAGTTGATCTCCACACCTCCGAAATTTCCATTTTTACTGTGAGGTCATGGCGGGATGAGTGAGCTAATTTGATGAGTGGCTTGCCACCCATGGCGGAATATGATTATGTAGGTTTTTCCTAAGGGAAGAAAGCAAGATCTGGGAAGGCAAGATGAACGTAATGATGCTTCTGGGTGCGGGCAGCATATTGGAGGAGATATAGCTGCTGAGCCAAACTGCAGCGAACGACGGCGGCGAGAAATATCGCACACTGCATCAGCACAATCTACTGACAGGGTTAACCCAGAAGCACTTGGGTGGACAAAAAGGTTCGTTATGTTTTCCTTAATCATGTACAATATATATAATTTTCTGAATGCAAGTTAGGTAGTTTTTGCAGTCTGACACGCCTAAACGAAAAGCACATAGCTGCAAAACCTGAAATGCGTGTTTGCCTGTGATACATTTTGTCTTGAGATGATTAAAAAAGAAAAACAGCACGGCACTATTGTAAAATTATACATGGCACACTATTATCAACCATTTTATTTAATAATAAATAAACAATGTTCTTATGGGTAAAATTCAGGTTATGGTTGGGGAGCGCACCTCCGGGTAGGATGCCTTGCCCTGCACTTGTGAGTGCATTTGAGCAGACAATCCAGAAATACGCCGAAGAGACAACAAGAAGCGTAATCAAGCCAGAACTGGGGCTGAGTTTTGCTTCGCTGGGTCAGGCATATGACTTCTAAAGTCTGTATTCTAGGGAGATTGGATTTTGAATTTGGTATGGCAAAAGCAGACTAAATGCTGAGGAGGACAAAGTCAATGCAGGAAATAGTCTATGGCTTCTCAGTGTGTCCTGACACCTGTCTGATTTTCACATGATACCTTTGCTGGCACAAGATAAGAACATGATCTGCTATATGATTGTGATTCAGAGAACTGAATTCTTCTGGGTGTAATCTGCGTGCAGGGGAAGCCAGAAGCTGAGAACAACAGATCTTGCAGGTGCGAATGCCTTGCATTGGTGCGGCTTTTGTGGGCAGCCGACAAGAGTTGGTACATCACAGAGCACCGTGAAGGACAAAACCACTTCATGTCTTTGACGATGGGGGAAAAGGTGCACTGGCCATCACACAAGCACATTGATGTGTATACTAAAGATTTGATCAAACAGCTTAGGGAGAACAATGTCACTCTGGGTAAAGCGTAAAGCCTCGTATGGAGTTTTTTGGGGACTGTCGAGAATGTGCCGTTCACAAAAAGAATGCTCAGGAACATATGAGGTAAGATAATTTGCAAGCGAGCTAATGATGATGTGAGGAAGACCTTGGAGGTTTTTGCGGACATATTGGCCGGTGACCCAGGCTTCACATACGGTGTGCTGGCAAAAAGCGATAGCAGAGTAAAGAATTTGATGTGGACAAATGGGAGCAGGCGGATGCAGTACCAGTTCTTTGGGGATTTGATAACATTCGACACGTCCTACAGAACCAACTTATATGATATGCCTTTCGGTCTATTTGTTGGGGTAAACAATCATTTCTAGATCATTATCCTAGCGCGTGTCCTGATGAGAGATGAGCAGGTTGGAAGTTTTGAATGGGTTTTCGCTGTGTTCCTGTGGATGATTGGAGGTCCTGCACCTCGAACAATACTAACAGGTAAACATAGCCTCCCAAGTTAACTAGCATGCTTGCCCTGTTTCCTCGTGTATGTAATGTAAGTAATAAAGCATTTTGCAAAGAAAAAAAATGCACTCTGGTCTAACTATGATGTGCACTCTGTACATACCAAAACAGAGCTATGGAGGTGGCGATCCGCAAGGTGTACCTTGGTACTGTGAAATGGTGGTGCAAGAGGCACGTGCTGGAGAAGGTGAAAGAAACCCTGGGGCCACTCTACAGGAAAAAGAATGACTTCCAACACTAGTAGAAAACAGGGCATTGGTCCAGGCCTGTCCAGCCCATTAGCCCCGGTTCAATCTAGAACCGGGTCCAATGGGGGCACTGGACCCGGTTCGTGAGCCCAGGGGGCCGTCCGGGCCACGTGGGCCATTGGTCCCGGTTCGTCTGGACCTTTTGGTCCCGGTTGGAGCGACAAACCGGGACCAACGGCTCTTGCTCCTGGCCCACCATCATTGGTCCCGGTTGGTGATATGAAACGGTACCAAAGGCACCCCTTTAGCCCCGGTTCGTAGCACCAACCGGGACCAATGAGGTGCCTATATATAACCCCTCACTCAAGAGCAGAGCTCACTGCTCTGTTTTTTTTTCTGGCTGAGGGGGAAAGGGGTTAGTGGTGCTCTAGCTCACCTCCTATGCACACAACGTGTTCGGTGGAATGCCCGAGCCACACTAGTTAAGATTTTCTCCTCTCGAAGCTCTATTTTCTCCGAGATCTATTACTATACTAATCCTAGACTCCCTAGAAAATCCCACGTTAATTAGAATTTATGAGCCGTTAATTTGGTGGGACCGAATTATTAAGGTGTAGATTAACCTGAAAACAGAAGAAAAAAAAACTGATCTCAATCTCCATTTTTTTTCTTTAAGGGGTCAATCTCTACCTAAACAGAAAAAAAATGATGATCTTTCCTTACCTCTCTCTTCACGTCATGTAGCCGCCGCCGACATCCATCTAAATTGGCTATAGACGCAAGCCACTACAGCCACGGCCAACAGATCCTCCTCCGCCTCATCTCTCTTCCATCCTCTAATCTACTTGCTAGAGTAAATCACATCATCTTTCGTCCGTGTGCGTTTAGTTTCCGTCTGCAAAGCTTAATCAAGTGCATGCTGGATCAGGATGTTGTGCACGTGTATGTTCAGGTTGAGCTCCATGCATGATCGTGTCCGAAGGATTCGTGGCTGTTTCCAAGCCGAAGCTACAAGCATGTAAGATTAAGAAAGCATATTGCTATCAGTTGTGCCTCTCATGCGTGTGATAGCTGCCGGAAGAAATATCTGTTACCTGTACGTATGTGCGTACGTATCAACTGGTGTATCTATAGCCAGAATAGATCAATCTGCTTTGGGAATAAGGTTGGCTATGTGTACGTGCGTGATAGCCGAGCGTTCATGCGATGTGAGTCATTACTCAGCAACTCTAGTCCTCCTCCTCTCTTTATAACTACTGTTCTTAAATACGATGGTGTTATCCTGCTTTTCCTCCTCCCGCACGCCGCCCTGTTCATGGCAGCCTCGAGCCCTCGATCTGTTCCTAAAGAGCCAAGAGGCGCAGAAGGACACCCCACATATGGATCTTCCTCTGGTACGACTGAATCACCTGCTTTTTTTTTGGATCAGGGGTTTCAACTCTCAATTCATTTGTGGATTTATTAGAGGCCGCAGAAAATAAGCTCTCGCATGGCTCTTTCCCAGGTCATCCTGTACACCAAAGTACCACAGAAGCCACAATTCAACCAAATATTGTATGTTTCTTAAAATAAATGCTAATTAAAGTTCTAATTATCTATGTGGTAATTAGAATCATTTTGTCTTTGGCCAAACATTACGAGAATCCAAGCTAGCAGCTTCATATATTTTCAGTTACAGTATTCCTAAAGTACAGGTAAAAGGCTCTGGATTGATGCAAAGAAGAAAATTCATATGAAATTTTCCTGCTATTCTAACTGTGGATCAGAGCGAGTTTTTTCTTTGGAATCATAATGTAATTCCCCCTTCTCTTTGACTTCTTTGTGTAAAGCATACCCCGTTGGGTGGTATTTATATATATCCTGCATCAATTAAGTTCAGTTCATTCAAAACCTACGGATTTGCTAATGACATTTTAGGTTTATTCTCATCGACACTAAAAATACTTGCATCACAAAACACACTAAGGTTATATCAGCTATATTCCTCTACTGGTACCCTATTCAAATTCCGCACTCTTTATTGCTGCTAACAGTGGTCCCAACATATAGTTTTCTGCATCATTATTAGCTTCAGAAATGTGAGTTAGTCATTTCATTGCCCTTAGAACATTCAGAATTAGTCCTCTCTCTAGCTCAGTATACTACATAGCAACTATTTTTTCAAGAGTACGTTTTTTGTATCCATGAATTCACATGTTAGCTTGATGTTCTTAATAAGATAGTACTACTATATGTTGAATATTTATCCAAGGACCAGGAACACATATGAGTATTATGGAGATAATCCCCTTCCAATAATAAAATCAAAAGAAATTGGAAGGATATAATAAATCCCTTTTCCCTAAGGACAACTTCGATAAAATATTACAACCTTTATATTTAGGTCTTTCATAATTTTCATTAAAATAAAATTTTGTATTAAAATATTTGATATGTGTGTTCTTTAAAAGATGCTAACCCGTGCAGTCGGCACAGGTTGAATGGCAGCCTCGAGCCCTCGCCACCTACATGGAGTTGCGCAGGCACACATGCGTGCACAGATTGGCTACATTTCAATCTGATTCTTTTGTTCCATGCTAATTCAGTAAATCATTATTACATTAATCTAACCATTGTTCTACTATTGATTTAATGGCTACGCGATGGGATTGATACGGATGGGGGATATGGTAGATTTGAGTGAAAGCACGCCACACATCTACTGGATGGTCAGTTTGACCATGGGTACCAAAAGGTAACGGGGTCATCCGGATTCGATAAAGTTGCCCTATTTTGTGCAATTTAGTCAAGTGGAGTTACAGCATGTTCGATGAACAGGTCAATTTCTCTAGGACACTTTGAGGGTATTTTGCAAGAGAAACTCCGCGGAGCTGTGATTACTAAATAGGAGAAACATTGAGGGTCGAGGCAAGACAATGGAAGAATGCAGCCAATAGCTGACAAACTCCTCCTGTATGCCACTAGGCACAAGCTGCATATGATGTCTCAAGATGTAATGTGTTGCTCTAGCATGCTTCCATGTGTGACTGTAAGTCATCACATAATTTGTTCTACATGCTAAACCAGCCAGAAGGATTCAATTGTTCTCATCACTACATCCAATATCGGTCATAGGTAAGGCATTCATTGATGCCAGCCATTAGACGTTATCCAATGTATAAAATCTAGCAATTCATAGGGTAAGCTAGAAGAACAATCATACCTACCATTGATTCCAACTGCGAGAGCAATGAATCAACCCATCAAGTACTGCCTAAGTGTGGCTGGACAGCCAGGATTTCCGGATCCCGACGCAACAATAACGGCCGAGTCCACCAGGACATGCCCTTTGCTGCAGGTCACAGATTCATGTGTGTGCCTATAATGATGAGATGTGATTAGCAGGATGTTAGGACAGCGGGTCAGTACATATTTATAGTTTGAACCATGTTCTTCTCTTATTGTTCTACTGATCCACATCCTCTCATGTGTCACTAACCGCCTGTCCTCCGCCACACAAGAGTAAAATCCATGTAATATTCACATGCCAATGATCATACTGATTTGATCGTGAAGAAGAATAAAAGTGACTTATAAGCCAAGCTGTCAGCAGGGACGAAATGTTCGTGTTCCACCATGTGGTTATGGTTTCTAGGATAAAATAATAAATTATTCACATAAAATCGAAGTAACAAAGTAATCATGTGCAAATATAATAGCGTATTCATCCATATTTATATGTCTAACCTATAGTATAAATTGGAAAATTGTAGTCAAAATTGTTTTGGCATATATGGTATTATCATTACAAAAATAAAAGGTGGTGGAGATAATTGAGAAAAACAATATACATTAGACTCTTATTTGGTTCAGGAGAAAAAAAGAATGCTAATGGGGTACTCAGAACAATCTGCTATTCAAGTATATAGCCATATATACATGTCAACTATAATCAAAGTATCAGAAATAATCATGTGCAAATATAATTGGTAGCGTATACATCTTATATTTCTAACATATAGTATAAATTGGAAAATTGTAAATTGTTTCGGCATATCCGGTATTATCATTGCAAAAGCGTAATGTGCTAGTGTATAATTGAGAAGAAAGAATATAAATTACACTCATATTATCCAGGAATAAAATGAATGCTCATGGATGGTCATAAGCACAATATGTTATTCACGTATATGACCATATATACATGTCTTACTATAAATTAATTTAGTTCAAACTTATTATTTATTTTAGGTAGTCTCATTCTATACTTCTATGTATGATTTTCACTGCTATTCCAGTTTACCTATCCTATCTACAAATTGATTTGATATGGTACGGTGGATTTTACAAACATTTTTCTCCGATTCTCACATGCATGGATTTATGTCTTAAGTAATTGGCTACATAGTAGTAAGTCTCGGTCACTCATACTATACATCATAATAATGTTGTTTTCTATGAAATGAAAATAATTATTCACACTTTATTCGATGAAGAGTTGTTATGTGTTAGCTCTCCACATGTTAATATGGTCAATAATGATTATTTTGAGGTGCCCGCGCGAATGCACGGGTTGACGACTAGTTTGTCTAGGTTTAGCGGTCCGTCACGTCCCGTCCCCGTCTTCGCCGTCGTCGATCGCCCCCGCCGATCTCGTCACCGGCACCACCGTGGTGAGCCTCTTGTTATGTCCATGCTTTTCTTACTTTTATTATTTCTTGTTATTATTGCTTTAGATAGATATTTGTCTAATTTTCTTACGTTTATTATTGCTTGTTATTATATAGTGCGATGGTTTTGATATCCGCCCACGTGGGCCCTCGTCCTGTCTACGATTCGGATGTGGTATATTATCTTTAATATAACTATTTGTTTTAGTGTTTATGATAGTTATGCCGACCAACCTGACATTCATAGATGTTTTATTATGTCTAGGAGGTAGTTGAACCGGAAATTCCAACCGACCCTCTTGTGGAGAGGTTAAATTTAGTTGAAGAGGAAAACATTTCCTTAAAGAAAAAATTAGAAAAAATGGAGGAGGAGAAGATGGAATTGGAGTTGCATGTTGCGGAAGTCATCGATGATCACAAGATCAAGATGGACCCTATTGTCGAGAGGTTAAATTTAGTTGAAGAAGAAAACAAATTTTTGAAGGAAAAAATAAAAAAAATTGTGGACGAGAAGATGATATTGGAGTTACATGTTCCGGATGTCGTCGATGATCACAAGATCAAGATGGATGCAATGCGGTTGAAGATTAAAAAGATTAGAAAATATGCCATTCATACTGAGGCTTGGTATCATTATGCCGTTCGATCAATTGTTACCTTGGTTGCGATTATGATCGCATTTGTTTTCGCATTGAAAAGTTTTACATAGTTTCGATGTGTATGGAGAGCTATATGTTGTTAGATGAGAACTATATATGTATGTACTTTGGTTTTAATGTGATGATGAACTTTAATCCATTTGGTTACTTAATTATCTATTTATGATGTTCTGTAATGGTTTTTGACACACTTAATTATATATAATGCACGCAGATGAACCGGCAATGGATGTACGGTGACAGACACACCTCCGAGTACATTAAGGGCGTGCATGAGTTTCTAAATGCGGCTGAGGCAAACAAGCAGAATGGTTTTATGTGTTGTCCATGCACTAAATGTGTGAATACGATGTCTTACTCTAACCGGAAAATCCTTCACTCCCACCTGCTTTACAAGGGTTTCATGCCACACTATAATGTTTGGACGAGGCACGGAGAAATAGGGGTTATGATGGAAGACGGCGAAGAAGAAGAGTACGATGACAACTATGTGCCCGCTGAATACGGTGATGCTGCAATGGGGGGAGCTGGTGAAGATCAAGAGGAACCAGACGATGTGCCCAATGATGCTGCAACGGGTGAAGCTGCGGAAGATCAAGAGGAACCAAATGATGATATCCGCCGGGTCATTGTCGATGCAAGGACACAATGCGAAAGTCAAAGGAGAAGCTGAAGTTCGATCGCATGTTAGAGGATCACAAAAAAGGGCTGTACCCCAATTGCGAAGATGGCAACACAAAGCTCGGTACTGTACTGGAATTGCTGCAGTGGAAGGCAGAGAATGCTGTGGCTGACAAAGGATTTGAGAAGCTACTGAAAATATTAAAGAAGAAGCTTCCGAAGGATAACGAATTGCCCGACAGTACATACGCAGCAAAGAAGGCCGTATGTCCTCTAGGATTGGAGGTGCAGAAGATACATGCATGCCCTAATGACTGCATCCTCTACCGTGGTGCATACAAGGATCTGAACGCATGCCCGGTATGCGGTGCATTGCGGTATAAGATCAGACGGGATGACCCTGGTGATGTTGATGGCGAGCCCGCCAGGAAGAGGGTTCCTGCGAAGGTGATGTGGTATGCTCCTATAATACCACGGTTGAAACGTTTGTTTAGAAACAGAGAGCATGCCAAGTTGATGCGATGGCACAGTGAGGACCGTAAGAAAGACGGGAAGTTGAGAGCACCCGCTGACGGGTCGCAGTGGTGAAAAATCGAGACAAAGTACTGGGAGGAGTTTGCAAAGGACGCAAGGAACATATGGTTTGCTTTAAGCGCTGATGGCATTAATCCTTTCGGGGAACAGAGCAGCAATCACACCACCTGGCCCGTGACTCTATGTATGTATAACCTTCCTCCTTGGATGTGCATGAAGCAGAAGTTCATTATGATGCCAGTTCTCATCCAAGGCCCTAAGCAACCCGGCAACGACATTGATGTGTACCTAAGGCCATTAGTTGAAGAACTTTTACAACTGTGGAATGGAAACGGTGTACGTGCGTGGGATGAGCACAGACAGGAGGAATTTGACCTAAAGGCGTTGCTGTTCGTGACCATCAACGATTGGCCCGCTCTCAGTAACCTTTCAGGACAGACAAACAAAGGATACCACGGATGCACGCACTGTTTAGATGACACTGAAAGTATATACCTGGACAAGTGCAGGAAGAATGTGTACCTGGGCCATCGTCGATTTCTTCCGACCAACCATCAATGTCGAAAGAAAGGCAAGCATTTCAAAGGCGAGGCAGATCACCGGAAGAAGCCCGCCATGCGTACCGGTGATCACATACTTGCTATGGTCAATGATTTGCACGTAATCTTTGGAAAGGGCCCCGGCGCACTAGCTGTTCCGAATGACGCTGAGGGACACGCACCCATGTGGAAGAAGAAATCTATATTTTGGGACCTACCCTACTGGAAAGACCTAGAGGTCCGCTCTTCAATCGACGTGATGCACGTGACGAAGAACGTTTGCGTGAACCTGCTAGGCTTCTTGGGCGTGTATGGAAAGACAAAAGATACAGCTGAGGCACGTGAGGACCTGCAACGTTTGCACGAAAAAGACAGCATCCCTCCGAAGCAGTATGAAGGTCCTGCCAGCTATGCTCTTACGAAAGAAGAGAAATAAATCTTCTTTGAATGCCTTCTCAGTATGAAGGTCTCGACTGGCTTCTCGTCGAATATAAAGGGAATAATAAATATGGCAGAGAAAAAGTTCCAGAACCTAAAGTCTCATGACTGCCATGTGATTATGACGCAACTGCTTCCGGTTGCATTGAGGGGGCTTCTACCGGAAAACGTTAGCCATTGTGAAGCTATGTGCATTCCTCAATGCAATCTCTCAGAAGGTGATCGATCCAGAAATCGTACCAAGGCTAAGGAGTGATGTGGCGCAATTTCTTGTCAGTTTCGAGCTCGTGTTCCCACCATCCTTCTTCAATATCATGACACACGTCCTAGTTCATCTAGTCGACGAGATTGTCATTCTGGGGCCCGTATTTCTACACAATATGTTCCCCTTTGAGAGGTTCATGGGAGTCCTAAAGAAATATGTCCGTAACCGCGCTAGGCCAGAAGGAAGCATCTCCATGGGCCATCAAACAGAGGATGTCATCGGGTTTTGTGTTGACTTCATTCCTGGCCTTAATAAGATAGGTCTCCCTAAATCGCGGTACGAGGGGAGACTGACTGGAAAAGGCACGCTTGGAAGGGACTCAATAATATGCAGGGACGGATATTCTTGGTCTCAAGCACACTACACAGTTCTACAGAACTCTACATTAGTCACCCCGTATGTCGATGAACACAAGAACAGTCTGCGCTCCAAAGACCCGGAGCAGTGCGACGACTGGATTACATGTGAACACATCAGGACTTTCAGTAGTTGGTTGGAAACACGTCTCAGAGGTGACAACACTGTTTGTGATGAGTTGTACTTGTTGTCCAGGGGATCATCTTCGACTGTATTGATTTACAAAGGATACGAGATAAATGGGAATACATTTTACACGATTGTCCAAGATCAAAAGAGCACCAACCAAAACAGCGGTGTCCGCTTTGATGCAACAACCGTGAGGGGAAAGGACACATATTATGGTTACATAGTGGACATATGGGAACTTGACTACGGACATGATTTTAAGGTCCCTTTGTTTAAGTGCAAATGGGTCAATAATCTGTCAGGAGGCGGGGTACAGGTAGACCCACAGTACGAAATGACAACAGTGGATCTGAAAAATCTTGGATACACTGACGAACCGTTCGTCCTAGCCAATGATGTGGCACAGGTTATCTATGTGAAGGACATGTCTACCAGACCGAGAAAAAGAAAAGATAAGGAAGCGAATACATCATACGATGAGCCAAAGAGCCACATAGTTCTTTCAGGAAAAAGGTGTTGGGGAACGTAGTATTTTAAAATTTTCCTACGATCACGCAAGATCTATCTACCAGATGCATAGCAACGAGAGGGAAGAGTGTGTCTACGTACCCTCGTAGACCGGAAGCGGAAGCGTCAAGTGACACGGTTGATGTAGTCGAACTTCTTCGCGATTCAACCGATCAAGCACCGAACGTACGGCACCTCCGCATTCAGCACACGTTCAGCTTGATGACGTCCCACGAGCTCTTGATCCAGTTGAGCTTCACGGGAGAGTTTCGTCAGCACGACGGCGTGGTGACGGATATGATGTATCTACCGGCGCAGGGCTTCTCCTAAGCACTGCAACGGTATGACCGAGGTGTGTTTCTGTGGAGGGGTGCACCGCACACGGCTGGAATAATTCAACTTGTGTGTCTTTGGGTGCCCCCCCTGCCCCCGTATATAAAGGAGGGAGGGAGAGGCCGGCCCTAGAGGGGGCGCGCCAAGTGTGGGGAGTCCTACTAGGACTCCCAAGTCCTAGTAGGATTCCTCTTTCCTTTCCGGAGTAGGAGAGAAGGAAAGAGGGGGAGAGGGAGAAGGAAAAGGGTGCTGCACCCCTTGTCCAATTCGGACTAGAAGGGGGGCACGCGCCTCCTTCCTTTTGGCCTCTCTCTTCTATTCCCGTAACTCCCCGGTACTCCGAAAATACCCGAATCACTCGGAACCTTTCCGATGTCCGAATATAGTCGTCCAATATATCGATTTTTACGTCTCGACCATTTCGAGACTCCTCATCATGTCCCCGGTCTCATCCGGGACTCCGAACTCCTTCGGTACATCAAAACTCATAAACTCATAATACCGATCGTCATCAAACGTTAAGCGTGCGGACCCTACGGGTTCGAGAACTATGTAGACATGACCGAGACTCATCTCCGGTCAATAACCAATAGCGGAACCTGGATGCTCATATTGGCTCCTACATATTCTACGAAGATCTTTATCGGTCAAACCGCATAACAACATACGTTGTTCCCTTTGTCATCGGTATGTTACTTGCCCGAGATTCAATCGTCGGTATCTCAATACCTAGTTCAATCTCGTTACCGGCAAGTCTCTTTACTCGTTCCGTAATACATCATCCTGCAGCTAACTCATTAGCTGCAATGCTTGCAAGGCTTATAGTGATGTGCATTACCGAGTGGGCCCAGAGATACCTCTCCGACAATCGGAGTGACAAATCCTAATCTCGAAATACGCCAACCCAACAAGTACCTTCGGAGACACCTGTAGAGTACCTTTATAATCACCCAGTTACGTTGTGACGTTTGGTAGCACACAAAGTGTTCCTCCGGTATTCGAGAGTTGCATAATCTCATAGTCATAGGAACATGTATAAGTCATGAAGAAAGCAATAGCAGTAAAACTTAAACGATCATAGTGCTAAGCTAACGGATGGGTCTTGTCCATCACATCATTCTCCTAATGATGTGATCCCGTTGATCAAATTACAACTCATGTCTATGGCTAGGAAACATAACCATCTTTGATCAATGAGCTAGTCTAGTAGAGGCATAGTAGGGACACTCTGTTTTGTCTATGTATTCACACATGTACTAAGTTTCCGGTTAATACAATTCTAGCATGAATAATAAAAATTTATCATGATATAAGGAAATAAATAATAACTTTATTATTGCCTCTAGGGCATATTTCCTTCAGTCTCCCACTTGCACTAGAGTCAATAATCTAGCTCACATCGCCATGTGATTTAATACCAATAGTTCACATTGTTATGTGAATAACACCCATAGTTCACATCACCATGTGACCAACACCCAAAGGGTTTACTAGAGTCAATAATCTAGTTCACATCGCTATGTGATTAATACCCAAGAGTAATAAGGTGTGCTCATGTTTTGCTTGTGAGAGAAGTTTAGTCAATAGGTCTGTCACATTCAGATCCGTATGTATTTCGCAAATTTCTATGTCTACAATGCTCCGCATAGAGCTACTCTAGCTAATTGCTCCCATTTTCAATACGCATCCAGATTGATACTTAGAGTCATCTGGATTTAGTGTCAAAGCTTGCATCGGCGTAACCCTTTACGACGAACTCTTTATCACCTCCATAATCGAGAAACATTTCCTTAGTCATCCAGTTACTAAGGATAATTTTGACCGCTGTACAGTGATCTACTCCTGGATCACTATTGTACCCCCTTGACAAACTCATGGCAAGGTACACAACATGTTTGGTACACAGCATGGCATACTTTATAGAACCTATGGCTGAGGCATAGGGAATGACTTTCATTCTCTCTATATTTTTCTGCCATGGTCTGGCTTTGAGTCTTACTCAACTTCACACCTTACAAGTCAGGCAAGAACTCCTTCTTTGACTGATCCATTTTGAACTACTTCAAAATCTTATTAAGGTATGTACTCATCGAAAGTCTTATCAAGCGTCTTGATCTATCTCTATAGATCTTGATGCCCAATATGTAAGCAGCTTCACCAAGGTCTTCCTTTGAAAAACTCCTTTCAAACACTCCTTTATGCTTTCCAGAAAATTCTACATCATTTCCGATCGACAATATGTCATTCACATATACTTATCAGAAAGGTTGTAGCGCTCCCACTCACTTCTTGTAAATACAGGCTTCACCGCAAGTCTGTATAAATCTATATGCTTTGATCAACTTATCAAAGCGTATATTCCAACTCCGAGATGCTTGCACCAGTCCATAGATGGATCGCTGGAGCTTGCACATTTTGTTAGCACCTTTAGGATTGACAAAACCTTCTGGTTGCATCATATACAAGTCTTCTTTAATAAATCCATTAAAGAATGCAGTTTTGTTATCCAATTGCCAGATTTCATAAAATGCGGCAATTGCTAACATGATTCGGACAGACTCAAGCATCGCTATGGGTGAGAAAGTCTCATCGTAGTCAACTCCTTGAACTTGTTGAAAAACATTCGCAACAAGTCGAGCTTTGTAAACAGTAACATTACCGTCAGCGTCAGTCTTCCTCTTGAAGATCCATTTATTTTCGATGGCTTGCCGATCATTGGGCAAGTCAACCGAAGTCCACACTTTGTTCTCATACATGGATCCCATCTCAGATTTCATGGCCTCAAACCATTTTGCGGAATCTGGGCTCATCATCGCTTCCTCATAGTTCGTAGGTTCATCATGGTCCAGTAACATGACTTCCAGAACCGGGTTGCCGTACCACTCTGATGCGGAACGAACTCTGGTTGATCTACGAAGTTCAGCAGAAACTTGATCTGAAGTTTCATGATCATCATCATTAGCTTCCTCACTAATTGGTGTAGGAATCACTGGAACAATTTTCTGTGATGTACTACTTTCCAATTCAGGAGAAGGTACAATTACCTCATCAAGTGCTACTTTCCTCCCACTCACTTCTTTTGAGAGAAACTCCTTCTCTAGAAAGGATCCACTCTTAGCAACAAAGACCTTGCCTTCGGATCTGTGATAGAAGGTGTACCCAACAGTTTCTTTTGGGTATCCTATGAAGATTTACTTCTCCGATTTGGGTTCGAGCTTATCATGTTGAAACTTTTTCACATAAGCATCGCAGTCCCAAACTTAAAGAAATGACAGCTTAGGTTTCTCGTCAAACCACAGTTCATACGGTGTCATCTCCACGGATTTAGATGGTTCCCTATTTAACGTGAATGTAGCTGTCTCTAATGCATAACCCCAAAAGCGATAGTGGTAGATCGGTAAGAGACATCATCGATCGCACCATATCTAATAAAGTACGGTTATGACGTTCGGACACACCATTACACTATGGTGTTCCAGGTGGCGTGAGTAGTGAAACTATTTCACATTGTTTTTACTGAAGGCCAAACTCGCTAACTCAAATATTTTACCTCTACGATCATATCGTAGAAACTCTTATTTTCTTGTTACGATGATTCTCCACTTCACTCCGAAATTCTTTGAACTTTTCAAATGTTTCAGACTTGTGCTTCATTAAGTAGATATACCCATATCTGCTCAAATCATCAGCGAAGGTCAGAAAATAACGATACCCGCCGTGAGCTTCAACAGTCAATGGTCCACATACATCTGTATGTATGATCTCCAACAAATCTGTTGCTCGCTCCATCGTTCCGGAGAACGGAGTTTTAGTCATCTTGCCCATGAGGCATGGTTCGCAAGCACCAAGTGATTCCAAAAGTCCATCACTATGGAGTTTCTTCATGCGCTTTACACCAATATGACCTAAACGGCAGTGACACAAATAAGTTGCACTATCATTATTAACCTTGCATCTTTTGGCTTCAATATTATGAATATGTGTATCATACGATCGAGATCCAATAAACAATTTTCATTGGGTGTATGACCATAGAAGGTTTTATTCATGTCAACAGAACAACAATTATTCTCTAACTTACATGAATAACCGTATTGCAATATACATGATCAAATCATATTCATGCTCAACACAAACACCAAATAACACTTATTTAGTTTCAACACTAATCCCGAAAGTATAGGGAGTGTGCGATGATGATCATATCAGTCTTGGAACTACTTCCAATACACATCGTCACTTCATCCTTTAACTAGTTTATGTTCATTATGCAACTCCCATTTCGAGTTACTACTCTTTAGCAACTGAACCAGTATCAAATACCGAGGGGTTGCTATGAACACTAGTAAAATACACATCAATAATCTGTATATCAAATATACCTTTGTTCACTTTGCCATCCTTCTTATCCGCCAAATATCTAGGGCAGTTCCACTTCCAGTGACCATTTCCTTTGCAGTAGAAGCACTTAGTTTCAGGCTTGAGTTTAGCTTTGTGTTTCTTCGTGGGAGTAGCAACTGTCTTGCTATTCTTCTTGAAGTTCCCCTTCTTTCCCTTTGCCCTTTACTTGAAACAAGTGGTCTTATTAACCATCAAAACTTGATGCTCTTTCTTGATTTCTACCTTCGCCGATTTCAGGATCGCGAAGAGCTCGGGAATTACCTTCGTCATCCCTTGCATATTATATTTCATCACGAAGTTCTACTAGCTTGGTGATAGTGACTAGAGAACTTTGTCAATTACTATCTTATCTGGAAGAATAACTCCCACTTGATTCAAGTAATTGTAGTACCCAGACAATCTGAGCACATGCTCACTGGTTGAGCTATTCTCCTCCATCTTGTAGGCAAAGTACTGTCAGAGGTCTTATACCTCTCGACACGGGCATGAGTATGAAATACTAATTTCAACTCTTGGAACATCTTATATGCTCCGTGGCATTCAAAACATTTTTGAAGTCCCGGTTCTAAGCCGTAAAGCATGGTGCACTTAAACTATCAAGTAGTCATCATACCGAGCTTTTGTCAAAACGTTCATAACGTCTGTATCTGCTCCTGCAATAGTTCTGTCACCTGGTGGTGCATCAAGGACATAATTCTTCTGTGTAGCAATGAGGATAATCCTTAGATCACGGAACAATTCCGCATCATTGCTACTAACATCTTTCAACTTAGTTTTCTCTAGGAACATATAAAAATAAACGTGAAGCAACATCGCGAGCTATTGATCTACAACATAGATATGCTAATACTACCAGGACTAAGTTCATGATAAATTAAAGTTCAATTTAATCATATTACTTAAAGAACTCCCACTTAGATAGACATCCCTCCAGTCATCTAAATGATCACGTGATCCAAATCAACTAAACCATGTCTGATCATCACGTGAGATGGAGTAGTATCAATGGTGAACATCTTATGTTGATCATATCTACTATATGATTCACGCTCGACCTTTCGGTCTCCAGTGTTCCGAGGCCATATCTGCATATGCTAGGCTCGTCAAGTTTAACCCGAGTATTCCACGTGTGTAAAACTGGCTTACACCCGTTGTATTTGAACGTAGAGCTTATCACACCCGATCATCACGTGGTGTCTCGGCACGACGAACTTTCGCAACGGTGCATACTCAGAGAGAACACTTATACCTTGAAATTTAGTAAGGGATCATCTTATAATGCTACCGTCGTTCTAAGCAAAATAAGAAGCATAATAAGATAAACATCACATGCAATCAAAATATGTGACATGATATGGCCATCATCATCTTGTGCTTTTGATCTCCATCTCCAAAGCATCGTCATGATCACCTTCGTCACCGGCGCGACACCTTGATCTCCATCGTAGCATCGTTGTCGTCTCGCCAACTATTGCTTCTACGACTATCGCTACCGCTTAGTGATAAAGTAAAGCAATTACATGGCGATTGCATTTCATACAATAAAGCGACAACCATATGGCTCCTGCCAGTTGCCGATAACATTACAAAACATGATCATCTCATACAAAACCGTATAACTCATCATGTCTTGACCATATCACATCACAACATGCCCTGCAAAAACAAGTTAGACGTCCTCTACTTTGTTGTTGCAAGTTTTACGTGGCTGCTATGGGCTTAGCAAGATCCGTTCTTACCTACGCATACAAAACCACAACGATGTTTCGTCAAGTATGTGTTGTTTTAACCTTCACAAGGACCGGGCGTAGCCACACTTGATTCAACTAAAGTTGGAGAAACTGATACCCGCCAGCCACCTGTGTGCGAAGCACGTCGGTAGAACCAGTCTCGCGTAAGCGTACGCGTAATGTCGGTCCGGGCCGCTTCATCCAACAATACCGCCGAATCAAAGTATGACATGCTGGTAAGCAGTATGACTAGTATTTTCCACAACTCACTTGTGTTCTACTCGTGCATATCATCTACGCATAGACCTAGCTCATGATGCCACTGTTGGGGAACGTAGTATTTTAAAATTTTCCTACGATCACGCAAGATCTATCTACCAGATGCATAGCAACGAGAGGGAAGAGTGTGTCTACGTACCCTCGTAGACCGGAAGCGGAAGCGTCAAGTGACGCGGTTGATGTAGTCGAACTTCTTCGCGATTCAACCGATCAAGCACCGAACGTACGGCACCTCCGCGTTCAGCACACGTTCAGCTTGATGACGTCCCACGAGCTCTTGATCCAGTTGAGCTTCACGGGAGAGTTTCGTCAGCACGACGGCGTGGTGACGGATATGATGTATCTACCGGCGCAGGGCTTCTCCTAAGCACTGCAACGGTATGACCGAGGTGTGTTTCTGTGGAGGGGGGCACCGCACACGGCTGGAATAATTCAACTTGTGTGTCTTTGGGTGTCCCCCCTGCCCCCGTATATAAAGGAGGGAGGGAGAGGCCGGCCCTAGAGGGGGCGCGCCAAGTGTGGGGAGTCCTACTAGGACTCCCAATTCCTAGTAGGATTCCTCTTTCCTTTCCGGAGTAGGAGAGAAGGAAAGAGGGGGAGAGGGAGAAGGAAAAGGGGGCTGCACCCCTTGTCCAATTCGGACTAGAAGGGGGGCACGCGCCTCCTTCCTTTTGGCCTCTCTCTTCTATTCCCGTAACTCCCCGGTACTCCGAAAATACCCGAATCACACGGAACCTTTCCGATGTCCGAATATAGTCGTCCAATATATCGATTTTTACGTCTCGACCATTTCGAGACTCCTCGTCATGTCCCCGGTCTCATCCGGGACTCCGAACTCCTTCGGTACATCAAAACTCATAAACTCATAATACCTATCGTCATCAAACGTTAAGCGTGCGGACCCTACGGGTTCGAGAACTATGTAGACATGACCGAGACTCATCTCCGGTCAATAACCAATAGCGGAACCTGGATGCTCATATTGGCTCCTACATATTCTACGAAGATCTTTATCGGTCAAACCGCATAACAACATACGTTGTTCCCTTTGTCATCGGTATGTTACTTGCCCGAGATTCGATCGTCGGTATCTCAATACCTAGTTCAATCTCGTTACCGGCAAGTCTCTTTACTCGTTCCGTAATACATCATCCTGCAACTAACTCATTAGCTGCAATGCTTGCAAGGCTTATAGTGATGTGCATTACCGAGTGGGCCCAGAGATACCTCTCCGACAATCGGAGTGACAAATCCTAATCTCGAAATACGCTAACCCAACAAGTACCTTCGGAGACACCTGTAGAGTACCTTTATAATCACCCAGTTACGTTGTGACGTTTGGTAGCACACAAAGTGTTCCTCCGGTATTCGGGAGTTGCATAATCTCATAGTCATAGGAACATGTATAAGTCATGAAGAAAGCAATAGCAGTAAAACTTAAACGATCATAGTGCTAAGCTAACGGATGGGTCTTGTCCATCACATCATTCTCCTAATGATGTGATCCCGTTGATCAAATGACAACTCATGTCTATGGCTAGGAAACATAACCATCTTTGATCAATGAGCTAGTCTAGTAGAGGCATACTAGGGACACTCTGTTTTGTCTATGTATTCACACATGTACTAAGTTTCCGGTTAATACA
>LR738714.1:736982345-737001285 GCA_902687465.1 Secale cereale | reverse complement strand
ACTCAACCGCCGCCGCCGACCCCCCGCACCCCTCCCCCTGTTTTAAATTTGATGATATTTTTTAAAAAATTATTTCTGTCTTATAAAAAAATATTACTGTTATGATTTAAACAAGTTTGAACATATTTAAACACAAATAAGTATCAAAAAGCATTTTAAATGCATAAAAAAAATTGTGGAGCCTGGGATTCAAACCCAGGACCTCCTGGTGGGAGAACTGGGGGCTGACCAGTCGAGCTAGCTAGGGGGGCTTGATGTGTATGAGGTATGGTGGGAGATAAACTGTTGGCTCGCGCGCAGAAATAAAAAATATACTAATGGCGCACCAGGGGGAGGTGCGCCATTAGTATGGACGTACTTATGGCGCACCAGGGCGCAGTGCGCCATTAGTATTGTGCCCCATACATATTGATGCCCCCCGGCCCACTACACCTCCCCCCTCTCTCTCCCTCGCCTCGCCCTTGATCCCCTTCCCCTCTCCTCCGCCGCCGCCCCCGTGCCCCCGACGTCGCCGCCCCCCGCGCCCCAGCCCGAGCCCTAGCGCTCGCCGACGCCCGCGCCGACGCCGACCCACGCGCCCCCGAGCCCTAGCCCTAGCGCTCGACGACGCCGCTGCCCCCCGCGCCCCCGAGCCCTAGCCCTAGCGCTCGACGCCGCCCCACGCGCCCCCGCCGCCGGAGACTTGGAGCCTCGGAGCCTCGGAGCCGCCCCACGTCCTCGGAGCCGCCGCCGGAGACTTGGAGCCGCCGTCTATCCCCACCTCCCCAAGCTCGCCATCTCCCTCTGTCTCTTCTCGGTTAGTTCATCCCCTCCCAATTTGATTTGCATCACTAGGGTTTTTGTTTGGCAAAATTAGGAGGATGAAAAGATGAATGACTCTTCTGGCCTCGGTTGTTCTACCACAAAGCACAACCAAGATGCTAGTAGTAATCTTTAAAATGTTTTGATATTTAGCTGAGAAATTTCGTCGGTATGCTGCTACTTTAGTAAATAAACCTGTCATGGAAATGTTTAATTGCAGCCAATGAACTGAAAAAAAAACAGCGTGCAAACCATATAATCCCACCTCCGTTAACGATCAGCTTAGGATCCAGCATGAGTATTAGTTTTGTTTACCTTTGATCGCTGCATCATCATCATCATCACGCCAGTAACCGGTGGGTGGGCATCTGCCACTCGGTGAGGTTTGTTTTGTTTTTGTGTAGCATATATATGTATGGCTGGAGAAATGTTAACTTGTGTTATAGCTGTCTGTATGTCTGTGGATTTGATTTGTGTTTATAGAGAGAAGAGATGCTGCTATACTGTACCGGTTCTAGTTGTGTCTTCTTCATTTTTTTGTAGTGATCGATTCTTCAATTTTTCTTAATTTGTTTTCAAACACATTAGTCAAATTATTTTCTTAGTTTTACTTTACCTGGCGTCGTTCAATCAAGTAGCTAGTCTTCTGAACTTTTATTTTGTCCCTCTACATAAGGAAAAATCTTTCCTTGCCGTGTTAGTTGTTTGCACGAGGAGGGGCAGGGATCACGGCACCAGAGGAGTCAACCTCTCGGCTTAAACTAAATTGGAGACTACGCTCTAGATAATACTGATTCTAGAAAGAAAGAAAAAAATGACATGCTGTGATCCTTGAAGTTCATCTTCTCCCGTGGTATGAACGCAGAACATGCAAGTTCTGTTGGCTTAAGTGTTAACTTGCGATGCTGAACATGCAGAGAGGAAGCTGTCAGCCTGACTGGTTACTCGACGCATGTTTCTTTAGTTTACTTATGTTTTCGGTCAACGGTTATCCTACGTGACTTCATGACAAAAGTTTAATAATCGTGTTCTAGCTACTGTAGTAGTATCGTTGTAAGTTTTTTTGTTTTCCTTTGATGTTAGAAGTAGAGTCGTGAAAACTAATGACCTAAATTAGTGACTTACGAAGTAGCGCATAAACATGCAAGTTTCCAGGTTCCTAATATTCTGCATTAGGTGCAGAGCTCAGTGTTATCAAACCGCTTTTGCTATATTGCCTTGCTATAAACAAGATGGTGTTTACTGTACTGCCTTTTATGCACATTTGGTGTAGTATTATCTTATGATCTGCTCTTGTCATGTACACATAGAAGGTGAACTATCTTCACTGAAATTTACGGTTGGATTTGTGATAGTTGCGGCAACCTGAATCTGCATAATAGCGCGGAAACAATAATTGTAATATGCCAGTGGTATTTTTGCTGCGTTTTATGTTCGGCCATCGTGTCGTGATAGTTTTGCAGGTACCCCGAGAGGCCCTTGAGTTTGCTGGAATGTCGATTAACTTCCGTTCCGGCAAATTCGGGTACTCCATATGTCCTATTTTCAGCAAAGGTCATGCTGAAATTTTCCGTGAATTTTAGCATGACTTTGCTAAAAAATAGGACATATGGGGTACTTGTGACTAATCCATGGGCCGGGGTATCTTAGTAGTTAATTAAGTAGGATCAAGTGCCCCTTTGTTCTAGCTGCATTAAACCATAGGCGGCAATAGAGCCAAGTGATTAGGCCCAGCTTAGCTTTTAGGATGCCTCGGTGTCAACAAACCATTAATTATAAAACCTTGGCTTTTAGGGTGCCTCGGTGTCGATGAAAACCGAAATGATGAAAGCTTAGGCTTTTAGGGTGCCTCGGCGTCGAAAAACCCTCAATTATAAAAGCTTAGCTTTTAGGATGCCCCGGTGTTGACAAACCCTAAATGATGAGACCATGATCTTGTTCCTTGACAATAACCAACTTTTTGACTAAACTTTGTTCCTATTTAGAGAGAAACATGGCCAACAACGATGAGGCCGGCGGTTCGGGCAGGAAGGCATTCTGGGAGCTTTCCCAGGAGATGGAGGAACAACCTCACTTGTATGAGGACGCCGCCTTCCACACCGATCCTGAGACCACTGATGGTACCGCGGAGGATGACCCCACTGATGGTGCCGCCGAGAATGCCACCACTGATGATGGCGGCGCACGCACAGATGGCAGCCAACCGAAGAGGCAACGGAAGGACCGGCGCCCGACTGTGCTCCGCACCCTCAAGGAGGAAGTTACTGAAGTGGACCCCGACGGGAATTCAACGGCGCCCGAACGAATAGTCAAGGGGTACTCGCTTCAGCTCGGGTGCATTCTCCGGAGCACCGTCTCGATCAACAGCGAGAACCTGAGGCATCCTGACAACGCGAATTACCGCAACCTCCTCTTCACGAAGCTGCACGAACGATACAAGTTCCCCGCTCAATTTGATAACACAAGCCTCAAAGGGAATAAAGTGAACAATGCTGCCCTCACGAAGATGAGCAAGGCCCTGTCTACTTGGAAAACCAATGTGAAGATAATGATCAAGAAAGGTGAGAGTTATGAGACGATCAAGCAGAAACATCCTTCGATCACCGAAGATGACTACAACGAATTCAAGATCACTTGCTCGAGCGCCTCACACTCCGAATCAAGTCAGTGGGGGAAAGAAATGCGGGAGCTCAACTTAGGGGAACACAGACTCGGTCCCGGCGGTTACAGAGTGGCGGAGCCTATATGGGACAAGGAGGAGGCGGACCGTG
Source organism: Secale cereale (assembly GCA_902687465.1). Lineage (NCBI taxonomy): Eukaryota > Viridiplantae > Streptophyta > Magnoliopsida > Poales > Poaceae > Secale > Secale cereale. The sequence goes on along the minus strand of LR738714.1, from coordinate 736,997,713 downwards.
CCGAGCAAGGCCTACCGCCCCTCTTCGATAAATACGATGACAAGCAGACCAGGAACTTTATCAGGGCCCGGTACAAGAAGGACCCGAAAACAAAGGAGCTAACCACAGATCCGAAGACCAGGGCGCTTGAGCTTGTTCTGGTAAGGAATACACCCCCGCGTAATTAGCTCCATATGGTTGCATTCTAATTAATGAAGGCAAATTTCTAAATGATTCACATTCCTTCCGCAGGCGACTGAAAGCAGTAGCGCGGGGTCGACTAAGAGCGGCCCTTGGGACACGACTCTAAATAGGGCGTTGAATGTAATGAAGAACAAGGATAAGCTCGAGAAGCCGACGTCAGCTGGTCGTGTGGCCGGCAAAGGCTTGTCGACAAAATGGTCGTCATACTATAACGCTGGTGGGCGAAAGGAGAAAAAGACCAGCTCGGAAAGCCAGGCGCGCGAGGTTCAAGAACTCAAGGCACAGGTGGCACGGATTCCGGAGATTGTCCAAGAGCAAGTGCAACAACAGCTCGGAGCGACGATCACCGCCATTGTGACTAGCTTGATCGAGGGGTTGAGTGCGTGGATTGCTGGCGGCCAACAGGGGCCGCCCCCGATTGCCAGCTTCACGGCCAGCAACTCGCAGAACGAGATGGCGGGGCCATTGGTGTCTTCGGCGGAGGCGGCATTGGTGTCTCCGACGCCGGCACGGGAGCTTAATGCACCCGTGTGTACGCCGGCCGGCACCTCTGCAGCAAGCGGCCCCTCCGTCAACTGCACGCCCGCCGTTGGCGGTGCCTCGACATTAGCCGAGCTCGACGCCATCATCACGGTAACTAATTAAGCCTCTCTCGGCCGAGGACTTCATCTCCTTGCCTTTGACTGGGCATCCCTGACGCCCTACATATTTTCGCAGGGCGCCGCCGACGTTCCGTGCACTCTACTGCACTTCGTGAACAATGAGTTGCTCGATGTCGCCAAGGGCAAAATCGTTCAACCGGGCCAGCCCTTGTTCCACGGTACCCAGATGCCACCCAACTTGTTTAGGGTTCAACTGGTTCGGGTGCTGCCAGGCTGCGACGACGTGTTACCTCCGATTCGACCCGTCGGGGCCGACGATGATGACGTCATGACCCTCAGCGCCTGCCTGAGCTGGCCCCTGCTTTGGCCGAAGAGCCAGATTCGTTTGGGGGCGGGGGAAACCACACCAAAGACAACACCACCAGTCGTGCCGGCGCCAAGTCGTCCCCATGGCAAGTCCGCCGCAACGGTGCCGGACATCCCTATGCCACTGGATCCAAACATGCATATGGCACAGGATCAGAACGACGACGACGACGATACATTTGCCAACGTCGATCATTACTTTGCCAATCATGGGTACGGTGACGACTTCATGGGGGCTCCTTCTCAAGAACCCAACCCAAGAAAAGACGTGCGCGATCAAGCCGGTACCGCGGAGAAGCCAAGTTGCAACAGGCGTCGTCTGCCGTTCAGCTCTCAGGAGACGCCTCCAGCTGCCGATTTCACCGAGCCTCAGATAGGCGAGGTGCGAAATATGATCAGCCCCAACACACTAAAGAAGGTGGTCTCTGAGCAGAACTCGGTCCCAATTATGGAGATCAAGAAGAAGGCACGCAAAAGAAAAACTAACAAGGGTGCGAGCCAGCCGGCACCGAGTAGGATCCGTGCTCAGGACGGGCCACCTTCACCTGAGGATGTAATGAGGAGGGTGCATGTGGCGGGTAGGCCGATGCTACCGACAAATATGCTCGATGCTGCAACCGGTGCCATGCGGAGTCTGCATGACAGTGTTATTTCTTTGGAGAAGCGGAGTTTGATGACATCCACGCTATGTTGAACCTTCATCCGCTGCACTACACCTTCGTTCGGCTATTTTCGCTGAGTATGGAGATGCGGATCATTCGCGACAAGACCCCGGACATCGTGATAGTCGACCCCTTCTACATGCGTGCCAAGATCTTGGGCAGCGCTGGGGACCGGCAAGTCGCGAGTTCTTACCTCGGAGGCGTCATTCTGGCAAACCGAGATAAGGATAACTTCCTCGTGCCTTACTTTCCCGAGTAAGTCCTCCGCCTCAACCGCCCCGTAACATATGAATTCTTAGATTTCGATCGTTCTTCTTTTAACATTCCGTGTTTTCTGCAGTGACACATAGTGCACGCTCATCCTACTAAGCCCCAAATATTCCATGGCCACGTATTTCGACCCGGACCGTAAGTCGGCTGTAGACTACACAAATGTCAAGAAGGTTCTTGATGATGTTCTCGCCGGCTACGCCAAATCTGGAGGCACCTTCACCAGGACAACTTGTAAGTACGGCAAGCACGTGTTCTCCCACAACACGACGTTCTGCTGCGTCAAGCAGCCGCCTGGCGGTCAGAAGGGTGCCTACTACGCCATCCATCACATGCGGGCGATCGTACGGGACCATCATCAACTTCTGCTACCGAGTAAGCTCAAAGATTGGGCCGCGCGCGTGTCGGCAATCCAGGATGCGGACATCAGACAAGATTTCTTTCGCATCCAGTCGGAGTTTGCGGAAATCATCCATCAAGATGTCCTTCGTACCTCGGGGTTGTTCTACCTCAGGAATCAACCGTCGAACAGTGACATCGACACAATGCTACAAATGCAGGCTGACAACGCCCGTGATTTCATGACTCCCACGATAGACGGCGGCTTCATCCACACTCCGGTGCATTGAGTCGAGTCGAAAGCAGTGATGCTGTGTCTAGTTCTGAAACATCGATTGGCTCTTGTTGTAATTACACTTTAATGAACTTGTAGTATGTCTCTTTGGTTTCGAGAGTCGTTCAACTTAGATGTAATCGATGCTATTAATGTCTTGCTTTTCTCTTTCGATCGTTCTGTTGCATACTTATATATTGCTTATGAATTGTCTGTGAATTGATACTAACGTTTCGTTTGGCTAGTGCATATATATAGCGATGCCGTCGTATGTCGTGTACAAGGGTAAGGTTCCCGGAGTCTACGACGACTGGGAGGAGTGTCGGAGACAGGTTCACCGATTCAGCGGTAACAGTTACAAAGGGTACACCACTAGGGCCGAGGCCGAATCTAGATACGCCCGCTATCTAGCGGGAGAGGGGAGGGAGCGTTGGAGGAACCGGATGAAAACGAGTTTCATCATGATGATGCTCATCGTGACGACCGCAGCTCTCTTCTATGTGATGGTAGTTTAGATGATCGATATCGACTTGTAATGCGAAGACAAACTCGCTACTCGCGATCTCGAGACTTGTAATATATTGTTCTATCTTTGTTCGGTCTTTTCAATTCGGAGACTAATATGATATGATCGATGAATTATATTCGGAGACTAATATGATGAATTGTATTCAGAGATTAATCTTCTATTGTATTCGATGAATGTGTTGTTGATGTGTGCTGTCTATATTCTGTGCAATTATACATTTTGTAATCTATGCAAAAAAAAAGAAAAATAATATTAAAAAAACCTAATATTCATACTAATGGCGCATCAGAGAAAAGTGCGCCATTAGTATGCCAAAGCATAGTAATGGCGCATTAACTGGCAGTTCGCCATTAGTATGCCAAAGCATAGTAATGGCGCATTGACACGCAGTGCGCCATTACTATGCGGATAATACTAATGGCGCATCATACTTAGTGCGCCATTAGTATGCCATAGCACCTGGCCCCTGGGAGGCATACTAATGGCGCACTAAGGTGCACACTAATGGCGCATCCCAGGTGCGCCATTAGTATACCAGATACTAATGGCGCACCAGTGGTGCGCCATTAGTATCAAATACTAATGGCGTGCTAGTAATGGCGCACCACTAATGCGCCATTAATGGCCAAATTAGGTGCGCCATTAATAGGCCTTTTCCTAGTAGTGTATGGCGCAGTGGATGAATCTGAAGGTCAAGGCGACAGCTAGCTCTGTTTATCCTACTGGACCCAGCGACACTTTTCACTGCCGGTCGATTCCAGAAGGATATGCTAGGGTGATGGTGGATGAAATTATGGAGGGATTTGAGGAGCTCCAGCTGGACCACCCTACCGGTGAAGGGGAGACTCGGCTGGGTTCTTCACTGAAGACTCCATGCCTATGGCGGAAGGACCTCATCAACATTCTCAACTGGACGCCTCCGCCTCCTCCTCCTCCTCCTCCGGCGAGTCAGGGCACTCCGCCTCCTCCACCGCCTCCTGATACGTCCAAAACGTATCTATAATTTCTGCTTGCTCCATGCCACTTTTGGGTGATATTGCTATGATATTCATACACTTCCATACACTTTTGATCATATTTGGACTAACTTACTAAGCCAGTGCACCCCACTGCCAGTTTCTGTTTTCGGCTGTTTTTGTATTTCTGGTTTTCACGTTACGAGAACTGCCAGGAAAAATCCAGAAATATTATATAAAAAATCAGCTTTTCGGAAACAACCGTGCGTCCGAAGGACAGCCGGGGGGGGGGGGGACCAGGGCTCCAGGCGCCCTGGCGGCGCGCCCCCCTGGGCCGCGCCTGGGGGGCGCCTGGGCCCCCCGAAGCTTCCCCGATGCCCCCCTTTGGCATATATTTAAAGCGTCCTCCGAAACCCTCAGAATAAGAACTCTTTTCGCGATCCCATCTCTGTTCCGCCGCCGCCGCCGCTTCCAAGATCGGGAGCACCAGGAGAACTCTTCCCGGCACCGTGCCGGAGAGTAGGATCACCACCGGGAGCTTCTCCACCACCATGGACGCCTCCCGGATGAGTCGTGAGTAGTCTCCCTTCGACCATGAGTCCATGACCAGTAGCTATGTGATGTTCTCCTCCCGTTCTTGTGCTTCACTAATTAGTACTCGTGAGCTGCCCTACATGATCGAGGCACATATGTAATCCTTATGCTATTGCTATGTTGAGTTTGCTGGGATCCGATGGATTATGAGATTATGTTCAGATTGATCTTGAGTAATTTATTTGATCTACCTCTTTTATATTTTTGTTCATAAGTAATTCTTGCATGTTCTCCGTTGTTATTTATTGCTTTGGCCAAGTAATACGTAGTGACTCCAAGAGGGAACGTTATGCTCGATTGTGGGTTCATGCCCCTCGATGACTAGCTTGAGTGACAGAAACATGAGTCTAGGGGATGTGCTGTTGCCACAAGGGGGAAAACAACGGTGCTTGTGCCCGCGGGTGCAAGGATTGTTTACTTTACGCAAAGTTCTTTTAATGCAGTTGTTTGTTGCTTTGAGTTTACACTATGGGTGGGACTCGCAACTTAAAACCAGCGAGATGTTCTGGATAGATATCTCAAGGTGGATGATTAGTAGTAGATATTGATGGATTTCGGTCTACTTACTTTGGCGTACCGCCCATGCTTTGAACCTCAATCTTTCTTGCAATGTAATCAGCATTGGTTTGCGCTCGTGGGTCCTGTCAATTGCCCAGCTGTAATTCAATTACCTCACATAGCTGTTTTATCGTCTTTTGGGAGAGAGACATCACTAGTGAACATCATGAGACTCCGGTCCATATTACCATCATTGATCACACCCGCTATTTACTTTTCGTTATTATTTACTATTGCAAAACATTATCTATCACTACTATCATTGCTTTTAATCCTTTGTGAACTACAAGGCCGGAGGGATTGACAACCTCTCTGTACTCGTTGGGAGCAAAGTTATTTGTATCTGTGTGCAGGTCCACGTTGATTGCTACTATCTGGCGCCTTAGCAGTTGACACCTACTTGTTGAACCTAGGAGTCTCTGGGGATTCGATCCTTGGCATCTTTGCTAAGGGAAAACACTTCCACAACACTGCATCTTACACCTTCCACTTGGGGTAACCAACGAGGGGTTCGAGGCCCATCACCTCCTCCTCCGGCGAGTGACGATAAGGGCACTCCGGCTCCTTCTCCGGCGCGTGGCGGCACTCCGCCTCCTTCGCCGCCGGCGCGTGGCGACACTCCGCCTCCTTCGCCGCCGGCGCGCCCGAGCAGCCAGCCTGCTCCTCCTTCTCCGCCTAGTCAGCAAGGGCGGAAGAGACCTGCCGCCGCTCCGGCTCCTCCTGCTCTGGCGCATAAGCAAGGAAAAAAGACAGCCGCTTTGTCTGGTCTGGCGACGTCTAGCAGTACAGCCAGAGGCGCGAGGCGATGCAGATTCGGTCCTTCTCTCACGCCTCTAGAGAAGTTACCATATGTGAGGTCCGACGAGGAAAACACGAAGATAGCTCAAGGCGAAGTGAAGGACTGGCTTGAAGGATTGAAAGCACAGAGGCATCCACCTCCGGAGGAGAAGATAGATGCGGTGAAAGCAAAGCACAATCTTGCTGCCCTGAAGCAACCAGCGAAAAGTAAGCCGAAGGGCAACTATGACCGCATGATTCAAAAGTCATTTCAAGAAGCGAAGCGGTCGGGAAGTACTAAAAGTGATCAAAGTTTAGCGGAAGGACGAGCTGGGAAACAAATTGCCCAGCTCGGCGAACAAGCGGACCAATCGTGCCCCCCGCTCAAGGTGTCTAGCGACATGGTCGCTAATGATCCGAGGATGGTGCCCGGTTATACCAATCTTGCAGATTACGTGTCCGACGATGTACAATATGATTTCTTGGACGTGCAGATAGAAAGATACGAGTACAAAAAGCCTCTCGTCAAAAATGAAAGATCTCTATCAACGAATATGCGAATATTGCATGATTGGTACTTGAAAATCTCCAGAGAGTCTGGGGGGAGGGATAGCTTGTATTTGAGAGTTAAACCAGAGCATGACCTAGTTGGAATTGAACTGTTGCCTGTTCCATTTGAGGAGTTCTATCAGTTTTTCAATCAATTGGCCCTCGATAAAACAACGGTCACCTGCTACTGTCTGTATGGCAGATGTCCGGTTTAACGGACTTGATGATGGAACCATCGCACGGGTTAGCTTGAAGGGGTTCATGGCACACAAAGGACACAGAGGGTTTATACTAGTTCGGCCCCTTCGATGAAGGTAAAAGCCTACGTCTAGTTGGTTTGGTATTGCTTGGGCGTCGGATTACAGGGAGCGGAATCGCTTGCCTGTGTCTCGACGGGTTGATTGTTGCTTGTCCCTGAACCGTCGCCAGGTCGCCCCTTTATATAGAGGGTACGCCTGATCCGGTTTACAGAGTCCCGAGGCCGGCTCATATCTGTGTCCGCCTCGGTCTCTGTCTTTTCTTCCTTATCTCTCAAGTTACATCACGGGGCGGTTTACAAACCTTAATTCTATACATGGGCCCTAAGATCTTTATGGGCCGTAGCTTTTACTACATATTACAAACAAATATATCAACAAAGCCGGTTTATACTAGCCGGTTTATACCTGCTATTTATATCCCTGACATTAGGCCCCAGAATGATTTGAACTTGTTCATATCAGTCTTCTCTTGTATAATTTTCTTCTGTCTTTTCATCCTTATAAACCGGCTCTGACGTCATCCTCAGGGATCATTAAATCTGATAGTGATGTCATCTCCGCATTTAACGCCGTGAGCTGTACTGTAGCTTATTTTAAGGGTTATCCCGAGAATCGAGGCGCCAGGGGATCTTTATCTGATTTTTTGCCTCCTCGAATCCCGCACCTGTCGCTTCAGATCTGACTCTTGTTTATAAATACCACTACCCCCATTCATTATCTTCTTCCTGCTCCGTCTTCCTCCTCCGTCGCCCAACTCCATCGTCGCCCGAGCTCGAACCGCCGCCGTTGACTGCTGGATCCAAGACCTCGCTGGCCGCTGCATCACCCTGAGCTCGACCAGAGAACCTCCGCCATCGATTCTTGTCGTTTTAGGTACGTCCTTCTTCTCCATTATCAGTCTGCAACTTCTAGGGTTTCTTCCTACGCCTCCGCCATTAGAGCTTTAATAGAAGCTTCATCTTGTTCGACCTTAAGCCAATGATTTCTAGTAACTTTATCCTTCAGATCTGGCCTTTAAATTGTACTTTTACCCTGCTGTAAATACTTCGGATCTCCATTGTTCCTGTCTAGCCTGTAGATTTATCCGCCTAGCATAAGATCCTTGTAGCTCCTTTCCGTATACTCTTACATTAATTTCTCTTTTCTTAGCATGCTTAGATCTATTCCTCCTTAGCTGTCTTTTAAAAACCTGTTTTTCTCCTCGGTAGATCTGCTAAGCATGCTCCGGTTTAAGCTGATATGCCCTGTTCTTGCGAAACTCTGTAACTTAACGCAACGGTTTAGCCGTTCCCCTTCAACTGCCATTGACCGGAAATGGTGTAGCTCGTCATAATTGCCGGTTCAACCACGCCATTAGTCCTCAGTTAAATCGTTGTGTAACTTACATAGATAATTTCCGTTTTATACCGCTGCACTTTCATAATCCGTTTTCTGTATTCTATCTTTTCCAGTACTTTTGCTCTTTCGTTGCAATGGCTAAGCAGTATGTCTCCTGCGACTGGGTTCCTTCTGTCATTACTGAGGACGATTTAATCAAGATGTATGAAATTGGCACCTTAGGACCTCAGTCTGAATTAAAGTGGCGGGCCCCGGGTAATGAATGCCCTCCTACTCCCAGGTCCGAGGAGGTCATTGTGTTTTTGGATCATATATCTCGAGGCTTCTCTCCCCCCGGTTCAAAGTTTTTCCGGGATGTTCTTGCTGCTTTCCAACTGCACCCGCAGGACATTGGACCCAATTCTGTCTCAAACATCTATGACTTCCAAGTATTTTCTGAGGTGTATCTGCAAGAAGAACCTTCTGTCGATCTATTCCGGGATTTCTTTCATTTGAACCGGCGCACCGAGTTTACCAGCGGACCACATCAGGAGCTCGGTGGCGTTAGTATTCAGAAGAGGAGAGATGTGGTGTTTCCTCATGCCGCTTTACACTCTCATCCAAAAGATTGGAATAAGTCCTGGTTTTACTGCGTTGACACTTCTCCTGAAGGGGAGAACCCTCTGCCGGGTTACCGTGAAACCCGTATTCCGGAGAATCATCCTTTACCACCACGGCTCGGCGCTGTTGAACGGACCCGGTTCTCATCACAGCTCTCCAAGTTAAGAGCCTTCATAGCAAATGGTTTAATTGGGACTGATTTCCTACGCTGTTGGCTGTCTTGGAGCATCCTTCCCCTGAGCCGGCGTTCTCAGCTAATGTGCAAATATTCTGGTAAACCGGATTATCCCCAAAGGTTTACCAAAGCCAAGCTTTCTGAATCGGAAGTAGTAGAATCCGCCAAGAAGATCCTCAATGTCTCTTTAGCAGACTGCGGCAAAGTCGGTTTAGCTCCATACTGTAAGAAGAATAAGCTGCCCGCAGTAAGTTTCACTTTACCCTGTATTTGTAATCCGTTTCTTTTGAACCGTCTTTCAATTGTCTTTATTTCTTTCGATTAGGCTGATGACCCTTTCTGGAAGAGAAAGCCTCAGGAGAAAACCATCAAACAGGCTCGCCGAAAAACCTTTGCCAATAAGAAGAGGAAAGCAGCCGTTGACGCCGGTTCTCCCACTGAAGATGATGATCCGGACTCCGAGGTATGCTTTAATCCAGTTTAGATTTTTGCTTTCATGTACTTGTAATTGTATCTAATGACACCTTTCCACAGGAATTGCCTGAAGGTGATAACCCGGCTGAAATTGAGGTAACCCTTCTTTCCTCTGACTCAGAACCTCTTCAAAAAAAAAGACGTCGAACCGTCCAGAAGTACCAATTTTCTCATCCTTATGCTCACTTGGATCCTAACTTTATTTTGAAGAAACAACAGCATGAAACTCTTCGCCGGACCACTCGCCATAGCGGCCTGGCAGTAGAATCATCCGGGATTTCTTTAACTCCGGTTCGAAAACGCCGTGCCGAGGTGATACTTTCTCCGACTCCCCTTCATCCCAAGGCCGGGCTTATCCGAAAACCTCTTAAACCGTCTGACCCTGATTATCAGGAAACTCCACTGTCTTCCTCTGGTGAATCGACCGCTACACAGCTTCCTCCACTGAAAACCGTCCCAGGGTAACTTTTCACACCTTTTCCGGTTTATGATTCCTTTGCTTTATAATGTCAACTCATTTTTGCATACTTTTCCAGCAAACAGAAACCCAGCAAGAAGCCCAAGGCAAATAAGCCTATTGCTGAACCTACTGCGGATGATCCAGTTGCTAATCCGTCAACAATTGTTCCTCCAGAGGGTGAGCCCGTAGCTCCCGTTGAAGACCCTGCACCAACAGATCACATTTCAGCTCCTGAGCATCCTACTGCTGAAGATGCCCAGAATCCGCCAAGTCCGGCCCGGGTTAACTCTCCTCGGATTAATCCTGTGTCTCCTGATCCGGCTCATACTGTCACTCCCTCCAATGTACCAGCCTCACCTGATGTTGTGGTAACCGGGGCTGCTTATGTTGCTCCAGCTGAGCCCACCGTTTTAGCCAAACATACGGCTAAAGTGGAAAAACTATCTCAAGAAAAGGGGAAGTGGAGTACTGAGATATCCAGCCTTTCCGGTATGAGCGCTCAAGAAATTTACTCCGGGTATCTGAACCGGCTCTACAGCAGTCGGGATTATGAAGCCAGCCTGGTTAACTTGATGAGGGAAAAGTATGAGGTAAACTTCTTCTTCTGACATTGTTCTTTTGATGTATCTCTATGTCATAACAGCCCCCAAGTTCCGGTTTAGCTGTATGTTGAAGGTGAACCGGAACTTTGTAGATTGAACCCTTGATCTTTACATTAGCCCCCAAGTATCAAGTATATAACTTGTTTATGTATTTGATACTTGTAAGAATTGCTGATGATACTTCAACTATGCATTAGCCCCCATGTGTCAAGCAGACAACTTGTTTGTGTGCTTGAGACTTGTAACTTTAAATTGTCCTTTCTTTACTGCTTCAACTGCCATTAGCCCCCAAGTGTCAAGTAGACAACTTGGTTGTGTGCTTGAGACTTGACTAAATTTTACCTCTTTTCTTTGAACTGTGTCTGCAGGCTGAGTTGAACCGGAATACTCTTGAAATTAATGAACTTCGAAGTCGTCTTACTGAAACAGAGTCTGCCGCTTTAAAGGCTAAAAAAGAACTTCAAGTGAGCTTAAAGACTTCTGAAGACTTGAAGAAATTCTTTGAAGAAGAGCGGACTACTTTTGAGGTTCAGAAGAAGGATCTGGAAAAACGGGTTCAGGATGCTGAAGGAGCACTTAATCCAGTGACAGAAGAATTGTCCGGATTAAGACGGCAAATTGACTTAATGACCTCTGCTGTTTTTGGTAAGTATAATCTGAACCTCTGCCTTTATCTTTGTAACCTATGCTTTGTACCGGTTTAACTATGATTGTTGTGTGCAGGGCGCCGTGTCTCCCATCTTGGGGATGACTTACGGAAAAAACTCAAAGCTTGCTACACCTTGGTCGAACAAATGTACTCCGGGACGCAAAGGATTATCAGTGCCACTTCTTTTGGTAAACCGGCCCCTACGACGATCCAAGATACTTTGAACAAGTTGTCTGTTTTGCCGGTTCGTCTCGAAGAAGTCAAGAAATCTGCTGCGCAGGGTGGTGCTCTTCTGGCCCTTACGAGGGCTAAGGCTTGGGTCCCGGACCTTGATCCGGAGGAAGCTTTCACCGGATTCCCGGATACAAAAGAGGATGGCTCACCTTTTACTGAAACGGATCTCTATGCCCTGACGAAGGAGATGCGCCCCCTCTCCAGCAAGCTTGCCGCTGAATCGGATTTGTCCAGATATCATCCAGGATACAATTTGCAGAACGAGCGGGTGGAGCGACCGGTTTACGATACCGTCAACTTGATTCCGCCGAACTTATCAACGATGAGATGTGTCGGGGGAAACTGTCCGCCACGAACACCTTTGCTCCTGACATTGATCCTGCTGAACTTATCAACGATGAGATGTGTCGGGGGAAACTGTCCGCCACGAACACCTATGGGACCGGAGCCCCTTTGTCTGTGCGGTACGAGGGCGGAGGGAGCACAAAGAGCAGATCGTAGCGAGCACGCGGGCAGTTTTACCCAGGTTCGGGCCGCGGTAGGCGCGTAAAACCCTACTCCTGCTTGGTTGTGTATTGAGTTTGAGCGCTCGGGAGCTTGAAGAAGCAGCTACACCGAGCGTGAGAGTGATCTAGGTTCCGAACCCCCTCCACGTTGTGCATGGGCCTCCTTTTATAGTGCAAGGGGTCACCGACAGGTGTCAACGTAGGAGAAAGGGGTGAAAATGTAAAAGAGGTGGTAGTTGTAACAGTGCGGGAACAGTGGAGCTACAGTACAGAACAGTGGTCTATACCTACTTTAACAGTGGGGGACAAGGGCATTTAATGCCCGTCGCCGTCGACCCCAAAAGCTCCCGCCCTGGCGTCTCCGTCTGCCACGGCGATGGATCCATCACCGTGGAGTGCCACCGTGTACCCCAGGCTGCACAGCCATCCGCCACGCGTCCCTGGATAGGCCCCAGGGCGACGCGTGGGCCGATGAGCTGGAGCGTGGGCACACAGCGCAGCCTTCCCGACAAGCACCTTGCCGGGGCCTTGATCTTGCCGGGCCCGGGAGCTTGCCGCTCCCCGGGCCCTTGCCGGGGCGCATATAGCGCCGAGTCGTTGTCTTCTAGTCTTCCTGGCAAGCTCCTCTTGCCAGGGTCTTGTGTTAGCGGGGCAGTCTTGAGCCTGGTACGGCCTTCCCGGCAAGCTCCTCTTGCCGGGGTCTCGGTCTTATGTCTTGTATACTTTGTTTTTGAATGGTTTAATAGGGAGCAGGAAAGGTCTCCGGCGAGCACGCGGTAAACCCTGCCGCGGGAAGCTGCAACTGCCCGTGCACAAGTTGGGGTACTAAGGTACCCCTACCTTAGTACACCGACAGGAGCCCCCGGGCCTGGGCCACACACGGTGCCGAGCGCTGTTGGGCCAGGCCCAAAACAGTGCACGGGCACCCGCGGCCCGCGGCGCGCCGAATCCCCTTCCGTATCCGCCGCACCCCACTGTAACGGCACGCGTCGATCGCGGCGCCGTGGGATGGGACGTGCCCACGATCTCTTAATGGAAAGGGCGAAACGCCCCCCACTCCCCCATAAAAGCAGAGGAAGCGGGCGCGGTTCCCCTCCTTGCGCTTTCATTGCATCGTCTTCCTCCTCCAAAGATTCTCTCTTGCGCTCTGCCTCCACATCTCCGCCGCCGCCGAGCTCTTCGTTCCCCTCCTTCCGCCGCGTCCGCCATGGCCCCAAAGACCGACAAGGCGAAGGCGGAGAAGTCCAAGCGGGAGAAATCGGAGCAAGCGGCCAAGCTCATCGCGTACCGGAAGCAGCATCTCGTCTTCCCGCCGAAGCTCGGCGTGCGGGAGCTCTGGAACAAGTATTACTTGTTCTGGGCCAAGGAGACCGACGCGCATCCCCGCACGCGAGCGTATCCGGCCGCCGCCAAGGACAGCTATCCCGGCGGGTACTACTTTTTTGCTGCCTTCTTTCATTGTGGTCTCTGTCCTCCTTTCTCAAACTTCTTCTGCGACGTCATGAACACATACGGCCTCCATTTGCTTGACTTCACCCCCAACACCATCCTCACCATGGCGGTTTTCGCACACATGTGTGAAAACTTCATAGGAGTCCACCCCAATGTAGCACTCTTTAGGCACTTCTTCACTCCTAGAGCCGAGGCCGATGCCCCCCTTTCCGGAGGAATTTCTTGGGTCTTCCGTCTGAATAAAAAGGGTGCGTACTTGCCGGGGGAGCTCCGCGGCAAGTGGGAGGAATGGCGAGCGGAGTGGTGCTGGATCGTAGAAGACCAGCCGCAAGCCTTCACCGCACCGCGCACAACGCCCATCGTGCGCGGCAGGGACTGGAGCGAATTAGATTCGGACGACATCAAGCTCGATATCGCCCTCGTCCGGATTCTTCGTCTTCGGATGGCCAAGCTGTCAGTTGCTGAGGTGGGCGCAGATTTCCTCCGCCGGCGCATCGCCCCTCTCCAAGACCGGAAGAGGCCGGCCTGGGAGTACGGCGGCCCGGCAGACATCATGAGGCTGCGCCCCGGGCTCAACTTCAACTTCACCACGCTGGAGCTGAGGGGAATGGTCCGGGAACTTTTCAAGTACGACCCGGCACACCCCGAGTGGTTCAGGACTCCCCGGGAAGTGGTGCCGCTCTGCAACAACATCGTCAGGGATCGGATCCTCGCCATGATGCCCATGTGTGACTCGCACGGCTTGGACCGCACGTGGATTGCTCCGAAGCCCATCGACGTCCTCAACTTCTACGACAACCTCGCAGAGGTGGCGAAGAACAAGGACGACCTCAAGCTGCACACACGGGACACCACCGACCAGGAGATCGCCTACATAGCTTCCCGGGCTGAAGAGGCCGCCGCAGCCGCGGCGGCAGGAATTTTCGGATACTCGCCGGAAGAGGCGGAGGCTGCGGACGCGTCCACCCAGGCGGAGGAGGCGGAGATCCGCAGGTTGCTGAAGCTTCCTCCCGACGCGCTCGCCGGGGTTCCCTCACTGAGGCACTCTGGGATCCACGGGATCGCGGCCGAGGCCGCGGCAATGGAGGGTACCGCCGGAGGAAGCAGAGGCGCCGCGAGGGGTGGAGGCGCCAAGGGAAAGGGGGCCGCAGCGCAGGACGCTGGGCCCAGTGAGCCGGCCGGGGAAGAGGAGGAGGAGGAGGAGGCCGTGGACTCCGGCGGATCCACGGAGTTGTACGCCGACGACCTCTCCTCGTCGGAGAGCTCCCCGCCTCCGGCAAGCCCGAGGCAGTCCCCGGCGAAGCGCCTCCGCAAGGCGGCGACGGGGGAGAGGGCGCAGGCGCCCCGGCAACAGCCAGCTCGCCGGGCAGCTCCCCGGGGGAGCCAAGCCGCGCCAAGGCCGTCCGGCGCACCTGCCACAGCGGAGGCGGCCCGTGCGCGGACCACGACGGAGGCGCCCCGCAGGCCGGCGCCGAGCCGGCAAGGGTCTTCTCGGAGCGGAGCAGCGGCTCCGCCCGCTCCTCGGGCGCCGGCGCCCACAGGGGCTGGGTCTTCGCAGCCCCCAGCCCCGGTGAACACCAAGCGCGCGAGGGAGTCTTCGTCTTCCGCTCCTCGCGCCGACGCGCCCACGGTGGAGTATGATTTCTCCGCCCTGAGCGAGGACGACGAGGAGGACCAGGAGTAAGGATCCAGGACCTTACATCTTCTTGATTTTTGTCTTGATTTTTTGTTGATGCTGACTCTGTTCATTGCTCTGATTTCAGGACCCTGGCCCATCGCGCGGCGAAGAAGGCCAAGGCGCCCGAGGCCGAGGTCGCGGAAGACTCAGCAGCTGCGGCAACAGGGGGTGTGCCGGAGCCGAGCCTGCCGGACCCGAGCGCTGCTCCGAGGAGCAGCCCCCAGCGCAGCCCGCAGCGTAGCCCCCAGCGTAAGTCTGGGGTTTACTTTTTTTTTTTTTTT
>LR738714.1:736961909-736982035 GCA_902687465.1 Secale cereale | reverse complement strand
GCTTGTCGGGGCACATCTGAGTATTTGGTTCTGTTTTCATGCCTTGATGTTTCTTGTCTTGTTTTGTGCAGAGGTGGAGCCACAGCGGGAAGAGCGCCCGGAGACTGTCGTTGAGGAGCCGCAGGCCCCGCCGTCCCCGCCAAGGCAGAACTCTCCGGCAAGGGAGAGTGCTCCGCCAAGGGCGGGTACTCCGCCGAGGCAGAGTACCCCGCCAAGGGCGAGCAGCCCGGCGAGGGTGACTACTCCGACAAGGCCGAGCTCCCCGGCGAGGGAGCCCGCCGCTGAGGACGTCCGCCAAGGTATGTTTTGTGACTTTTCTTCTTGGCCTGCCTCTTTTCGGATATTTGCTTGAGTCTTGAACTTCTTTTCCTTCTTCTTCTTTTTAGATCTTCCTCCTCCTGGGCCCATGGAGACGGAGGTTATCAACCTCGAGGAGGAGGGCGCGCAGGGCGGCGGCGGCGACGCTCCTGTCGTCGAGGAGATGGCCGAGGCCGCCGAGCCGGCCGCGCAGGAGACTGCCCCGGCTGCGGACGCAGCGGCTGGGGAGGGGGACGGCGACCGCACCGCCGACCCGGAGGCGGCGGGAGCATCGGATGCTGCACCGGCCACCGGCCCCTCCGCCAGCAAGGAGCAGGGGTATTATCTTGAGGCCCCCAACAGCGTCTTTATCCAGATGCCTTGGGGGTCTTCATCGCGAGCTCCTGCGGAGGGCGAGGCGTTTGACGGAGAAGTCCTCGCCTCCGCAGGCCTGAAGATCGTCGAGGCGCCCGGCGGGAGTGAGGGGCCCGAGGAGGAGAGGTTGCTCCACCAGCTCCTGGCCCTTTACCGGGCCAGGCAGGCGAAGCTCGCCTCCCGGGAGGCCCTTGCCGCCAAGGCCGCCGCGGAAATGGAGAAGCGTGCGGCGGAGCTCAGCGCCGCCAACCAGGCGGCCCTCCGCGAGGTGGCGGAGGAGCGTGAGCGTCTCGCCGGCGAGTACCAGGAGTGGGTGCTCGAGAAGGCTGAAGCTGACGAACAGCAGCGGCTCGCCGGGGTGGAGATGTCCCGGCGAGAGGGAGAGCTCGCGCAGCGGAAGGTCGAGCTGGACTCCCATGAGGAGGACCTTTCCGCTCGCGAGGCTGCCCTTGGCGGGGAGCTGAGGGAGGCGAAAGCCGCCGCGGTTGCCGCAGAAGACGCCAAGAAGGAGCTTGCCGCCAAGGTTGAACAGTTGGAGAAAGCGCTGAAGGTGAGCGCAGAGAAGGTTGCCGCGCTCATCTTGGAGCGCGAGAAGGACGCTCACACAAACTCCGAGCTTCAAGTGAGTCTCTCCAAGAGGGGCGACGAGTTGAAGGCCGCCAAGGACTCCATCGAGGACTTGGAACTGAAGGTCACCACTCTGAAGGATTCGCTCGACGCTGCCCGGGCTCTGGAGAACAAGCTGAAGGAGGAGCTCCGCAAGGAGCGGACCTTGGTGGACAGCGTCAACAAGGCATCCGAGCTCTTCCGCCAGACCATCGAGGTATGGACCGAAGACTTGGTTTCTTCTGCGTCCAACATTGACCAGGAGCTGCTGGCGCTGAAGGTCGAACACCTCATCTACTCGCCGGATCCGGATCTCCCGCACAGCGCCAAGCTCAGCCTCTTCTTCAGAGGAATCGCGCCGGCCCTTGCAGGTCTCCGGAACCGCATCCCCGCGCAGCTGGCCGAGGAGTCGCGCCTGCTCTGCGCGGGAACTCTGGAGCGGGTGCTGACGAAGATTGTGTACCGCAACCCGGGAATCAATCTCACCAACGTTCTTCGCAGCTTGCCGGCTGATGCAGACACGGAGGCCCTGAAGGAGCAGGTCGGCCACATCATCGCCAAGGTGGCAAAGCTTGGCAGGAAGGAGGGCGACCGCGTAGACTAGGGCTCCATTATCTTTATCTTTTTGTTGCTGCACATTATGTCATGAACTTATTAGTCCATTGCGACAAGTTATCCTTTGTAAGATATTTACTTTATTTTGATCAATCAGTGCAGTGTTATCTTCCTTGTCTTAATCCTTGACTTTGTATGTTTTTCACCCTACGCTCCCGGGGAGCTTGCCGGCAAGGGGCCTTTGCCGCGAGCGCTGAGTGCTGGACTCTGAGCAGCCTGCTGGCCAAGGTCTTCGCCGGCAAGCAACCTTGCCGCAGCTAGTCGCAACGCACTTAGCTTGCTGAGCGTACTCGGAAACGAAGCAAGGGCGCGACACTTGTCGCAGCTCACTTAAATCGTTGAGTGAACTCGAAAATAAGATAAGGGTGCGGCAAGCTACGGGTAGGTTCCTCCGCGCATAGGTTTTCCATACAAAGTGTGACTGTTCAAGGAAGACAACTAAAATTTAAAATTTGAACTGGTCAAATTCTAACAACTTATCTCTCATATGTTGCTTGCTTATGTTGCTTGCTTTCCGGTAAGACTTCTCTTTCTTGAACAGCACTTGGTTCCTCCTCCACCTCCTTCCCCCCCGGCAAACTTGTGCGCGAGGAACGTTCCTCCTGCTTAAGAGGAAAGAAAAGGGAGAGGGAAACAAGCATATGGCCTTTCGGCGTGCTAATGCTTACCGTATACTTGAGTGTTGCACCAAATGCCAAACAGAACATGCAAATAGCAAAGAGAAGCATGCAAAAGGCAATCGATGCGAAAAACACAAAAACTTTACTGATGCACGGGGTCTGCGCCCGGCTTTGTACAAAGGGTTACATGCAACAGCGGCAAAGCTTGTACAAAAGGTGGTTGCCGGAGCGGATCACGGCAACCGCGCCTTAGGGGTGAAACTTGCGAAGATGCTCTATGTTCCAGGAGTTGCTCACCGGTAAGCCTTCTTCGGTCTCGAGGCGGACAGCGCCGGGCCTCGTAACTTGTCTCACCCGATAAGGGCCTTCCCACTTCGGCGTCAACTTGTTGGAATTCTTGGCGGACTGAACACGCCGAAGAACAAGGTCGCCTTCCTCGAGACTCCTGGCCTTGACTTTGCGGCTATGGTAGCGGCGCAAAGCTTGCTGGTATCGAGCAGCTCGTACAGCAGCCTGGAGACGTCCCTCCTCAAGGAGCAATGCGTCATCTTGCCGCAGTTGCTCTTGCTCGAGCTCATCATAAGCGAGCACTCGAGGAGATCCGTATACGAGTTCCGTGGGGAGAACTGCCTCTCCTCCATAGACTAGAGCAAAGGGTGTCTGTCCGGTGGCTCGACTTGGTGTCGTTCTGATTGACCAAAGAGCCGCCGGTAGCTCCTCTATCCAATTTCTTCCGCACTTGCGCAGCCTGTCAAAGGTCCTTGTCTTTAGTCCACGCAGCACTTCAGCATTTGCCCTCTCCGCTTGACCGTTGCTCCTCGGGTGAGCAACAGAAGCGAAATAGACCTTGGCGCCAAGGTCTTGGACGTACTGCACGAAGGTGCGACTAGTGAATTGCGTACCGTTGTCGGTGATGATCCTGTTAGGGATCCCGAAACGGCAAACAATCGACCTGAAGAACCTGACCGCTGACTGTGCTGTCACCTTCCTCACCGGCTCCACTTCTGGCCACTTTGTGAACTTGTCGATTGCGACGTACAAGTACTCAAAGCCCCCGATAGCACGAGGGAAGGGGCCGAGGATATCGAGCCCCCAGACCGAGAAGGGCCAGGTCAAAGGGATTGTTTGGAGAGTTTGAGCTGGCTGATGAATTTGCTTTGCATGGAACTGGCACGCTTCACACTTGGTTACTAGTGCAGTTGCATCTTGGAGGGCTTCTTGCCAAAAGAACCCTTGCCGGAAAGCTTTCCCGGCAAGCGCCCTTGCGCCAATGTGGTGGCCGCATATGCCTCCGTGTATTTCTGCCAACAGCTTCTGTCCATGTTCTCTGGAGATGCACTTCAGTCTGACACCATTGAGTCTTCTTCTGTACAGCTCGTTATCCACGAACTGATACATACTTGACTGCCTGGTTATCTTCTCTATCTCTTGAGGGTCGTCGGGAAGTTCTCCAGTTTGCAGAAAACGGACTATCTGCTGTGCCCATGCCGGAGCTCGAGGCTCGACGGCAAGGACTAAAGGCTCGAGGGCCGCTGCGGGAACCTCAGCTTCTACGGCGAGGACCTCTGGTTCTGCCGGAGCTGACGGTCCCCCGGCAAGCTCGCCGGGGCGAGGCTTGCCGGGAACGCTTGCTTCAACTGTACAAGCCCGAGGACTTGCAGGAGCAAACTGTTCCTCAGCGTTCTGGTTGTTGATCTTGGGGACCTTGGCGGCGGTTTCAGGAAGATCCGCCGGCAAGTAGTCGCCGGAGACCAACTTTCTCTTCTTGGACTGCCCAATTGATGGTGTAACGGATGGCTGAGTCAGCTTGAGCAAGAAGGTCACTGGTTCCACAGGTAACTTCATCGAAGCGCACTTTGAAAGGCCGTCTGCAATTTCATTCTGAGCTCTCGGGACGTGCTCCATCTGCAGACCTTCAAAGTGCTCTTCAAGCTTTCTCACTTCATCGACATATGCTTCCATCAAAGGGCTCTGATAGCTCTTGTTAACTTGCCGGACCACCAACTGAGAATCGCCCCGCACAATCAGCTTTCTGATCCCAAGTTCGGCCGCAATCCTGAGGCCGGCAAGCAAGCCTTCATATTCTGCAGTGTTGTTCGTCGCTTGCTCCCTGGGAAAGTGCATCTGGATAACATATTTGAGGTGCTCTCCGGTGGGCGCGATGAGTACCACGCCAGCACCGGCGCCTTGCAGCGAGAAGGCACCGTCAAAATACATTACCCATTCACTTGTCGCTTCTTGTACGGGTGCGCTTGTTTCTTGAACTTCTTCATCTGGTGTTGGGGTCCACTCAGCTATGAATTCTGCCAAAGCTCGGCTCTGTATGGTTGAAGTACTTTCAAATTTGAGCCCAAAGCTCGACAGCTCCAGTGCCCACTCAACGATCCTGCCTGTTGCTTCTGGATTGTGCAATATCCTCTTCAGCGGAAAGCGAGTGACCACTGTTATCTCATGGGCTTGGAAGTAATGGCGCAGCTTTCTCGAGGCCATGAGGAGGCCAAAAAGCAATTTTTGCACACCGGAGTATCTTGATATAGCCCCCTGGAGAAGGGAACTTACAAAATACACTAGGCGCTGCACCATCTTCTTCCGCACCTCTCCTTGCTCCTGCGCAGAGTCATCCTTGTCGGGGCCAGAGCTTGCCGGAGCAGTCCCCTGCTTGTCGTTGGATTCGCTTGCCGGTGGTGCTGACTCCTCGTCGGACTCCCTCTCCGCTACTAACGCAGCACTAACCACCTGGTTGCTTGCTGCTAAGTATAGCAACAACTTTTCCTGTGGTCTAGGTGCGACAAGTATAGGAGTGGAGGACAGGTACCGTTTCAAATCCTGCAACGCCGCCTCCGCTTCCGGAGTCCACTTCATGGGACCTGCCTTCTTCAAGATTTTGAAGAAAGGTAGGGCGCGTTCTGCAGACTTTGAAATGAACCTGCTGAGGGCAGCCACACAACCTGCAAGCCTCCTGACATCCTTGACGCGCTTCGGGGCCTCTATCTGCTCAATGGTTTTAATCTTGTCGGGGTTGGCTTCAATCCCCCTCTGCGACACAAAGAACCCGAGAAGCTTGCCGGAGGGGACTCCAAAGACGCACTTCTCGGGGTTCAACTTGAGCTGTATCCTGCGCAGGTTCTGAAACGTTTCTTCCAAGTCATGAATCAGGGTTTCCTTACTCTTGCTTTTCACCACGATGTCATCCATGTAAGCTTCTACATTCCTGTGGATCTGTGGCTCAAAAGCAGTGTACACTACCCTTGCAAAGGTTGAGCCTGCATTCTTCAATCCAAATGGCATGCGAATAAAGCAATAAGTGCCACACGGAGTGATAAATGCAGTCTTCTCTTCATCTTCCTTGGCCATGAAAATCTGATGATAGCCTGAGTATGCATCAAGAAAGCAGAGTAGCTCACATCCGGCAGTGGAGTCAACGATCTGGTCAATGCGCGGCAAAGGGAATGGATCCTTGGGACATGCTTTATTGACATCGGTGAAGTCTATACACAGTCTCCACTTCCCGTTGGCCTTGCGCACGACGACTGGATTTGCCAACCACGTTGGATGGATCACACCTCTAACTAGGCCTGCTGCTTCTAGCTTCTTGATTTCCTCGTTAATGAACTCTTGGCGCTCCACGGCTTGCTTCCTCACTTTCTGTTTGATGGGCCGCGCATGAGGACAGACATCAAGCTTGTGCTCAATCACCTTCCTGGGAACACCGGGGATGTCAGATGGTTGCCAGGCAAACACATCGACATTCGCTCGCAGGAAGGCAACGAGCGCGCTTTCCTATTTGCTGTCAAGGGTGGCGCTGATGGTGAAGGTACCACCAGTGCCGTCCTCCTTTGCGGACACTTTCTTGGTTGCCGGAGGAGCAGCCATTCCTTTCTTACTCTTGCCGGTGGAGCTCGATGGAACGTCCTCGACGGCAGCGCAGCACTCCGAGGAGGTGCGGTTGCCGGAGTGGGTCCCAGAGCACTTGCCGGGCTTGGTCTTCGTCTTCTTCCCCCCGGGAGCTTCAGCGGCAAGAGTATCCTTCTCGGCCGCAGCTGCCGCATCCCGGTAAATCTTGTCGGCGCAAATAAGCGCATCCTTCTTGTCGCTATGGACAGTGATGACGCTTATCGGCCCCGGCATCTTCATCACGTTGTAGGCATAGTGGGAAGCTGCCATGAACTTGGCGAGGGCAGGACGGCCAAGTATTCCATTGTAGGGCAATGGAATATCGGCGACGTCGAAGGTGATGCGCTCAGTCCTGAAGTTGAGCTCCCCGCCAAAGGTCACCGGCAGAGTGATCTTTCCCTTGGGCTTGCTCCTTCCCGGGTTGATTCCTTGGAATAAACCGGTCTCTTCGAGCTCGCCATCTTGTATCTGGAGTTTCTTGATCACAGCGGAGGAGATCAAGTTCAGCCCGGCCCCGCCGTCAACCAACATTTTGGTGACCTTGAGGTTGCGGATGGTGGGAGAAACCAGCATCGGCAAGCACCCGACCGCAGTGGTGCGGTCAGGGTGATCCTCAAGATCAAAAATGATGGGCGTGCTGGACCATTTGAGGAGCCTGCGCGACTCCACGGGCGGCTCCGCTGCGTTTACCTCACGCACCCACTGCTTGAGTTGGCGGTGGGAGGTATGCAGGGAGGCGCCACCGTCGACGCACAGGACCTCCGTGGCCTTCTGGAACTCCTGCTCGCTGTTCTCCTCGTCCTCCATGTCTTCGTCGTCATCTTCTTCGTCGTTGTCGCGGCCCCGGGGAGGTCGATCTCCTTGCCGCTGCTTAGCCTTGCCGCGGCGTCCTCCCCGGCCATTGAACGGCCGCTTCTTGCTGGGCTCTTCCCCGCCACCTTGGGCCTTCTCCTTGTCGCGCCTCTCGTACTCAGCTTTCTGCTGCTCGACGAGGTACTCGACGCGCTTGCAGTTGGAGAGATCGTGACCCTTGGTGCGGTGGATCTTACAGTATTGCTTGTCGGAGCTACCCGGCTTGTCGGCCGCCGCTGCAGGGGCAGGCTCCTTGCCGGAGCCGCCAGCTTGTGCTTGCTTGGCGGGGGCCTCCTTGCCGGACTTCTCGACGGCAAGCACCTCTTTCTTGCCCTTCTTTCTGTTGTTCCGCCGCCGGCTCTTCTTTGCCGGGGCGGCGTCGTCGCTGTCGCTTCCTCCTGCGCCAGTATCCTCCCCAGGGAGTCTCCTCCCCTCTTCTGCGCGTGCGCACTTGTCAGCAAGAGCATAGAGCTCGCTGACATCCCGAATCTTCGTCATCGCCATCTCTTCACGCATGCGGCGGTTACGCACGTTCTGATGGAACGCGCTGATAACCGCGGCAGGGTGAACGTCAGGGATGTTGTGCTGCACCCGGCTGAAGCGTTGGATATACTTGCGCAGGGTTTCGCCTTCCTTCTGGGCCAAGATGTGGAGATCGCTCTCCTGGCCGTGGGGTTTGTGGCCGCCGGTAAAGGCGCCAACAAACTGGTGGCAGAGGTCGGCCCAAGAAGAGATGGAACCTTCCGGCAAGTGCATGAGCCACGAATGGACGTTCGGCTTTAGCACGAGCGGGAAGTAATTTGCCAAGATCTTCTCGTCGCGCCCCCCGGCAGCTTGCACTGCGATGGTGTAGACGCTGAGAAACTCCGAGGGGTGCGTCTTGCCGTCGTACTTCTCCGGTACGTCGGGCTTAAAATTCTTCATGCTGGGCCACTGGACGCACCGCAGCTCGCGGGTGAACGCAGGGCAGCCTGCCGCGTACGGCAAGTCGCCTGGCTCACCGGGCGCGTGCGCGTCGACAGTGTTTCCAGCTCTCTTGTCTGATTGTCGCCGAGCTTCTCGGCGGCGCTCGATTGTGGTCCGAGCGTCTTCATCTCGCCGGTCGTCGAGGACTTGGCGCTGGTCCCGACGAGCCCGCGGGTCCGACGAGGCGGTGGAGCCGTCGTCGGGGTTGTTCCGGCGGGGCGGCGTCTTCTGCTTCTGCGGCGGGGAATGCACGCTTGTCGCACCCCCGGCAGTCTTGTTGCCGTCAGCCTTCGTCTTCTCAGCTTGCCGCGGCCGCGAGGTCGACGGCTGCTATGGAGAATCGTTGTTGGCGAAGTCTATCAGGCTCCGGATGGTGGCCCTCCATTCTTCGGCCTTGTCGGCCGCTGGAGGAAAGTCGAGGAGCAGTTGCGCCCTTGCGAGCGCTTCTGCTGGAGTGGAAGGGAACGCGGGCGAGCGGTGCGAGGAGCGGGATACGCTCGGACTTCTAACAACGTTAGAAGGAGCGGGGTCCCGCGCCGGCGCCTTCGCTTTGCTTGTGCCCGGACGGGGGTCCGGGGCGTCCCGCGAGCCTCCGGTTTGGCCTTGCCCCAGCAAGCGGATACCACCTCCCGTGGTATGGCGCTGCTGGGTCGTCGTGTGCTGAGATGGACGCGGCGCGTCCACGGAGACCGAGGTTCGGTCGTCCGTCCTGTTCTTGGATCTGGTGGCGCCGTGAGTGTCCTCACCGGCGGCCACCCTTCCGACGGCATCTCCCCCGCCCACCGTTGGCTCTGGTGGCGGCGGGTGAGACGCAGACGGGCCTCCGACCTCCGAAACCTTCTTCTTCGGGGCCATGGAGTTGTCGCTGATGAAGTTGCTGATGAAGCTGGAGAGGCTGATGAAGAATGCGCCCGCGCGAACGCCGGATCAGGTTCGCACAACCTCGACGCCCCCTACCTGGCGCGCCAAAGATGTCGGGGGAAACTGTCCGCCACGAACACCTATGGGACCGGAGCCCCTTTGTCTGTGCGGTACGAGGGCGGAGGGAGCACAAAGAGCAGATCGTAGCGAGCACGCGGGCAGTTTTACCCAGGTTCGGGCCGCGGTAGGCGCGTAAAACCCTACTCCTGCTTGGTTGTGTATTGAGTTTGAGCGCTCGGGAGCTTGAAGAAGCAGCTACACCGAGCGTGAGAGTGATCTAGGTTCCGAACCCCCTCCACGTTGTGCATGGGCCTCCTTTTATAGTGCAAGGGGTCACCGACAGGTGTCAACGTAGGAGAAAGGGGTGAAAATGTAAAAGAGGTGGTAGTTGTAACAGTGCGGGAACAGTGGAGCTACAGTACAGAACAGTGGTCTATACCTACTTTAACAGTGGGGGACAAGGGCATTTAATGCCCGTCGCCGTCGACCCCAAAAGCTCCCGCCCTGGCGTCTCCGTCTGCCACGGCGATGGATCCATCACCGTGGAGTGCCACCGTGTACCCCAGGCTGCACAGCCATCCGCCACGCGTCCCTGGATAGGCCCCAGGGCGACGCGTGGGCCGATGAGCTGGAGCGTGGGCACACAGCGCAGCCTTCCCGACAAGCACCTTGCCGGGGCCTTGATCTTGCCGGGCCCGGGAGCTTGCCGCTCCCCGGGCCCTTGCCGGGGCGCATATAGCACCGAGGCGTTGTCTTCTAGTCTTCCTGGCAAGCTCCTCTTGCCAGGGTCTTGTGTTAGCGGGGCAGTCTTGAGCCTGGTACGGCCTTCCCGGCAAGCTCCTCTTGCCGGGGTCTCGGTCTTATGTCTTGTATACTTTGTTTTTGAATGGTTTAATAGGGAGCAGGAAAGGTCTCCGGCGAGCACGCGGTAAACCCTGCCGCGGGAAGCTGCAACTGCCCGTGCACAAGTTGGGGTACTAAGGTACCCCTACCTTAGTACACCGACAAGATGTATTTCCGGGCCTTGGCGAAGATTGATTGGCGTGCGCCGGACTTCCAACCGCTTCACGAGGATGAAGATGTTCCGGATCAAGGCGATGGCCAGCCGTCTCAGCCAGGAGAAGCATAACTTCGAATTTTATTGCTGTAATCATAACCTTTATTCCGTCAAACAATGTTTCCAAAACGTTGGGCTCGTCATGCCTTGTAATAGGTTAGCCGAAACTTAATGTGCTTCGGTCCGAATACTTTGTCTTTATGAAATACTGGCCGGTTGACCTGTTGTCTGATATTTGTTGCCTTCCTCTGTTTATACAGAAAAAAAAAATACCGAAAATATGTCGTAGTGGCTTACCACTTGACGGATTAATTTGTTCTTTTAAAGCATCAAATAAGCATATTTTTACTAAAAATGACTTTTATACCTGAGTTTTATATGTGGCCAATACTCTTTTAAACCGGTAGGACTTTAAAGCCGCTTTATGAAGGTCTTCATGGATCCAAGTAGAAACTCGAAATTCTCCGGTCCATCTTGATGATAAATCCGGTTCATCTTGTTCGGAAAGTTGTAACCTTTGCCTTATACGCGATCCGGGTTTTAATGAACGCCGGTTTACTTTATGCTGGTATTCATGATCCAGACTTTCCATTTCATAGATATGTGGTCAACTTGTGTAGCTGTTCCACCCCGGTTTAAAAGGTTATAAAACACAAAAACACCAAAAATATGCAAATTTTGCAAATAAGACCATGTAGTCGAGGCTTTTTCAAGAGCTGCCAGGCTCAAAGCAAGGTTCAGCCAATCACTGGGACGCGGATTGGCCGACACTCCCAGAGGGCCTACCCAATCACTGAACGTGGAATTATCCAACTTTTCAGAGGGCCGAAAGAACCGGAAATAAAAACTGAGCCAATCACTGGGACGCGGATTGGCCGACACTCCCAGAGGGCCTAGCCAATCACTGAACGTGGCATTACCCAACTTTTCAGAGGGCCGATTCTATGAAACTAATCCGATAACTGGGAGTAGATAATACTCCTCCCAGAGGGCCTCCAGGGTTCCTCCTGAACCGGTGGGTCAATGTACAAACTGAGCCAATCACTGGGACGCGGATTGGCCGACACTCCCAGAGGGCCTAGCCAATCACTGAACGTGGCATTACCCAACTTTTCAGAGGGCCGATTCTATGAAACTGATCCGATCACTGGGAGTAGATAATACTCCTCCCAGTGGGCCTCCAGGGTTCTCCTGAACCGGCGGGTCAATGTAAACCAATCACTGAACGTGGACGTATCCAACTTTTCAGAGGGTCGATAGAACTAGAAAACTGATCCGATCACTGGGAGTAGATAATACCACTCCCAGAGGGCCTCCAGGGTTCCTCCTGAACCGATGGGTAGTTTGTGAAGCTTTCTCTCCTTGAACCGGATGTGATCTCATGTTCTTGAGAGTTTTATTGCTCCTTTATCTATTCTGCAAAAAAAAAATTTCTAAACCGGCCAATATATTTAATTATGGTATCGGATAATAAACTTGTATGTATATAGGTTGCTTTCACAAGATTTTTTGCATATGGAAAAAGGGCTGAGCCCCCGGTTTACCGAGGGTGCCAATTTATTCATTACTCATAATATATACATAGGATACATTGAAGCATGTAGCTCAAGTATAATATGGCCGTAAGTGGGCGATGTTCCAAGGCCTCTTCGTCTCCTCTTCTGATGTCCGTGAGTCCTTGTGTTCCCGAATGTCCACCAAGTAATATGAGCCGTTGTGTAGATTCTTGCTGACCACAAAGGGCCCTTCCCAATGTGGGGATAGCTTGTGCATATCTGTTTGATCTTGGATGAGCCGGAGTACCAAGTCACCCTCCTGGAATGTCCTTGATCTAACCCGGCGGCTATGATATCTGCGCAAGTCTTGCTGATAGATCGCCGATCGTGCTGCTGCTATATCACGCTCTTCATCCAGCCGGTCTAAACCGTCCTGTCTTGACTCCTCATTGATTGCTTCCACATAGGCCGTCACCCTTGGTGAGTCATGACGTATATCACTTGGAAGAACTGCTTCAGCACCATAAACCATGAAGAAAGGCGTGTAGCCTGTAGACCGGTTTGGTGTAGTGTTAATACTCCAAAGAACAGATGGCAACTCCTCCACCCAACATCCTGGGGTTCTCTGCAAAGGTGTCATAAGCCGGGGTTTGATACCTCGCAAAATCTCCTGATTTGCCCTTTCGGCTTGTCCGTTGGTCTGGGGGTGAGCCACAGAAGACACGTCTAAGCGAATATGCTCTCTTTGACAAAATTCCTTCATTTCACCCTTCGATAAATTAGTACCATTGTCTGTGATGATGCTGTGTGGAAAGCCAAACCGGAATATCACTTTTTTGATGAATTTCACTGCTGTTGCTGCATCGCACTTGCTTATAGGCTCCGCTTCAACCCATTTTGTGAATTTGTCTACTGCCACTAGTAGATGAGTTTTCTGATCTTGGGATCGCTTGAAAGGCCCAACCATATCAAGCCCCCAAGTTGCGAAAGGCCAAGTTATTGGTATCATCCGGAGTTCCTGTGCCGGAACCAGAGCACGCCTTGAGAACTTCTGACAAGCATCACACTTCCGGACCAGATCTGCTGCATCTGCATGTGCGGTTAACCAATAGAAACCATGTCGGAATGCCTTAGCCACCAATGATTTTCAACCGGCATGATGACCACAATCCCCTTCATGAATCTCCCTTAGAATCTCACAACCTTCCTCAACTGAAACACATCGTTGAAATACTCCAGAAGTACTACGATGGTGAAGCTCTCCGTTTGCAATCGTCATGGACTTAGAGCGCCGGATTACCTGCCGTGCTTCCTCTTCGTCTTCCGGCAACTCTCCTCGGCTCAGGTATGCCAAATAGGGTAGCGTCCAATCCGGAATAATATGGAGTGCTGCAACTAACTGTGCCTCTGGGTCCGGAACAGCAAGGTCTTCTTCCGAAGGTATCTGAACCGAAGGACTGTGCAATTCATCCAAAAAGGTGTTTGGTGGTACCGGTTTACGCTGCGATCCTAGCCGGCTTAGAGCGTCGGCCGCTTCGTTTCTCCGCCGGTCTACATGATCCACCTGATATCCCTTAAAGTATCCTGCGACTGCTTCAACCTCTCGCCTATAAGCCGCCATGAGGGGATCTCTTGAATCCCACTTGCCAGAAACTTGTTGCGCCACTAGATCTGAGTCACCCAGACACTTAACCCGGCTCAAATTCATCTCCCTTGCTAACCGTAAACCATGAAGTAATGCTTCATATTCTGCTGCATTATTAGTACAAGGAAATAATAAGCGGAGGACATAGCAAAATTTATCACCTCTGGGGGAAGTTAAGACAACTCCAGCCCCCGAGCCCTCCAACTGTTTTGAACCGTCAAAGTGAATCGTCCAATAGGTAAGATCCGGCTTCTCCTCAGGAGTCTGCAACTCTGTCGAGTCATTGATGAAGTCTACCAATGCCTGAGATTTTATAGCAGTGCGTGGTACATATTTCAATTCATGCGGGCTGAGCTCGATGGCCCACTTTGCTACCCTGCCTGTAGCTTCCCTGTTCTGGATTATAGCCCCCAACGGAGCTGAACTAACCACAGTTATCGGATGTCCTTGAAAATAGTGCTTCAGCTTCCGGTTTGCCATGAACACCCCATATACTAACTTCTGCCAATGAGGGTATCTCTGCTTGGACTCAATGAGTACTTCACTTACATAATAAACCAGGCGCTGAACCGAGTGCTCCTTCCCTGCTTCCTTGCGCTCAACCACAATTGCGACGCTGACCGCTCGTGTATTAGCAGCAATGTATGACAGCGAAGGCTCCTTATCAATGGGAGCAGCTAAAACCGGTGGTTTTGCTAGTTGCCGTTTCAGATCCTCAAACGCTGCATTTGCCACATCACTCCAGATAAACCGGTCTGTTTTCCTCAACATCTGATAAAGCGGGATCACCTTCTCTCCCAAGCGACTGATGAACCGACTTAACGCGGTGATCTGGCCAGCTATGCGCTGAACATCGTTGATGCAAACCGGTTTAGTCAAAGATGTGATTGCCTTGATCTTCTCTGGGTTAGCTTCTATTCCTCTGTTTGAGACCAAGAACCCCAGAAGCTTACCAGCCGGAACACCAAAAGCACATTTTTCCGAATTAAGCATCATCCTGTAAGACCGAAGATTATCAAAGGTTTCCTTGAGATCCTCTATCATTGTCCCTTCTTTCTTCGATTTGACCACAATGTCATCCACATAGGCATGAACGTTCCTCCCTATCCGCCCCTTCAAACAATTCTGAACGCAACGTTGATAAGTCGCCTGCGCGCACTTAAGCCCGAAAGGCATAGACACATAGCAAAAAGCACCAAAAGGAGTTATGAAAGCTGTCTTCTCTTGGTCTTCCACTGCCATTTTGATCTGGTGATACCCTGAATATGCATCCAGAAAACTTAGCTGCTCACACCCCGCCGTGGCGTCGATGATCTGATCGATGCGAGGTAGAGCAAAAGGATCAGTTGGGCAAGCCTTATTGAGGTCCGTGTAGTCCACACACATCCTCCACTTCCCATTCTTCTTTAAAACCAGCACCGGATTAGCTAACCACTCCGGATGAAAAACTTCCACTATGAACCCTGCGGCCAAAAGTCTGGCCACTTCTTCCCCTATAGCCTTGCGCCTCTCTTCGTTGAAGCGGCGCAGATACTGTTTAACCGGTTTAAACTTTGGATCAATGTTTAACTTGTGCTCAGCGAGTTCCCTCGGTATACCTGGCATGTCAGAAGGTTTCCATGCAAAGATATCCCGGTTCTCACGGATGAACTCGATGAGCTCGCTTTCCTATTTGGGATCAATGTTAGCGCTGATAGTAAATTGTTTAGACGAGTCTACAGGCACAAAATCAACTTGCCTGGTCTCTTCAGCTGACTTAAACTTCAATGCCGGATCATGCTCGGTGGTTGGTTTCTTCAGCGGAGTCATATCTGCCGGATCAACATTATCTTTATAAAATTTTAGCTCTTCGGTGGCACATACTGCTTCCGCATAAGCTGCATCACCTTCCTCACATTCCACTGCTATCTTGCGACTTCCATGAACTGTGATCGTGCCCTTATGACCAGGCATCTTAAGCTGCAAATAAACATAACACGGCCTAGCCATAAACTTAGCATAAACCGTCCTTCCAAACAGAGCATGATATGGACTTTTGATCTTGACGACTTCGAAAGTGATCATCTCTGACCTAGAATCATATTCGTTCCCAAAGGTAACTTCCAAGTCAATCTTTCCAACTGGATAAGCTGACTTACTTGGGACCACTCCATGAAACACCGTGTTTGATTGCCTTAACTTCTTATCTGTCAGACCCATACGACGGAAAGTCTCGTAATATAAGATATTGATACTGCTACCACCATCCATGAGAACTTTAGTAAATTTGTAACCCCCTACTTGAGGTGCTACTACCAAGGCTAAATGGCCCGGATTATCCACCCGCATTGGGTGGTCTTCTCTACTCCACACAATAGGCTGCTCCGACCATCGAAGAAATTGCGGCGTCGCCGGTTCTACCGCATTAACAGCCCGCTTTAAAACCTTCTGGTCTCTCTTACACAAACTTGTGGTGAAGACATGATATTGCCCGCTACTTAACTCCTTCGGATTACTCTGATATCCGGATTGCGGCTGCTGTGCCTGACGCTGTTGCTGCTGATTTCCCTGATTATTGTAACTCTCTTGGCCCTGCTGCTGATTATTCTGATTATTGTAACTACCTTGATGATGTGATTGACTGCCCTGACCATTATAGTTTCCTTGGTTATTTTGGCCGCCTGCCCGGGGTTGATAACCACCGTTATTGCCCCTATATCCTGATCCGGAGCTGTTCCCCTGATGACCCGGACCATAGAATCTAGGCCCTGATCCGCCATGTGGGGGTCGATTAGGAGGATTGAACCGGCCCGCTATTGCCTTCATAAGGGGTATGCACTCTCTCATGGTATGCTTTGCCACTTTCCCGTTTCCGCTATGCTTCGGACAAGGCTGATCTAACTCCCGATCCCAGCCAAAAGTTCCTCCGCCGGTTTGTGAAGATGGATCTCCCGGGCTACGCTGAAAACCCCCTTGTACCTGAGTGTTGGCCACGAAGTCTGAACCACCTTCTGCTTTCCGTTTGCCCAAAATACTTGCGGTAACCGGATTAATCGGTGCCGGTTTACCAGACTTGCCAACCTTCCTAGCCTTGTCTCCTTCTACTTCCGGATACTTTGTGTTATCAGAGTCTCCGTATTTCACCAGGGCACTCATTAAAGTTCCCATATCATTGCAGTCCCTCTTAAGCCGTCCGAGTTTTAACTTTAAAGATTCAAACCGGCAATTGTTCTCCAATGTCACTATTGCCGTACTAGGATTAATACCATTCGAAGAGTGCAAAATCTCTGCTACTCTCCGTACCCAAGCTGCTGTAGACTCCTGCTCTCCTTGCACACAAGCTGCTAGGTCTATCACTGACATCGGCTGTTTACATGTATCCTTGAAGTTTTTGATAAACTGGCTGCGCAGTTCCCCCCATGATCCGATAGAGTTCGGAGGTAGAGCTTTCAGCCAGGTCCGGGCCGTGCCCTCGAGCATCATAGTAAAGTATTTGGCACAAGCCGATTCATCCACGTCCAGCATCTCCATGGCCATCTCATAACTTTCCACCCAAGCTTCCGGTGGTAAATCGGCTGTGTAATTAGGTACCTTGCGGGGCCCTTTAAAATCTTTGGGCAGCTTGACACTCCGTAAAGCGGGGACAAGACACTACACCCCGAAGGAACTCGCCGTAACCCCTGTGTCTGCAGTAGCTGTGTGGACCGGCGTTGTCTGACGAACCTCCTCCCTAGCACCTGATCTGACCCGGTTTATGTCTGGAGCCGGCATCGCCGCTCCTGCCGGATTATCCTGCCTGCGCTGATGTCTCCTACGCTCACTGCTAGATACTTCTGGCTCCTCCCAATGCCTAGTATAACTTCGGCTGGGACGCGGTGTTGAATGTTACCTTTCCCTGCTGTGAGAATATGCTTGCTGCTGCAACAACGCCGTATTGAGTAGCTTCTGGACCCTGCGCGCCTCTATCGCCACCGGAGATGTTTCTTCCGCAGGTAAAGCGGCCAAACGTGCCGCTGCTGCAGCGATGTTATCGAAAGGGTTTGAATAATGACCTGGGGGGACAGGAACATAAGGTGCCGACGTAATCCGGCGCTCCGGTTCTGCGGTGGGTTGCTGAACCGGCTCCTCCCTGACCGGAGGCGTCCTCTGGTTTAAAGCCGGATGGTTACTAGTCCCAGCCCCAGGTGTCCTGAACAGATTCGTTGATTCATAAACCGGTGGTATACGGGACCGGTACTTTTGTCCCCTTACTCCTTCCATAGAAGCTTGCTCCATCCTTAGATAAAAAGCTTGATCATCCAATTCCGCTTGCCTCACCGCTATCATCTCTCTTTCTGTCTTCAGGTCCTCCTTTAACTGATCAATCCGGCCTTTCAACTGAAGGAGCTCTGCATCATGATGCGCCTTGTCTGCCGGAGCTACTGTTTCCACCGCTTTAGCTGTGAACTCCTCGATCAAGGTGGATAGAACTTCAGTAAGTGAGGGGTTTGAGCCGCTTCCCCCTGCACCAGCTTCCGCTGTCGTTCCGTTCATCGGGGGCTGTGAACCGGCCATGAAAACCGCCACCTGGTTTGGCGGGTCAAAGGGGCCCGGAATACTGTTTCCATCGGACTCGCCCTCAGACCGGCCGTCCCGCAACTGATACAGAGATTCAGTTTCCCCGGATGAAGATTACTCATCTGAGTAGACAATTGTTGCACCATCAGATTCCGATCCGTTCTCGGCTCGACCTCCGTGGATCGCTCCAACGAACACGTGCTTCACGGTAGGCTGAATCCGGGCCGATCTCGCACGCTGAGCCGGCTCGACGATGTTGGGGTAGATGTCCGGCTCAGGCCCCGGTTCGCCGATTTTACCGATGAAGACTTGGATGCTGCCGAAGGGAACCCGGTACCCGTATTCGATTGAATCGGCCTCTGGTCCCTAACCCGCATCGTCGATGTAGATCCGGCCGCGGCGACTCTTGGTCATCCGGCCGACCGCGTAACCCTTGAGCCCTTCAAAGCTGCCCTTCAAGAACTCGAAACCATCGTGCGCAGGCCCCACGGTGGGCGCCAACTGTCGTGGAAATAGCACGGCAGATGTCCGGTTTAACGGACTTGATGATAGAACCATCGCACGGGTTAGCTTGAAGGGGTTCATGGCACACAAAGGACACAGAGGGTTTATACTAGTTCGGCCCCTTCGATGAAGGTAAAAGCCTACGTCTAGTTGGTTTGGTATTGCTTGGGCGTCGGATTACAGGGAGCGGAATCGCTTGCCTGCGTCTCGACGGGTTGATTGTTGCTTGTCCCTGAACCGTCGCCAGGTCGCCCCTTTATATAGAGGGTACGCCTGATCCGGTTTACAGAGTCCCGAGGCCGGCTCATATCTGTGTCCGCCTCGGTCTCTGTCTTTTCTTCCTTATCTCTCAAGTTACATCACGGGGCGGTTTACAAACCTTAATTCTATACATGGGCCCTAAGATCTTTATGGGCCGTAGCTTTTACTACATATTACAAACAAATATATCAACAAAGCCGGTTTATACTAGCCGGTTTATACCTGCTATTTATATCCCTGACAGTTTTTCAATCAATTGGCCCTCGATAAAACAACGGTCAACTGCTACTGTCTGTAAGTAGTAGTACTTCTGTCATTAAGTCTCTCTATATAGCTGATATTCATTGCATGTATTTATAAGTATCCTCACTATATTATGCAGATTGAAGATCGTCGAATTGAAGAAAAGACAAGTAGGTGATATTGGGTCCATTAACACATACCTCATAGATGCAACCGAGGTTAAATTGCGTCCCTCAGATACCGAGACCAACTTGCTACGATCGTTGGTGGTAAATGAAAACAAAGATATAATACTCTTTCCTTACAACTTCAAGTGAGTGTTACTGTCTTGTGCATATTTAGTTTCCCTTATATATCAGTCAAGGTTATAGTAATGTAATTGATGAGTTCATGCATGCGTGCGCAGCTTCCACTATATTCTCTTAGAGATTAAGCTTGAGAAGGGAGTAGTAACTGTCTTGGACTCTAAACGTAAAGATCCCGAGGAGTATGCGGACATGACTCAAATGCTCGACAGGTAAGTTAAATCAATCAATATTATCCACCATGCATATCAGCAACTTCATTTCTGATATCAACTAATTGTTTTCTTTGTCTGGCAGGGTTTGGAGAAAATTCACCAAAAAAGCTCCGGGACTGCCGAAGAAGCTAGAATTTAGATACCCGAAAGTAAATACTATATAGTAGCATGTTCCGCGCGCGCATCTCCTATATCTTGATTCAAGCGCTAGTTTCATCAATACCAATTTGGCATTCTTGCTTATCAGTTTGATTGACCTCTATTTCTTGTAAAGTGGTTGTGGCAGGAACCCGGGAATTATTACTGTGGATACTACATTTGCGAGTCCATCCGCCACACGACCTGTGAGCGGGGCTACTCTGAAGCACAATTTGAAGTGCATAAGCAATTAATAATATTCACAAATTTGTAGCATCATTTCATGTATTGACCCCCTACTTCAAATTAGATGTTTCGGATGCGGGATGAACTCCTAACACCAGATCGTCTGCGAGCAATTCAAGAGGAATTGGCGGCATTCTTCCTTGAACACGTGATCGCGCCAGACGGAGAATACTATGTGGATCATGCGTCCATCCTATAGGATATTATATTTGTAAGAGATAATTATTGTATATATGTACCCGGTAGTGTCGGATAGATATACGAGAACTTGTTGTTCGACCAATCTCTCCGAGAAGGAGAGGTGGTCGATATTACTTCTCTCTCTCTCTCTCTC
>LR738714.1:736903420-736953967 GCA_902687465.1 Secale cereale | reverse complement strand
CCCCCCAATCCCGATAATGCAGGTGAGCTTGGCAGGATTGGAGCCCGGTGAGCGCTCCATCCATGAAATACATGGCAGCGCAGCTAACTTAAGTGTCAAGACTAGGGGTGCAGATACGGAAGTAAGCTTCATATTTAAGACGCCAAGCCTTCGTGTTCGTCCTGTCGAAAACAGGGAAATCAAATCACGGCAGTGGTGGCAAACGATGATACCCCCGGTCCCCTGAGAATGATTGCTCGCCATACAGAAGGAAATCGGACATACCAGTGGCCGGGGGCAATCGTGGGGTGTGAATTTCACCCACCGATTTCCCCCTAAGATCATGTGCAATGTCGTGGCCACCGGGCCCGTGACTGCCGTCACCGCGAGCGTGCGGCTGCTCGCCTGGTCGATGGAGGGACGTGCCGGCCGTGGCCAGAAGCAGGGGCGGCAAGTCAGAGAGGTGGATCAGGGGCACCGTCTCCTTTGGCAGCACCGGATCGAGCGCCTGCTCGGACATGGGGCGCTGTGCCTGGATGTGTTGGCAGAGATTGGTCACCTCCGCACGAAACTCGTCGACGGATCGCTTGATCGCCGGAGACCACCCTTGAAGCTCGAGAACCACCGGGTGGATCTCACTCATCTTGGCGGACATGGCGTTGATCGCCGCCATCAGGTCAACCAGAGCTTTGTTTCCTCCTCCATGGCCGTGACCTTGCCCCGCCGTGTTTGGATAATTGAAGGGAAGCGGCCGGCCAGATTGGTGGTGGTGAGAATTTTTTTTGGGTGGATCGGGACGGCTCTGATGCCACTTGTTACGCTCGCGCTACAATAATTCTCGCACAGATCAAGGATACAAGAATTCAGGCCGATCTGAGGTTCAAGAAGTGGAAGAAAGGGGATCGGGGAGAGGAGAGCCGCCATCTAGCCAATTACATCAACGCCGCCTCGCACAGGAGGGAAACAGGTGCAACTTAACCTAGCGAGTGGTGTCCCTACTTGGGCTGTCAGCCAGCTGTTGGGCTTGACTTGTCGACGGCGCCGACGGGCGCAGCCGTAGTCGAGGCCCCAGCGTCGGTGGTGGTTGGGCCAGGCGGAACAGAGGCTGTAACAACAGCAGCCAATACCCGCACCAATCAAGACACAGCACCACCTCCGCCAAAACCATGACCCGCACCAACGTAACTTAATTTGTGTAACTAAATTGGGAAACGTTTCGCACTGGCGGACCGGCTGAATATTGCGCCGGTCGCGCACGGTTGTCACACGCACGCATCTCAAGTGGCCCCACCCACCGCCCCCCCTTCATCATATCTTATCTCTTCACACGACCAGCGACCAGATCCACTCGTCCACACATCTCTCGTATCGCTTCCATCCCCTTCGCTACGCGGCTAGCTTCCTCGTCCCGTCCGTCGTCGCCGAGATCTCGGCCATGGCCACCCCTCCCACAATTATTTCTTCTATCGTGTGATGGTCGCGGTTGCCCACCTGTATTTTTCCCCTTTTGATGAAGAGAAACGCCACCATCTTTTCCGTTGTGCTGGAACCGGCAGGAGGATTGCTTCAACCGATGGGGGGATTTGCTTCAACCGGCGAGGCTGGTGGTGGTTAGCGACGGCGATGGCCGCTGTAAGTTGTTATTGTTTCGCTGGAACCACTTTGGATTTTTGCTGGAATCAGTGTTTCGATTTGCTGCATCAGTGGAAAGATAGTGCTGGGCGGCGACGGCGGCGGCTGCCATGATTTTTGCTGGAACCAGCACTTTGGCTTGCTGCAATCGTCCAGGATGATGCTGGGGCCGCTACGGCAGCGACGCCGCGATTTTTTTTGCTGCATCGATTTTTGCTAGAACCGCATCAATTTTTTGATGGAACAATGTAGTGTTTTGCTGCAAACAATATCATTTTTTGCTGGAACCATATCAATTTTTTGTTGGAACCATGTTGTGTTTTTACTGGAACCATATGAATGGTTTGATGGAAACAATACCATTTTGCTGGAACCACATTATTATTTTGCTGGAACCATATCAATTATTTGTTGGAACCATGTGTTTTTGCTTCAAACCCGCGACGCCGTGCTCTGTCTTTTGTCCGCTACATCCGGCGATAGGAGGAGGCGAGATGCAGGGCGGCCGACAGCAACCTCCCGCACGGCGGGATGGGATGTCGCTGGGGCCGGGGTGCGTGAGGATGACGCGATCTGGACGGGGGTGGACTGGTGGAGGTTCGCGAGAGTTGTTCCCCTGCGCGTGCGAGAAGAAAGGGAGGATAGTGCTTTGACCAGTCGGTGTAAGATCCAACGGTTCGAGGCAGCCTCATCGAGTGGTAGGCAGCTGACCGGCCCATATTTGGGCCGGCGTGCCGGCGCCTATCACTCGCCAACTAAATTTACGCGTGGCCAACCAGTCCAATGATTAACTACTCGACCCGCGTACACAACATGCATACGCAGAAGCAAACAACAGGCAAGGAGCAAGCAAATGCCAGAATCCAAACCGGGAGCAACCAGCAGTAAGAGCAGTTTGCTGCACAGGACCGATCCATCTCGCAAAAAGGAACACCTGCAAAAATAAAACACACCACACATTGACACATATGAATGTACTATCCAACAACAATCATCAAGAAAATAACGGCGCTCTCATGCACTTGTAGAAAACAGGGCATTGGTCCAGCCCATTAGCCCCGGTTCAATCTAGAACCGGGTCCAATGGGGGTACTGGACCCGGTTCGTGAGCCCAGGGGGCCGGCCGGGCCACGTGAGCCATTGGTCCCGGTTCGTCTGGACCTATTGGTCCCGGTTGGAGCTAAAAACCGGGACCAATGACTCTTGCTCCTGGCCCACCACTATTGGTCCCGGTTGTTGTTATGAACCGGGACCAAAGGCACCCCTTTAGTCCCGGTTTTTAGCACCAACCGGGACCAGTGAGTTGCCTATATATACCCCCTCACTCAAGAGCAGAGCTCACTGCTCTGTTTTTTTTTTTGGCCGAGGGGGAGAGGGGTTAGTGGTGCTCTAGCTCACCTCCTATGCACACAACGTGTTCGTGGAATGCCCGAGCCACACTAGTTAAGCTTTTCTCCTCTCGAAGCTCTATTTTCTCCGAGATTTGTCTAGGTTTAGCGGTCCGTCACGTCCCGTCCCCGTCTTCGCGGCCGTCGATCGCCCCCGCCGATCTCGTCACCGGCACCACCGTGGTGAGCCTCTTGTTATGTCCATGCTTTTCTTACTTTTATTATTGCTTTAGATAGATATTTGTCTAATTTTCTTATGTTTATTATTGCTTGTTATTATATAGTGCGATGGTTTTGATATCCGCCCATGTGGGCCCTCGTCCGGTCTACGATTCGGATGTGGTATATTACCTTTAATTTATAACTATTTGTTTTAGTGTTTATGATAGTTATGCCGACCAACCTGACATGCATAGATGTTTTATTATGTCTAGGAGGTAGTTGAACCGGAAATTCCAACCGACCCTCTTGTGGAGAGGTTAAATTTAGTTGAAGAGGAAAACATTTCGTTAAAGAAAAAATTGGAAAAAATGGAGGAGGAGAAGATGGAATTGGAGTTGCATGTTGCGGAAGTTATCGATGATCACAAGATCAAGATGGACCCTATTGTCGAGAGGTTAAATTTAGTTGAAGAAGAAAACAAATTCTTGAAGGAAAAAATAAAGAAAATTGTGGACGAGAAGATGATATTGGAGTTGCATGTTGCGGATGTCGTCGATGATCACAAGATCAAGATGGATGCAATGCGGTTGAAGATTAAAAAGATTAGAAAATATGCCATTCATACCGAGGCTTGGTATCATTATGCCGTTGGATCAATTGTTACCTTGGTTGCGATTATGATAGCATTAGTTTTCGCGTTGAAATGTTTTACATAGTTTCGATGTGTATGGAGAGCTATATTTTGTTAGATGAGAACTATATATGTATGTACTTTGGTTTTAATGTGATGATGAACTTTTATCCATTTGGTCACTTAAAAATCTATTTATGATGTTCTGTAATGGTTTTTGACACACTTAATTATATATAAATGCACGCAGATGAACCGGCAATGGATGTACGGTGACAGACACACCTCCGAGTACATTAAGGGCGTGCGTGAGTTTCTAAATGCGGCTGAGGCAAACAAGCAGAATGGTTGTATGTGTTGTCCATGCACTAAATGTGTGAATACGATGTCTTACTCTAATCGGAAAATCCTTCACTCCCACCTGCTTTACAAGGGTTTCATGCCACACAATAATGTTTGGACGAGGCACGGAGAAATAGGGGTTATGATGGAAGACGGCGAAGAAGAAGAGTACGATGACAACTATGTGCCCTCTGAATACGGTGATGCTGCAATGGGGGGAGCTGGTGAAGATCAAGAGGAACCAGACGATGTGCCCAATGATGCTGCAACGGGTGAAGCTGCTGAAGATCAAGAGGAACCAAATGATGATCTTCGCCGGGTCATTGTCGATGCAAGGACACAATGCGAAAGTCAAAAGGAGAAGCTGAAGTTCGATCGCATGTTAGAGGATCACAAAAAAGGGTTGTACCCCAATTGCGAAGATGGCAACACAAAGCTCGGTACCGTACTGGAATTGCTGCAGTGGAAGGCAGAGAATGTTGTGGCTGACAAAGGATTTGAGAAGCTACTGAAAATATTGAAGAAGAAGCTTCCGAAGGATAACGAATTGCCCGGCAGTATATACGCAGCAAAGAAGGTCGTATGCCCTCTAGGATTGGAGGTGCAGAAGATACATGCATGCCCTAATGACTGCATCCTCTACCGCGGTGCATACAAGGATCTGAACGCATGCCCGGTATGCGGTGCATTGCGGTATAAGATCAGACGAGATGACCCTGGTGATGTTGATGTCGATCCCGCCAGGAAGAGGTCAAGACAGACATGCACTACGGGATTCAGGCATTTTGCCGTCAGGACGCTACAGACGGCAAAGAACGGATTACAGACGGCAAAAAATTTGCCGTCAGCTCATGACGGCAAAGGATGTTGGCAACCTCAAAATCGGCAAAGAGTCATTTTGCCGTCAGCCCAAGGGCGAGATGACGGCAAATGTTTTGCCGTCAGCGAGCACGTTTTGCCGTCAACGGGAATGTGTACACGGCAAAAAAAAGCAAACAGACGGAACGCCTGTCTAACGGACCATTTTGCCGTCTGCCGAACTACAACACAGACGGCAAAAGATACTATTTTTTTATAGAAAAACATGATCCAAAAGTGGATGTGCAGAGGACAGAGATGGTAGGCAGACCCATCACTTGCGTTTATGCTTTTAGTACTTTGACAACTATTAAATACACTGACAACCTTTTAAAAAAATACACTAACAACCATTCATCTATAGAGAAAAAATAGATATTGCAGGGCTGCTAAATACAGATTACAGACGGCCACTAAAAAAATACAGATTGCCGGGCTGCCGAACTACAACACTTTGACAACGGAGGAAGGGGCCGGCCACACGGGGGTCAACGCAGGACATGCCAGGCTTGCCAGCCGTGTTGGGGTCGACGGAAGAAGGGGCCGGCCGCGCCGTGGTCGACGGAGGAAGGGGCTGGCCGCGCCTGGGGTCGATGGGGGAAGGGGCCGGCCGCGCCTGGGATCGACGGAGGAAGGGCCGGCCGCGCCTGGGGTCGACGGAGGAAGGGCCGGCCGCGCCTGGGATCGACGGAGGAAGGGCCGGCCGCGCCTGGGGTCGACGGAGGAAGGGCCGGCCGCGCCTTGGGTCGACGGAGGAAGGGCCGGCCGCCTGGGGTCGACGGAGGAAGGGCCGGCCGCGCCTGGGGTCGACGGAGGAGGGGCCGGCCGCGCCTGGGGTCGACGGAGGAGGGGCCGGCCGCCTGGGGTCGATGGAGGAAGGGGCCGGCCGCGCCTGGGGCCGCCGGCGTTGGGGGCGGGGCGGCCAGTGCTGGTGCGAGGCGACGAGGCGGCCGCTGGTTGGTGGAGCAGCGGTGGGGCTGGAGGCCGACGGGGATGCCACGCAGGGGCGGGATGCCG
Organism: Secale cereale; assembly: GCA_902687465.1. Lineage (NCBI taxonomy): Eukaryota > Viridiplantae > Streptophyta > Magnoliopsida > Poales > Poaceae > Secale > Secale cereale. The sequence continues at coordinate 736,947,958 of LR738714.1, read as the reverse complement.
CGCAGGGGCGGGGCCGCCGGCGTTGGGGGCGGGGCGGCCGGCGTTGGTGCGAGGCGTACGCAGGCAGAGGCATTCGAGAGAGAGAGAGAGGGAGCTCGTGCGTGGGATGTGGGAAGAGATAAGACCGGGGTGGGAAGAGATAAGACCGGGGAGGGAGCTCGTGCGTGGGATGTGGGGTGCGGCAGTTTCGGTCGGTGGCCCCAGATGGAGTCATGGGGGCATGTGCTAGTCAATGGGTGGCCTGAGTGTGTGAGATGTGCGCCTGTGATTTTGCCACCTCATCAATCCGAGTGATCTATCCGCGAGGTGTGTTTCTTGTTTTGCCGTCTGCGGTTTTTTTTACAGACGGCAAAATATCTTTGCCGTCATCAGTTTTTTTTTACAGACGGCAAAATATATTTGCCGTCATCTGGTTGTTCTACAGACGGCAAAAAATGTCTTTGCCGTCATCAATTTTTTTACAGACGGCAAAAATTGTCTTTGCCGTCATCAGTTTTTTTTACAGACGGCAAAATTTGTATTTGCCGTTAGTAATTCTTTGCCGTCAGGCTCATGACGGTGAAATAATCTTTGCCGTCTGCCCCGACGATTAGCTGTCGGCAAAGAGGCTTCATGTCGGCAAAATAGCAGATTCCCGTAGTGATGTCTGAAGATTATGAAAAGTTTCATGAAATTCCTCCCTTCAAAGTCAAGGCTGACCCAAGCATCCTGATAAACGATGAAGATTATCCATGGTTACGGCGCAATAAGCAAATGACACAAGCGAAGAAAAAGTGAAGAGTTTTTTCCGCAACTATTATGATGATACCATGCCAACTTTGTAACAAACGAGTATGATACCATTGTCCGTTTGTACTATTCAAATTTCAATACTACTTGCACTAACAGAGAAAGTTTGTAATTGGTTTTACCAGAAAGAATTAAAAAAATAAAGCAAATAACAAAAGAAAATAAATAATGCAGAAAACAAAACAAAAAAACTTGAAAAAAATAGCAACAATATGTATTTTGTTGTAAGTATAAACAAAATAAAATAAATAAAGCAACAAAGAAAATAAATAAAGGAAGTAAAATAAATAAAGCAACTCTAAATACAGCAAAAAACAACTTAGAAATAAACGAAGAAAATAAAATAAATAAAGCAACTCTAAATACAGCAAAAAACAACTTAGAAATAAATAAAGCAAAAAAGGAAGAAAAAAATTTGGGCGCTGCCTAGTGAGCCTGCAAGGCCTATAGCACAGGATCCACCTGTACTATAAGGCCCAGCAAGCTCACAGGGCAGTGCGCAGAGTTAGGCCCAGAAGCCTGCATTTGAGAGGAGCTCGAGAGGGTGGGAGCAGCAGCCCTTATAAACCACTCTCGAGCTCCCTCACCTAGCGAGGTGGGACTAAACATCCTACCGCACCCACGCCAGCACAGGGCCTTTGGTCCCGGTTGGTGGCTGAAACCGGGACTAAAGGGTGGCATTAGTCCCGGTTGGTTGCTGAAACCGGGACTAAAGGGTGGCATTGGTCCCGGTTGAGGAGCTCCAGCTTGACCACCCTACCGGTGAAGGGGAGACTCGGCTGGGTTTTTCACTTAAGACTCCATGCCTATGGCGGAAGGACCTAATCAACATTCTCAACTGGACGCCTCCGCCTACTCCTCCTCCCCCGGCGAGTCAGGGCACTCCGCCTCCTCCACCGCCTCCTCCTCCGGCGAGTGACCATCAGGGCACTCCGGCTCCTTCTCCGGCGCGTGGCGGCACTCTGCCTCCTTCGTCGCCGGCGCATGGCGACACTACGCCTCCTTCGCCGCCGGCGCGCCCGAGCAGCCAGCCTGCTCCTCCTTCTCCGCCTAGTCAGCAAGGGCAGAAGAGACCTGTCGCCGCTCCGGCTGCTCCTGCTCCGGCGCGTAAGCAAGGAAAAAAGACAGCCGCTTCGTCTGGTCCGGCGACGTCTACCAGAACAGCCAGAGGCGGGAGGCGATGCAGATTCGGTCCTTCTCTCACGCCTCTAGAGAAGTTACCGTACGAGAGGTCCGACGAGGAAAACACGAAGATCGCTCAAGGAGTAGTGAAGGACTTTTTTGAAGGGTTGAAAGCACAGAGACATCCTCCTCCGGAGGAGAAGATAGATGCGGTGAAAGCAAAGCACACTCTTGCTGCCCTGAAGCAACTAGCGCAAAGTAAGCCGCAGGACAACTATGACCGCATGATTCAAAAGTCATATCAAGCAGCGAAGCGGTTGGGAAGTACTAAAAGTGATCAGAGGTTAGCAGAAGGGCGAGCTGGAAAACAAATTGCCCAGCTCGGCGAACAAGCGGACCAATCGTGCCCCCCGCTCAAGGTGTCTAGCGACATGGTCGCTAATGATCCGAGGATGGTGCCCGGTTATACCAATCTTGCTGATTGCGCGTCCGACGATGTACACTATGATTTCTTGGAAGTGCAGATAGAAAGATACGAGTACAAAAAGCCTCTAGTCAAAAATGAAAGATCTCTATCAACGAATATGCGAAGATTGCATGATTGGTACTTGAAAATCTACAGAGAGTCTGGGGGCAGGTATAACTTGTATTTGAGAGTTAAACCGGAGCATGACCTCGTTGGAATTGACCTGTTGCCTGTTCCATTTGAGAAGTTCTATCAGTTTTTCAATCAATTGGCCCTCGATAAAGCAACGGTCACCTGCTACTGTCTGTAAGTAGTACTACTTCTGTCATTAAGTCTCTCTATATAGCTGATCTTCATTGCATGTATTTATAATTATCCTCACTATATTATGCAGATTGAAGATCGTCGAATTGAAGAAAAGACAAGTAGGTGATATTGGGTTTATTAACACATACCTCATAGATGCAACCGAGGTTAAATTGCGTCCCGACGATACCGAGACCAACTTGCTCCGATCGTTGGTGGTAAATGAAAACAAAGATATAATACTCTTTCCTTACAACTTCAAGTGAGTGTTACTGTCTTGTGCATATTTGGTTTCCCTTATATATCAGTCAAGGTTATAGTGATGTAATTGATGAGTTCATGCATTCGTGCGCAGCTTCCACTATATTCTCTTAGAGATTAAGCTTGAGAAGGGAGTAGTAACTGTCTTGGACTCTAAACGTAAAGATCCCGAGGAGTATGCGGACATGACTCAAATGCTCGTCAGGTAAGTTAAATCGATCAATATTACCCACCATGCATATATATCAGCAACTTCATTTCTGATATCAACTAATTGTTTTCTTTGTCTGGCAGGGTTTGGAGAAAATTCACCAAAAAAGCTCCGGGACTGCCGAAGAAGCTACAATTTAGATACCCGAAAGTAAGTACTATATAGTAGCATGTTTCGCGCGCGCATCTCCTATATCTTGATTCAAGCGCTAGTTTCATCAATACCAATTTGGCATTCTTGCTTATCAGTTTGATTGACCTCTATTTCTTGTAAAGTGGTTGTGGCAGGAACCCGGGAATGATTAATGTGGATACTACATTTGCGAGTCCATCCGCCACACGACCTGTGAGCGGGGCTACACCGAAGAACAATTTGAAGTGCGTAAGCAATCAATAATATTCACAAATTTATAGCATCATTTCATGTATTGACCCCTACTTCAAATTAGATGTTTCGGATGCGGGATGAACTCCTAACACCAGATCGTCCGCGAGCAATTCAAGAGGAATTGGCGGCATTCTTCCTTGAACACGTGATCGCTGAAGACGGAGAATACTCTGTGGACCATGCATCCATATGATAGGAGATTATTTTTGTAAGAGATAATTATTGTATATATGTGCCCGGTAGTGTCGGATAGATATACGAGAACTTGTTGTTCGACCAATCTCTCGGAGAAGGAGAGGTGGTCGATATTACTTCTCTCTGTATATATATATATATATATAGGAAAATGGGTTAGTACTCCTAGAAGTACATACTCCCATGCCATGTGTCACTTCTTTGGTTGAGGGCCGTCCATTTTGTTGCTACTCATCCGTTCAATATAAATGATGATCGTATGGAAATTAGTTTTCCGATCCATGTTTATAGGGAATCTTGCTGACATTTTTCACGGAATACAGGCCAGACTAGTAGAAGAATATAAATATGGATGGCCGTGACGTCATCTCTTGATCTCCCACATTATTCTGCTGGAGATGGTGATTTTTGGCGACAACCAAAACAACGAATTTGAGATATACAACTAATCCGACGCATCATCATCGTCTACCTTCTACATCTCATCACCGAGACCAGGTATGCCTCAACATTCAATGTTACGTCCTTTGTGTGCCTTGTATTTCTACGTTTTCGATCTGAATCTGATCGGTTCTATCACATTATAAACTGGACGTTCAAGAGCACGCGGCCGACGCTGCACACCGTTGACGAAGAGAAGATTTGGTGGCCGACGACTGGACGACGCCATGCTACTCGTGGCTGGCGTCCGGCGGCTCAACAACATCACACTAGACTTGACCGGTGGCGGACCAACGACATCCTTACACAACACACTATGTGTCTCCTAATGATCACTGTGCATGGATTAGTACATTGGCTACTCCAATCACAAGTGCACACACCTCGTGGTTGTGACTCAATGAATATACATAGTAGATATATTTATTTTCGTGATGTCTAGTGTACAAATCTATATTAAACGTACATTACATGAAGATGTAGAAACAAAGGACACATGCACTCTCGTTTAATTTTCTTTCTAGGTGTACTTACTTTTGCAAAGATGAAACTTTGGTCTATTACGTTGGTAATATAATTAAGAAGTACGTATACCTTTTACGATTTTATATTTTGAAATTTTCTAGTGACATTTGGAATTAGATTCCTATCGAAGTACTCCTTTCACGCCCGCAGTACTCTGTCAAGATGATACTTCTGTGAGAATCAGTATATACTCCTTTTTGGGAAAAGAAGTGCATAATCTTTTAATTGCCAATTAAATAGTACATATTCTTTTGGAACTAAGAAATACATACCCTTTCCATACAAAAGACAGTATATACCCCTCCCAGGAAAAGGAGTACATACTTATAAAAAAATCAATATATATATACCCCTCCCAAAAAAAGCAGTATATACCCTTCCCAGAAAGAGCAGTACGTACTTTGTTTTTTGCGAAATCAGTATGTACTTCTCTAAAAGAAAGCAGTATACAAGTATTAATTTTGATAACCAGTATGTACCCGTTATTACATTAAAAAGAGAGTTTATACCACTAACTTGGCAAGTGGTATATACTCCTTAAAATTGTATGCTACTCTAGTCGGTACCATATGCTGACTTCAAAAGTCAAGACCAAACACGTGAGCTCAATGTTTGTACAAATATCCCACTCCTATTCTCCCGGAGTTGTTACGGCTAACAAGGGGATTAATTAGCATTTTAAAATAAGAAGCACACGGCTGGCCCGGTTTGTTGCAACGGGTTGTTCTTTATCCGTTTGTGTGATCTACTAAGGGTAGGAGTACATACTCTTGGGAGTATAAAAGAGGTGTCCTATATATATATATATATATATATATATATATATATATATATATATATATATATATGTTGATTATACGATCTTCTGTTTCCTTCGTTTGCTTTACTAGCTAGCTAGCTAGCTACCGTGTCTAGTCATCTCTATACGTATGGGTAGTACGTAGCAAGCACGGACATAAGAGAGGACACTTCTCTCTATTAATTAGCTAGCTAACACAATATGAAACACCTAAATTAACCCCCCTAAAACCTCCAACCTCCCTCCCCTTTCAAAAAAAAACAAAAACCACAGCCACAGAAATGCTGACGCGTGGATGCGTTTTGGTCCCGGTTGGTACCACCAACCGGGACTAAAGCTCCTCCTGCCTGGGCTCGGCGCACAGGCCACGTGGACACCCTTCTGCCCCGGTTCTGGATTGAACCGGGACTAAAGGGTCAGAGCATTAGTACCGACCCTCTTGTCCCGGTTCTGGAACCGGGGCTAAAGGCCCAAATGAACTGGGTCTGATGACCCTTTATCTACTAGTGATGCCATGTCATGGCCTCCACCAGCGCCCTGGGACCATCTCCCACCTCCCCACACCGCGCTCGCCGCCGCCACGTCATCCAGGATGCCCAGCGCCGCCTCCGCTATTCGTCTCCAATCTCCATCCGCTGCAGTAGAGATGATGCCAAGAGCGCGCGCATGATGCCACGGGTAACCACGGCCCAGACTTGCTCGAGCTTGGCGGAGAGGTTGCGGAGCGCGGCCAGGAACGCCAGCCTTGTGTCAGCCGGGTCGCCTGTGGCGGTGAGCGTGGCGAGGCAAGTGCGCGGCATGTTACTTGACCTTCCTCGGCGTTCGTATTCTAGGTTTTCACTGTTCAGGAGCGCAGGATTGATTGATCCACAAGCCTGGTTATGAAACCGGCTTGTGTGTGAGTTGTTAGCTCGGCGGCATTCTCCTCCCTCCGCTGCCTGCGAGAAGCACCAACAGCAGAGTCCAGAACCAAAACACTTAACATACAGGAAAACTTCATAACAAACAAACGGAAAAACAAAAAAGCAAGCAAACCTGATCGTGCCGCAAGACCCTCCGCGCATCCAGAACCATAAGACCATACGAAGCGGGCACGTGCATAACCCGAAGACCGTACGGAGCGGCCACCCCGACGGGATGAAACATCATCAGACACCAGACCATCGTCCATACATACGGGCCGAGCCGACACAACGGCCGAGGCAGCAGAACGTCCCGACTCCCGAGCCACCACGCCGACCAACCACAGCCCCCACGAGCGCGGAGGGATAGAGATTAGGTGACATGCACGTTTTGCATGTCACCGCGTGACTTGCGGCCGAAATTCAAATTTAAACAATGCGAAAAAATCTGAAAAAAAATCATGCATGTTCAAAGCTCATATTAAGATAATCCCTAAAAATTTCAGATCAAAATTCGAAACATACATCGAGAAACAAAAAAGAGAAATCTGTCATGAATAGTCCGCGAATGGTCCGAGCGCGGAGGCCGACCCGGACCCCGCGGGCCATTATGACTCGAAGAAGAAGCCACCATGGAGTTAATGTATGCCACACGGAGGAAGAAGACCTAGTATAATAATATCGTAAGGAATGTGTTCTATTTACGAAAATCCTACACTTACAGAATTCTTGCACGGGCTAATTTTACGGACTCCTTCCTCGCCAACCAACACCCCTAATTTTAGATGGTGGGACCTGTCCTCCCTAATCTTCTCCAACCACAACTCTCCACTCGAGTCCTTAACTGAAATCCCGTGCGAATATGTGTGTAAGTCTAGCATTTCTCTGATATAGCTGCCGCAACGTAAGACACTCCCTAAATTAGAGGACGTAAGCGGTAGCGATAAGCCGCGAGATTTCTAGATTGGACGGTGACAGCGGCACCGACCAGAAACAATAGCAAGGCTCTAGATTAAACGATAGAAACGACACCGATCAGAAACACCAGAGACATCTAGACCAGACGATCGAAGCGGCACCGCTTTTTAGGGTAAAACACCACAGAAAACGCCAACGCCAGAGGTCGATGAGACGTAGATTTATGAGAGGGCAAGAGCGGCAGCGGTAAGCGGCGGAATTTCTAGAGGAAACTACGGCAGCGGCAAAGTTTTTCCCCTAAACCCTAATACCTCTGGCGGCGCCTGAGGCGACTAGGGTTTTGACGTGGAAACACGACTTCACCCGGGGATCCCATCGCCTGTGTGAGAGAGATCGAGGGAGAGGTGCAGCGGATGGCTGCTCCCAACTCCGCTGCGGGTAGCGAACCAACATGTGGTTGGATGGTTAGAGGGACCGTGGTATCCCCAGCCCACCAGGGTTCAAGTCCTGGTGCTCGCATTTATTCCTGGATTTATTTCAGGATTTCCAGCAATGTGCATTTGGTGGGAGGAGACGTTCCCGTCGACGACGAGGTGCCTACGGTGAGTTCGTAAATTTCAAGATGATATGCCGGCTCAGTCTTTCGGAGGTGCTCATAAGGGTAGGGTGTGCGTATGTGCATTCATAGGGGTGAGTGTATGCGCGTGTATATGAGCGCTTGCGTCTGTACTGTGTTAAAAAAAAAAACTCCGCCGCGGGTACTGGTGCAGGGGTGATGATCAAGGAGAGTCGCGCAGCCAGGAAAAAGCTGGAGGAAGCCTTGGGGAAACTGGATATCTCGGCAGAAGAGGGAACTCCATTGGTGCTAGACGATCGCGTGGAAGGAGGGCCAGCGAAGTGGCTCCTGGCTGGTACAATTTCATATCCAGACCATTACTAACGCTCTTCGGCCGGCGTGGAAACTCACGTGGATTGCAATTCGATCAGCAGGAATAAATGTGTTTGTGGCTGAGTTTGAGAATCAGCGAGATAGGGATCGAGTATTCAAGTATGGTGTGGATCGCCATGGCATGTCAACAAGAATGTCGTGGTGTTAGCCGAATCCTATTAAGGACAGTATAACCGCACCTAATCTCTGCCCTCACAGCGATTTCGGTTTTCGGCCGTCCGTTTTACTGATCTGGGAGTTCCTGGCCATCGGATCTCGTCTGGAAAACAATCTATCCCACACTATGTTAAATCTTGCCCAACTGTCCTGTGGGCTGCTCCTCCAGAGGCCGAAACGAAAGCCTCCGGTGTACTGGGCCGTCGGCCAGCCCATTCTACCACCTGGGCTTCGAGGAGGGATGGGAGCGAACTGAGAGGGGTTGCTAAAAAAAGTGCCGACGCTAGCCTGAGCCGCACGCACAGAGGAGCCGCCAGTTTCATCGACTCCCGATGCAGGGGCACAGAAGCGAGAAAAAAAGAAGCGACCGTGTCCAGATTATCTCCCGATGCAGGCGGAGATCTAGCTGCGGAGGCGAGTGTGGGGAGGCGACACGGCGTTTGACTGTTCATCGGTTCGACCGGCCAAACCGATCCATTAGTATTTTATTAAGGAAGCAATCAATCTTCAGTTTTTTTAGGCATTCATGGAGGGTGATGCATGCGTGACTTTTTATTTTCTTCAATACATGCGCCTGTACATATATGCCTCCTCACCTCTGTCCTGTCACCGTTTCTACTCCAGCAACGGGACCTCTAGCAGCAATTTACATTTGTTTCCTTTTCTATACTATCCCTTCTTTCACCTATGATTACAGTGTTCTAATATCCCCCGATCTTAATTTTGTGCAGGCGATCTCCATACTGCTTGTGGTCAATTGGTTCTTGGGGAATCCTACGATTTGGAGACTGATTTGGCTTTTTGATTTCTGGAATTCTTCAGTTTTGGCACAGTTGGGAATTCTTCAATTTCTGATCTTCGATGAATAGCGGCTATTAATTATGTTCTAAAATTATTTATTTCTTGATCTGATCTTCTAGCATGCTCTAAGATAAATTGTTCTATGCAGATTCTATAAATTAAATTGTTCTAGGCAGATGATTACCACCCCTATAGAGTACCAATTGTGAGGATGTTTGATCTTGGAAATGGCTTCTCTTTTGACGTATTCATCCATATAGAAAAATTCATTCTGATGTGCTAGGTCTTGGTTCATAGATGTCGACATCAGACCTATATTAGACTCAACGATGGTGAGTTCACATACTCTTGAGAACTTGGGGTGCAAGGTTGTTGTCGGTATTCAGAAACCCAACTGATATGATTTTCTTGTATTTGAATTGGGATGTACCAACTGGTTTTTTTGTCTTGTGTATCATGTATCACATCAATGGCTAATGTGATGCTACAACAGGGATACACCATTAGAAATGGCCTTATTTTAGGAGCTAAGATATACTCTGATGCATCTTTGAAAATCTAAAAAAGTCCAGGTTTAACTAATGGCAACACAGCCACGGGCATCGGTGTTTTTCTCAATGTTTTGCAGGAAGAAGAGAGCATTCAGGTACAGATTGAAGCATATGCACCAGCCACTTCTTCACCACTCCAGGCATTTGGAACACTAGTGTTTTTCTCACAGATAATCTCAGCTACTCCAAGTCTCCCAGCCCACTCTCCTCACAGTAATCTCACCCTCGCCAAGGTGGGGGCGCAAAGGAATGTCACTGCTGACTCTGTTCCTTGGGCAGTTAGAAAGCTTGTTGCTGATTTGTACAAGGCAACTCTGGGTGTTTCACATCTCTCGGGAAATCACTGATATTGCTCATAATGTAGCTCATCAGTTTGACCTATCTTTAGCTATTTTGGTTTAGCTCATAGACATAGAACTTGTCCTGTAATCTCTCTCCTGTCTTCTGTAGATCCTCAGGGTGTTCTTCCTGTTGTACATATTTTCGCATGTAGATTTGAAACCAATTGAATAGGCCCAAAACGGATTTTAGGCCTCAGAAATGAATTAGTTCACTATCAAAATCTACATGTCGGTCTCACTTTCTTTTGATAAATCCTGATGTGTCATATTTTACTAAATTTGCCGCTTTGATGATTTGGTTAATTCTTTATCTCATGGATCATTCTAGCATGTGCTAGCTATGAAATGAAAGATCACTGTCTCTAATCATGTATGCTTCTATATCACAGAGTTTGCATGTTGTGAGTAGTCCTATGAGCGAAAAATGTACTCGCAACATTATTTGGCTAGAAGCACAACTAAATTCTCAGGACTTCGTAAGTTGAATAGTTGATCATGTATGCATCATGCTCATGTATGATACGGTTTTTTTATTTTTACAAATTGCACTATTCTATCGAAAAAATAGACGGGTGCAGCAACGCGCACCATCAATGATCTAGTATACTTAAGAAGTTCACCCCCACAAACCTATTTATCTAAACATGCAGGCTATCAACATTATCTGCCCAGCCACATCAGCGTTTTTTACAGGCTTACGTGAGGGGCCCACCAAAGTACAGAACATCCACATCACCTTTCGGTTACCAGCAGTAGGACCCACCATACGTGACCACGGACCCCTCTTTCGCCTGATTTAGCCGAAGCCATCGCTCCTCATGTCTGGTTCCACTCCCATCGGAAACAAATCGTCCATTTGATTCCGCTTCCACCATCTGGAACTGATGAGTCAATCCCATCTAGGGAAGCACTAGGAATCAGACTACTGATTCCTAGCCTCCCATCAGACCAGCGTGTAGCGGTTGGATCAGAACCTGGTGGACCGTTGGATAGTAGTGAGTTATTTGGATTTTGGAAGCAAGTTTGTTGAGATATGGAAGCACTTAATATCGGGAAACTAATGCCAGATATTTAGGAAACCAATCGAGGAGTTTCAGGAAACTAATTAGGGGGGAATTAATGTAGCATAGAGACTTTCCAAAAGCATTTTTCTTCCTTATGAATCACAGTTTATTTCCTTACGAAGCACTTCATGTTTCCAGTATTCCTTCAAATTGCATCTGGCACAAACAAAATGTGCTTCGATCTAAAAGAAACGGTGTTACTTGTTGATCTGGGAGTTCCTGGCCATCGGATCTCGTCTGGAAAACAATCTATCCCACACTATGTTAAATCTTGCCCAACTGTCCTGTGGGCTGCTCCTCCAGAGGCCGAAACGAAAGCCTCCGGTGTACTGGGCCGTCGGCCAGCCCATTCTACCACCTGGGCTTCGAGGAGGGATGGGAGCGAACTGAGAGGGGTTGCTAAAAAAAGTGCCGACGCTAGCCTGAGCCGCACGCACAGAGGAGCCGCCAGTTTCATCGACTCCCGATGCAGGGGCACAGAAGCGAGAAAAAAAGAAGCGACCGTGTCCAGATTATCTCCCGATGCAGGCGGAGATCTAGCTGCGGAGGCGAGTGTGGGGAGGCGACACGGCGTTTGACTGTTCATCGGTTCGACCGGCCAAACCGATCCATTAGTATTTTATTAAGGAAGCAATCAATCTTCAGTTTTTTTAGGCATTCATGGAGGGTGATGCATGCGTGACTTTTTATTTTCTTCAATACATGCGCCTGTACATATATGCCTCCTCACCTCTGTCCTGTCACCGTTTCTACTCCAGCAACGGGACCTCTAGCAGCAATTTACATTTGTTTCCTTTTCTATACTATCCCTTCTTTCACCTATGATTACAGTGTTCTAATATCCCCCGATCTTAATTTTGTGCAGGCGATCTCCATACTGCTTGTGGTCAATTGGTTCTTGGGGAATCCTACGATTTGGAGACTGATTTGGCTTTTTGATTTCTGGAATTCTTCAGTTTTGGCACAGTTGGGAATTCTTCAATTTCTGATCTTCGATGAATAGCGGCTATTAATTATGTTCTAAAATTATTTATTTCTTGATCTGATCTTCTAGCATGCTCTAAGATAAATTGTTCTATGCAGATTCTATAAATTAAATTGTTCTAGGCAGATGATTACCACCCCTATAGAGTACCAATTGTGAGGATGTTTGATCTTGGAAATGGCTTGTCTTTTGACGTATTCATCCATATAGAAAAATTCATTCTGATGTGCTAGGTCTTGGTTCATAGATGTCGACATCAGACCTATATTAGACTCAACGATGGTGAGTTCACATACTCTTGAGAACTTGGGGTCATGGATTTGAATTTCAGTGGGCAAAAAATTTCAGCCCCTGCCGAAATCACTGAATTTCACTGAAATTCAGTGATTTCGGTTTTCAATTCGGCCAAATGACCGAAATTGTGATTTGAATTTCGCCTGAAAACCTACCGAAATTTGACTGAAAAATGGCTGAAAAATGTGCGAAATTTCACTGAAATTTCAGTGAAATTTCAGTGCAGAAAAACAGAATGTTCAGGGAAAGAAAGACACTAGATAACCATCAAATAGCATATGAATTCTACAAAATATAAATCATCATCTCGACAACAAACAATACTTCATGGAGTCAATAAAATTAGAAGTTCATGATAGTCCAAGATAACATCACTTCGGCAGTCCATAATAGTTCATACAAATATCACAAAAGATCATGACAATATGACGAGATAAACAGCAAGCCAAAGTCACTTGTCTTGTCGCCTTTCTTGATTCTTGACACCCTCAGCAAGTCACCCATGATTAACCTTGCAGCATGTCATCTACACTGCAAAAAAAATGCACAAGTCCAAGGATGCATAAGAGGATTTTCCAGAACATGTTAATTACACATTTATTTGATAAGTAGTGACAACTGTGCTGTGGTTACAACAGATTTCAGTATGTTAGTTTGCTGAAAAACAAGGCCACCTTTAAATAATTATGTACATGTGGAATTAGTAATATAGAACAGTGACAGAGGCACATATCCACATATTTGGCATGTTCAACAAATCATCTACACTACCATATGCCATTACTAAAATAGAAGTCAAACTAGAATCGGGTTGAAATCAATCAAATTGCAAACTGAATCATTGTAATTTAGCAAATAAGTTAAGCAGAAGAACTGACCATTGCTAATAGTAGATACTATCTTTGTCCTTCTTCTTCCCAGATGGTCGTTTTGACTTCCGAGTCTCACTCGCTTCTTCGGCCACCCTCACTAGCTCAGCCTCTTGTCCTGGTTCAACCGCTTGAGTGCTTCTTTCAGGTGAAGGCACCCCACCTATTTCCTCCTCCTCTTCTTCATCATCAAAATATTCTCCATCACCACTTTCTTTGTATTCTTCCTGATCATCTTCACTTTCCGAAGCTTCCCCCTCTTCATCCGGAACAACCATCTTACCTTTCTTCACCCTTTTCCTCCTCAGAAGACTTGAAACCTTGACCAACTTTCTCTTTGAGCGCACATCGCGAGCTATGTCACGAATAAACTGAGATGGGTGATCTCCCTCATCTGGAAGTGGTCCAGCTGATCGTTTGGACTTGCAAGCCTCCCTCGCTTCTTCGGTCACCCTTGCTAGCTCAGCCTCTTCCCCTGGTTCAACCCCTTGAATGCGTCTTTCAGGTGAAGGCATCTCACCAATTTCCTCCTCTTCTTCATCATCGGAATCTTCTTCATCACCACTTTCTTGGTCTTCTTCCTCATCATCTTCACTTTCTGAAGCTTCCCCCTCTTCATCCAGAACAGCCGTCTTACATTTCTTCACCCTTTTCCTCCTCGCAAGACTTGAAACCTTGACTGTCTTCCTCTTTGAGCACACATCGCGAACTATGTCACGAACAAACTGAGATGGGCTACCTCCCTCGTCCAGAAGTGGTTCTGATTCACTTCTCGAGTTGCTCAGCCAATCCATGATTGGGTTTGTTTCATCATATTGAGTAAGATCCATCATGAGAGCACATGGATCAACCTCCTTATCTTCTCGATAAGTCTCATTTTGCTGAAGGCGGAGCTGCAAGTTGTAACGTGTGTACACCAACTTTGTCAGCTTAATGTAACTTAGCCTATTTCTCACTTTGGTATGGATCAACGCAAAAGTACTCCAATTGCGCTCACACCCACTTGATGACACACAATGAGACACAATGCGCATCGCATACTTCTGTAGCATGGGCACATCTCCTCCATATTGAGACCACCAAGTGGCTGCAGGGTAGAAAACCAAACTCAGCAAAAGAGAAGATACTACATTTGAACTCTCACAAATTCTGTAGCTCACTTACCTGGGCTAGATGTGCGTGCTGCGAGCCGTGCCATCACTCCACCAAACTTTCCTTTATTTTTACTATAAAATGAAAGTTCATCCATAGCCTTTGCTCCATACTGTGGTGTATCTGCCATATTTGCTATTACATCTAGCACTTTATTGATATAGGCTGGCTCTTTGTCAAATGCAAATGAATAGTGTGATTCAGGATCAAGTGCAGCAGCTACAAATAAAAGAAAACATATTAGAATAGAAGCTACATGATAAACTGCAAGCACAAAGTGTTTAAGCACAGAGGAGGTACCTGCAAGCATCAACGTGTTGTCGTACAAATATTGAATCCTCGGGCCCACCTTCCTCATATATTTTTCAAATTCATATGTATCCTCGCCGAGTAGAGTTGTCAATTCCTGAACAGCAGTCATCATCCTTACTTTAAAACCAGAAACGGTCCCATCCTTCTGCTGATCAGCATACCGTAGTACACTGTATAGTGGCTGCACTGTATCTAGAACCCTCTTGAGGTTGTTCCACCATTCACTACTTGTCAGACATGCCTCTATATAGTCAAATTCTTCCTCAGTTTTCCAATCACTATTTTTCCACTCATCTGACACCATCCATTGCCGAAACCTGTCCTTCTTATCATGAATACTTTGGAGGAAAATAAAAACAGTTCCAAAGCGGGTGGCATTAGGACGGATCAACTCTCCACCAATCTTGTCCCTCATCTCAGCATGCAGCCGGTTGTGATTGTAGAAGAACCTACTAATCTTTTTTGCACTTTTGACAACTCGAGCAACCTCATGAAATTTACCAATGTCCTTTAACATAAGGTTGACTGTATGAGCTGCACAAGGCTGCCAATATATCTGAGGGTACTCTTTGACGAGATCTTTGCATGCCTTTTTGTAGTTCGAACCATTGTCCGTGACAATTTGGACAACCACCTTCTGGCCAATTTCATCAACAACAACCTTCTTAATTTCCTTCAATATGAATTCTGCATGAACACCGGTGTTAAATATTGCATGACAAGGAATAGAGCATATCTATGACAGCAACACAAAGAATTTTCATTACCTGCATTCTGGATTCGACCAGTTGCATTGACAGTCTTATGAAAGAACATAACCCCATTGCAATAAATCATGAAATTAATGATGCTCATGCCAGTAGGTCCTGTCCATGAGTCGCACATGACAGTCACACCAAAACGATCCCAATCTTGCTTCATGTTCTCAACAAAGGCCCTCATTTCCATGTAGTTGGCATCCAAATATATCCCATCAACTTCATATGCTGTAGGTAAGTGCTTTACTGCATGTAGCTCTTGGCTCAACTTCAACGCTGCTCGAAATAAAGGACAATTGATTTTCCGTCCAGGAATATCATTAGCATGGAACCATTTGGCCCAAGCTTGACCAAGTTTTGCTGCATTTAGCTTTTGATTTGAGAAGTCAATCCTTGGCTGGCGTCCCTTATTTCCACTAGCAGGAGTCCTATTACCACCATCTGCAGGACTAAGAGAGCTCTTACGCTGAAGATATTGGGTTATCTTTCCATTGGTAGGAGTCATAGGGCTAGACTCAACATTGGCGCTGCCACTCCCGGACCCGACCTCAAATCTACTACCCATGCTACCCATACTCTCAACTGCATTTCGAAGCTTAATACCTCTTAGTGCTTTCTCCCTTTCCAACCTTACACGGTCCTCTTCATCACTAGCAGGATCAAGATCAATTATTGGACTTCCACCCATTTCCTCTAGGAGCTCAAGTTCCAATCTAAGTTTGCGGGCTTGTGTCTTTGACTTTTTCTGTTTGTAAACCAGCCGATTCTTCCTCATTGCAGCTTGTACCTCGGAGGGCACATTATAGCATTCAACCACTGATCCTCCCAACCCACCAAGATGTTCCTTTAGGCGGGTTGAGCCTCCACCTTGCCTCTTCAGACCGCAATAGTGGCATGAAAATCCTTGCCTTCCATAATGCGCAGCATGACTCCAGGGATCAGTAATTTTTCCAGTGAAAATATACCCTGCATTTCATCACATCAGTCAATTGAGCCATTGCACGAATTTTACATTGTACAAAAGACAGCAAGTTCAGTTATCACAAAGAATATATAATGCCTTGCATGAACAACATAGCGTTGAGGTCCACAATAATACACATCATCGACATAGAGCACATGCTAGCATACAACCATGCCATGCATACAACGCCGCAAAGGCTTGGAATATGGTCAGATTAACAATCAACCATAGAAAAACAACAAAAAACACTAGCCAGATCAGTGGGACAGGTAATGTTAATACTAAATACACACAAAAGTGCCAAAGAATCACAAGATATCTGTGCGCAGACCATCTCGGATGTTTCATCATAGGTAATGTAAATACATGACACTAGTTATAATTTCTCATACAGCCATTGCCATTGCAGATAACACCATGCTTGAGTTAGATACAGTGATACACAACTACGAGTATGCAATGGATATGAAGACAAGAAAGAATGTTAATTACCTGGTCCAGCTGTAGGTGCCGACTGCGACGCATCATGCCCGGCGGTCATGCCAGAGCCACCGGCGACGTCCCTGCCATTGCCATTGCTGCTGCCCCCAACCTCACCGTGTGCCTCCATGCTTCGTGTGCAGCTGCGGGTTCAGCTAGGCCTACAACGACGAGCAGATGAGCAGCGCCGTGGCGGTGGCCGGTGCGCTCTTTGACGGGGCGTCCTCGCGGCGACGCAGATTCGACGCGTACGACGGGGAAGAGTGGGTGGCGGGCTGGGTGGGTGAGCAACGCGGAGACGCAGGGAGGAAGGCGCAAGGGGGAGGGGACGCGCGAGAGCGGAGCTTGCTTGGCTTCGATGGAGGAGGAGCTCGAGCCTCCAGCGACGGCGCCGCCAGCGGAAAAGGGGATTTTTCCCCCTCGATCTGGCGATTTAGGGTTGCAAGTGAGGGCACGGGAGAGGAATATACCCATTCGCGGGCCTCTGGGGGGCATGTTTGGGCCTTTGGCGCGGTTTTTTCCCGCGCAAGAAGGCACTGGCGGGAATTGATTTTGCGGGCCGAAAGTGTTGATTTTTTTTGGCCGAAACGCTATATTTCAGTACTTGCTGAAATTAGTGAAATTTCGGAAATTTCACTGAAATTTCACTGAATTTTAAAACTCTGCTTGGGGTGCA
Organism: Secale cereale; assembly: GCA_902687465.1. Classification (NCBI taxonomy): domain Eukaryota; kingdom Viridiplantae; phylum Streptophyta; class Magnoliopsida; order Poales; family Poaceae; genus Secale; species Secale cereale. The sequence continues at coordinate 736,930,284 of LR738714.1, read as the reverse complement.
AGGTTGTTGTCGGTATTCAGAAACCCAACTGATATGATTTTCTTGTATTTGAATTGGGATGTACCAACTGGTTTTTTTGTCTTGTGTATCATGTATCACATCAATGGCTAATGTGATGCTACAACAGGGATACACCATTAGAAATGGCCTTATTTTAGGAGCTAAGATATACTCTGATGCATCTTTGAAAATCTAAAAAAGTCCAGGTTTAACTAATGGCAACACAGCCACGGGCATCGGTGTTTTTCTCAATGTTTTGCAGGAAGAAGAGAGCATTCAGGTACAGATTGAAGCATATGCACCAGCCACTTCTTCACCACTCTAGGCATTTGGAACACTAGTGTTTTTCTCACAGATAATCTCAGCTACTCCAAGTCTCCCAGCCCACTCTCCTCACAGTAATCTCACCCTCGCCAAGGTGGGGGCGCAAAGGAATGTCACTGCTGACTCTGTTCCTTGGGCAGTTAGAAAGCTTGTTGCTGATTTGTACAAGGCAACTCTGGGTGTTTCACATCTCTAGGGAAATCACTGATATTGCTCATAATGTAGCTCATCAGTTTGACCTATCTTTAGCTATTTTGGTTTAGCTCATAGACATAGAACTTGTCCTATAATCTCTCTCCTGTCTTCTGTAGATCCTCAGGGTGTTCTTCCTGTTGTACATATTTTCGCATGTAGATTTGAAACCAATTGAATAGGCCCAAAACGGATTTTAGGCCTCAGAAATGAATTAGTTCACTATCAAAATCTACATGTCGGTCTCACTTTCTTTTGATAAATCCTGATGTGTCATATTTTACTAAATTTGCCGCTTTGATGATTTGGTTAATTCTTTATCTCATGGATCATTCTAGCATGTGCTAGCTATGAAATGAAAGATCACTGTCTCTAATCATGTATGCTTCTATATCACAGAGTTTGCATGTTGTGAGTAGTCCTATGAGCGAAAAATGTACTCGCAACATTATTTGGCTAGAAGCACAACTAAATTCTCAGGACTTCGTAAGTTGAATAGTTGATCATGTATGCATCATGCTCATGTATGATACGGTTTTTTTATTTTTACAAATTGCACTATTCTATCGAAAAAATAGACGGGTGCAGCAACGCGCACCATCAATGATCTAGTATACTTAAGAAGTTCACCCCCACAAACCTATTTATCTAAACATGCAGGCTATCAACATTATCTGCCCAGCCACATCAGCGTTTTTTACAGGCTTATGTGAGGGGCCCACCAAAGTACAGAACATCCACATCACCTTTCGGTTACCAGCAGTAGGACCCACCATACGTGACCACGGACCCCTCTTTCGCCTGATTTAGCCGAAGCCATCGCTCCTCATGTCTGGTTCCACTCCCATTGGAAACAAATCGTCCATTTGATTCCGCTTCCACCATCTGGAACTGATGAGTCAATCCCATCTAGGGAAGCACTAGGAATCAGACTACTGATTCCTAGCCTCCCATCAGACCAGCGTGTAGCGGTTGGATCAGAACCTGGTGGACCGTTGGATAGTAGTGAGTTATTTGGATTTTGGAAGCAAGTTTGTTGAGATATGGAAGCACTTAATATCGGGAAACTAATGCCAGATATTTAGGAAACCAATCGAGGAGTTTCAGGAAACTAATTAGGGGGGAATTAATGTAGCATAGAGACTTTCCAAAAGCATTTTTCTTCCTTATGAATCACAGTTTATTTCCTTACGAAGCACTTCATGTTTCCAGTATTCCTTCAAATTGCATCTGGCACAAACAAAATGTGCTTCGATCTAAAAGAAACGGTGTTAGTTGTTAGCAACTGCCAACTATAATTTTGCTTCCATGTGGAAATAATGTTGGTTAATTATGATTAGTTCCAAACAGCTAAAATATAGTACAAAATTTCGTTTTTTCAGATGCATTTTATGCTACAAAACATACATGGATGTGGAATGGAAGCATTCCTTTGATTCATGGAAATATTACAAATAAATGTACTAAAAAAACCAAGGCGTATTTCTACGCAATGATAAATAGCATTTGCATGCTTCCTTGAAAACATTGCAGTAGACCGAAGCAAATAATTTGTAGTGCAGCAGAAACATATTGGTCAACATAAGCATTTAATCGGTGCTATATTTCTAAGAGCTTCGGAACCAAAATATTCATGTAAAGGGAACACTCTTTTTGTATATAATGGAAACATTTCATTAGGAACCAATTACAACTTTGTTTTGCAAAAAAAAAACTAGAAGACTATTACAACACTATTTTAACATTGTCGTAGCTAGTGTGGTGGAGGGCACTAGATAATCTGATCATGATGGTATGATCTGCTAATGCCACGAGCCCTACGTCATTCACCGCAAGACCGACAACTTAACTTGATCTCATCTCATACATACTCGATGCATTAGAACATCATTAGGAGTATGTTGGTAACAACGAAGCACAGTTGGAATCAGGTGTGGCAAAATATCTGTACAATAGAAACATCCGGTGAGAAAAAAGGAAGCACATTGTATTGATAAAAAATTTCACTAAACCAAGCAAAATAGTTGTACAACAAAATTTACTAACAGAAGCAACACCAGTAATGGTTGAATTACATTAGTAGTGGTTGAAGAATATGCTAGTATCTGATAATGGTTGAAGCAAAAAAAGTATAAAGTAGCACACACTTACATTAATCGAAGCAAAAATACATTAGATAGAAATATACAAGAAATTAAAGGAGGAAGCACATTGGATTGGAAGCATAGTTCCATTTTATCGCACCATATACAAGACACATGGAAGCACGCAAATTTGATGGCTAGCATGATTAGGGCATAAAGTTAATTGAAATATAAAATCTTAGCTAATATGAACATAGGATATTGTGAATACAACCACAAACATGAACAAGAGTACAAGACTAAACTATTTTCAGTAAGAAAACTATTTTAGCAACTGATCTTGGACTATTGCCGCCAATTACCAAGATTGAAGAAGCAGATCTATGATGCTTAGGAATCATGGAATTTTGAAGCATGGATTCCATGCTATCTCAACATAAATAAGAGTACAAAAATAGAAGCATATTTAGAACGTCACACTATACGTAGTGAAGAAGCGCAAGTATGATGCATATGAAGCATGGATATTAGGAAGCATCATATTCATACAGCCTCAACAAAGCTTGTACATACTTCAAGAACAATACTTTGAAATTGAGGATAACCCATGCTTGCCACCAATACATGCGTGCAATTATTTTAGATCCAGAACTACAATTTCATCAAAACTAATTATTGGTTTGGTAAGGTCACACACGTTTCAATCTAAGACGTCATCACTGGGCCAAAGTGCTGCATATCGACCCTTGAGCATACAATCTGTTTCGGCATGTTCATTGGTGTGTGTCAAAATATGGGAGTTGAAGGAATAAACCGAGACATGAAGATGTTCACTGAAATTGTGTATGGAAGCAAGACATTGGAATTAAGAAGCTTATCCTATGTACCTAAGTACTCCCTCCGTCCCACAATATAAGAACGTTTTTGGCACTAGTGTAGTGCCAAAAACGTTCTTATATTGTGGGACAGAAGGAGTAGTTTATTGAACACATTATGTCAGATTCATAGGAAGCATGGAATATGACAGCTCAACATTATTCGTCTTGGTCGGAAGCATAGAAATTGATAATGGAAACAATTAAGATTGCTGCCAACATGAGGATGTATGCTTTTCGTCGCCTACATACAAATTTAACCAGCTTTTTGGTGACCAATGGAAGTAATTTTCTTGACAAAGCACCATCAAAAAGTGCGCTCGGTACATTTGTATTGTTACTTGGAAGCATTGAAAATTGAAAAAAAAGCACAAATACTAATATTGCTGCCAACCGATGAGGCATATTTGTGTGATGCATCTACCCAGTTCACAAAACATTTGTGGTTGATTTAGTGATCCAATACATGCTAGATGGCACAAATTCACACGCACAAACATGGCATAAACCAAGGTATTGGCATCTAGATATCAAATGAAAATCAGAAAACTATTATTTTAGGAATCAACTAGCACTGCATCATTGAAAAAGTAGAAGAGGAGAGGACTCTAGTTCTGATGACGATGTGGTGGGAGAACCTATGATACTCCATACGAGCTTGCTTTGTTCCTTTCCTGAACCGAGTGGTACACCAACGTGGTGGACCGGAGTCCAGAACGACAAGTGGAGCGGGGCCTGATCTCGGTGGAGATAAGCGCGACGGAGAGTTAGCTGGCGAACTCGTCGCTGACCGGGGACGCGGAGAGGAGTCAGCTCAGCTGTGTGTGAGGTGTGAGGCGGGGGAGAAAGGATCTGGGCGAGGCAAGCTGGAGGGCTGGAGGCGATTCGTGTGAGGTGGAGGGAGAGCTGGGCGCTGCGTGCGAGATTAGGGAGAGAGATTTACGGGCTTTGATTGCGGTTCGTTAGTCCGATTAGATTTTTATAAGAAAGTTATTTACATAAGAAGCAGAACCTTGAGCGTCCGATTTCAATCGAATCGACGGCAATCACGTGGTCTGACATTGGCATCTTTTCAGACTATAGATAGAAAGTGTTTCCCATTATATTTTAGTAAAAATGTTGATGTCAAGGTTTGTGATTTCCTATGCAAGAACCAAAGTCAATAGTCATGCAATGAAATTACATCCTACTTGTGTTGCATTATTTAGTGTTAGTTATGTTTAATGTTCTCTTATGATGGTTTTCGTTCCTAGGTTGGTCGCTTCTCAACCTCTTGCTAGCCTTCACCTTGTACTAAGTAGAAATACTACTTGTGCATCCAAATTCTAAAACCCAAGTTATGCCAAATAAGTCCACCATACCTACCTATATGTGGTATTTCCATGACGTTCTAAGCAAATTTGTATGTGCCAACTATAATTTAAAAATAAATTTCTCTTTTGTGTGCCCGTACCGCTCATGAAGCGGTGAGGGGTGGCTAATATTTTTCATCCTAGATGTGTTATTCTCAAGATGAGTGATTATTCACTTGTCGTTGCACGAGAGTATGTCGGCAATAGGGATTCCTAGTCACGTATTGAAAAAGAAAACTTACTTTATGTTGTCAAATAATAAATTTCTTGGAAAGTGTTGGTATGGTGGGCAACCGTGGATACGGCTAGCCATGGCTTGTGAAAGTTTAGTGGAAAAAGGAATAAACTTTATTTTTTGTTTGGGAACCGCCTATGATATATCTAGCATGGAAAGTGTTGGGAACTCTAAGTTGTTCTCATTGACAAGAAAAGAATGCCACCTGTGACGCCCGGGTAATCAAGGTACAGTAAACCTCTGCTAATGGTGCCACGTCACTTCGATTACTGTTGCTAATCTCGCGTTAGTTCGAAACCGATTCAAATTCAAATTCAAAATCGAGCAAACAATGAAAGTTTTGAAACGCCAAAACTAAAATGTTCTAAAGGTGACAAATAAATCATATGTAATATTGGTGGAGAAACCACACTTTTATAAAGAGTTTATATGCACTATAATAATTAAAAGTAGTGGCTAAAATAACAATTTAATTGCTTTAGAAATTATGAAAATATTAAACTAATATATATTGGCTACAAATAGGTTTGGCAGTGGCCTATATTGATGATACTAATTTAGGTACAAACTTGTTATTTCATAAAACTAAAATAAAAAAAAACTATAAATGAAAACAGAAAAGAATAACTAAAAGATAAAAATAAAACAAAAATAACAAAAGGCAACACCCCCACCCCACTAGGCCTTGGCCCAAGATGGCCAAGCGGCCCAATCAGCCTCGGTCCACCCCATCCAGCCCAACTCCTCCCCTCTATGTTCTTCGTCTTCTGTTCACCAGGGGGCGTGGCGAGCATCCCATGGCCGAGGCCACGCCCGACCACGCGCCGGCCATCCGAGCGCCGCTGTCGGCGATAAGACCTCCCCGCAACCTCCCCTGCTGAAACCCTAGCCACTCACTCCACTCCCCCCTCACACGCGCTCGTATTCCCCGCCACCAACCTCGTCCGAGCGCGTCCGTCGCCACTGCTCGCCAATTGTTGCGGCCACCGGCGCCTCCGCGCGTCCTCTTGGTGTCAAGAAGCTCCGCGGGGCTCCCCTTCTTCCTCTACACCACAAGATCGACACCGGGGAGAACTGCATCGACGCCAACGCCTTCGTCTTCCACCTTCAGCTCCGCGGCTCACCGTCATCGATCCGCTGCCATGGCTGCCCCCTACCTCCGTCGAGCTCCTCCTCCGCACCACTGTGAGCTCCACCACTTCCTCCCCCATTCCCGAGCTCGAATTTGAGCTCGACCATGCTCGCCGCCGCGTCATAGCCTCACCGCCGCTGCTGGACTCGCCGACGTGGCCACGGCCATCGTGGGCCTTGCCCGACCCAAGCACCGTGCTCCTGGTGCTCCCAGGAGCACGACGCACCCGCGCATGCCTCACCTCGTGCCCCGTAGCGCCATAGCTCCCTCCCCCGAACGCCATCGCCGCTCTTCGTCACCGTTCCGGCCAGCTCCGGCCAACTCCGACGACGCCACCGGTCCCAGTCGACGCGTCGTCGTCTGCCTGTTCTAACGCACCCAACGACGCCCGTTTTGGTGGTCTGTAGACGATTTCCGGCGACTTCCTGTGCGTCGCCACCGTGTTTTGGTCGTCGGCGGCTAAACGTGCAACCAAATAACAAATAGTCTCTTGTCACTACAGGAATCAATTTCTTGTGAATCAAGTTCTTTGCCGTCTACCATGGCGAACGACAAAGGCACCAAAAGCGGATCCCAAAGATGTTTGCTGTCTGCCACCGATGCAAAGGTGTCTGGCAAAGAAAGTGATGGTAAAAAGGTTCTTTGCCATCGGCTGTTTCAAAGCGGATGACAAAGGCCATTTGCCGTCTGTGGCTGACGGCAAAGAAAGTTGATGGAAAATAACAGGCATTAGCCACGTTAGGAGCCTAATGGCAGCCTTTGCCGTCCGTGAGCATACGGAAATTTTTTTCTTCCCATTTGCCGTCTGCCATCTAACATCAGCCACATGTCATGCCCCCAAGTCTTTGCGTGTGCCACCGACGGCAAACTCCGACAGCCTTTGCCGTGTGCCATGGACGGCAAAGTAACCTAATGGGCCAGCTCCTAGATTGCACAGGTTGCTGCCACGCGCCCTCTTTGCCTTCTGTGGCAGACGGCAAAGGCCCCTTTGCCGTCAGTGGTAGACGGCAAAGTGGATGTATTGATTCTGTTTTTTTGTTTTCTGTTATATCCCTGCATTTTCGAAAGATATATATATATATATATGATATATATAGCTCCAACCTCAAACATAGCCCATGTAACAAATATCTAGCAGTTCATCAATGCAACCGAACACATAGGTTATTAAAAGATCCAATACATAAATAGTTTCACGGAGTTCATCCATATATATGCATAGATAGTTTCACATTGTGCATCAATACAAATGAAAACAATAACTAAACACTAGCAGTCCACCAATGCTGCTTACATGAAGTGAATCAAACCTGCAAAAATGGGAGTAAGAAAGTTAGAATAAGAAGAAGACTAGAAGAACAAGACTAGAAGAAGAAGAAGAAGAAGAAGAAGAAGAAGAAGAAGAAGAAGAAGAAGAAGACTACAAGAAGAAGAAGACTAGAAGAAGAAGAAGAAGAATAATAAGAAGAACAAGAAGAACAATAAGAAGAAGACTAGAAGAAGACTGAAAGAAGAAGAAGAACTTCTTCTTCTTCTTCCTCTTCTTCTTTTCTCATCTTTCTTCTTCTCTTCTATCTTTTTATCCTTTTCCTACTCATTCTCATTCTTCTTCTTTTATTCTTTATTTTTATTCTCTTTCTTCTTCTATTCTTTCTTTTCTACTCTTCCTTGTTTTTCTTCTTATGATTCCTTATTTGTGTCATTTTAGAGCAAACTTAGGTAATTATGACATTTTTTAGCTAACTAAGCTTATTATGTCAATTTGGAGGAAAATAACGTAAGTATAGGTCATTTTTGTGCTAACCTAGGTGATGATGCCATTTTTGAACCAACTTATGTAAGTATAGCTCTTTTTTATCTAACTTAGGTAATTATACCATTTTGGAGGAAAATAAGCTAAGTGTATGACATCTATGAGAGAACCAAGGTTATGATGCCATTTTTGAAATGAATAAGCTAATTATGTAATAAATGATGTAAATAAGCTAATTATGTAATTTTGGAGGTAACTTACCCTCATCACAATAAATACGATCAAGATCGCAACTGATGTAACAATTGAACCAAGCCTCATTATCAATGGCGTATTTTCTAATCTTCTTATTCTTCAAGCGCATTGCATCCATATTCAAGAGCATTGCATCCATCTTCATCTTGTGCTCATCGCGACATCGGCAACATACAACTCCAATTTCATCTTCTCTTCTTCAATTATTTTCATTTTTCTTTCAAATACTCGTTTTATTTTTCAACTAAATTTAACATCTCGACAAGAGGGTCGGTTGCAATTTCCGGTTCACATACCTCCTAGATACAAATATTTATATGTCAACTTGATGGCCATAATTTTCATAAATGTGAAATGCACCAAATAATTATAAAAGAGAATATACCATATCCGAATCATAAACCGGGCGAGGGCCAAGGGGGACGGATATCAAGACCATGGCACTATGTATAACAAACAATAGTGCAAAGTAAGAAAATTATACAAGTAACTATATAAATCGTACATTCATACAAGTAACTATATAAATCAAGTGCAACATAAAAAATGAATACCTAATAATAATCTTGATCGTCGGGTTCAGTAAATGCTCCGAGAACAATAAATGCATCACTTCATCACTATCATGAATGAAGTGATCATCGGGTTTAGCACCGTCAACATGTGGAAGCCACCTTTATGTAATCGGTCAAGCATTGACAAATGATCTACAAATGTAACCTATTCTTGTTCAGGCTCTTCTTGTTATGGCTCAGGGGTGAAGTCGGCTTTACTCTTGCTGTCTACTTCGATGTTCTAGGGTGAAGTAGAGCGCTTCTTGAAGCTTTTTTTGGAAAGATGTGTTTCTTGGAAGAATTCACCATCATATGTGTCTGGGTTAATGTGAGGTTTATAATCCTCATCATTGGGGGAGGTGGTCTAACATGTGGCGGCACTTCATAAACGACATCCCAACCATTCGGATTTGGATCAATTTAGCAGGCCCACGGTTGATAGAAAACTTGGGTCGCCTGTTGAGCCGTAATATAGACATCATGAGCATCTAAATGGGTTATTTGTTTGATTTCGACTAGCCCTATATGTTCATGAGTCCTTCTAGTCTCCTTCGGATGGAACCGATAACTTTCAAAGACCGTGAAGTTCAGTGGGTTTTCACCATAGAATAGAAGTTCATAAATTTCTTCAACTATCCCATAATACTCATTACATCCATCGCCGATGTCGCGGGATATCCACGGCCACCTATGGGACCAGGAGGCCCCTTGCTGGTTCGGCAGGTGGACGTCGTGTTGCACAAAGAGCAGACGAGCGCACGGCAGCACGGCGGGAAGCACACAAGCAATTTAAGCTGATTTGGGCCGCCGCAAGGTGTAAGACCCTACTCCTGCTTTGGTGGATTGATACTTGCCCGGCATGGGTTGCCCGTGGGCAGTAGTGACTATGCGCGTACGTTGGTGTGGGTTTCTCTATCTTCCAACCATTTCTACATTTGCCATTGGCCTCCTTTTATAGATCCAAGGGGCGACCACAGTGGCAAAGTAGTCATTATGCACTAACATGATAGCAAACAGTGCTATCATACCTAACTCCGCGGGCTGACAGGGTGCATTAAATGCACCGCTTAGTGTCACATCTATGGCTACCCTGCAAGGCTTGCCAAGCTATTTCGCCAGCTCCACCCATGTCTTCTTGACACATCGCAGGACGGGTGTCTTTTGCATGTTCTTCTTGTAGGAACCGACTGCCATGTGGCTAATGGATGGCACTTAATCATCTTGCGGCTTGACACCGCATTGATTGACAATGTGGGTCGTACTTGAGTGCTTGGTGAGGCGGTTTGTCCTCCGTGAGCTCCCGGCAGGTCGTTCCGGGGTGTTTCTGCTATCTGCTTCCGGGGGTGGCCTCGCCCCTTGCGAGGCTCGCCTGCCCTGCAAGGGAGGCTCTTGTCTTTGTGATGTCTTGCTTCTCTCGCTTGGCGTTGTATTGTTCGTGCACGATTCAGGGGAAACACATACCCCTGTACATTTTCCCCGACATCAGCCCCCGGGCCTGAGCCACACGTGTCGCTAGGCATGTTGGGTTAGGCCCTAAACAATGCGTGGACACGTGGGAGGAGAGAGCTGAGGGCGCCGGTTCCTTCATGATGACCTATTGCTCCAACGTCCACTTTGCAAAATTGTTACACGTCGTGGGATCATGGGGCTGCTACAGTTACAGTAAAAATGGTAAATTTCTGAAGCGTCGCGCCTCTGTTCCGCTTTTCCCTTCCTTAAGAGAAGTAAAATCCGAACGGAACAACCCATATGCCTCCTACCCCGCCCCCTATCTCCTTCTTTCGCAAGCCAAGCAACAACTCCTCCCTTCGCCCTCCCTCATGTCCTCGTTTCCTCTCATCGAATCTCCTTCCCTTCCGCGTCGCCGCCGAAATGGGGAAGAAACACGCGGAGAAGAGGAAGCAGAAGTCCATGACGACGGAGGCCGCCGCCGAGGGAAGCAAGAGGGCGGCAGAGCTGAACAAGAAGCGGAGTGAGGACGTTGTCTTCACTCCATTGAATCTGAGCAGCCCTGTCCTCCAAACGAGGTATGGATACCTATGGGGGAGAGCCGTCGACAAGGGGCATGGAGCGCCCGTAGTTTATGCGGGGCAGGACAATCCGCAAAACTCTTATCATTTCTTCTACGCTTACTTCATCTGCGGCGTCTGTCCTCCTTTCTCTGAATTCTTTGACGCGGTCATGAACATATATGGGTTCCACCTCCTTGACTTTTATGCCAAATGCAATGGCGACCATGGCCATTTTTGCTCATTTGTGCGAGAACTTTGTCGGAGTTAAGCCCAATGTGGATCTCTTCTGTCATTATTTTGTCCCGTGGGTGGAGAGCAAGGTCAATCGCTCCGAAATCATTAGCTGGACGGCTCGCGTCCTGAGGAAAGTTTGGGATTACATCGCTGGATTCCAACGTGAGAGGTGTGATACGTCTCCAATGTATCTATAATTTTTGATTTGTCCATGCTATTATATTATAATTCTAGGATGTTTTATGGGCTTTTATATACACTTTTATAAGATTTTTGGGACTAACCTATTAACCCAGAGCCCAGTGCCATTTTCTGTTTTTCCCTTGTTTTAGAGTATCGCATAAAAGGAATATCAAACGGAGCCCAATTGACCTGAAACTCAACGGAGGTTATTTTTTGACCAGAAGAAGCCCAGGAAGTGCTGGAGGGGGACCAGAAGGTCCATGGGCTGCCCACGAGGGTAGGGGGTGCCCCCTGGGTGCGCCCCCTTGCCTCATGGACAGCCGGAAGACCCCCTTTACTTGTCCCCGACTCCAACACCTCATATATATAATGAAACCTCCGGAAAGTAACCTAGATCAGGAGTTCCGCCGCCGAAAGCCTCTGTTGCCACCGAAAACCAATCTAGACCCGTTCTGGCACCCTGCCAGAGGGGGGAATCCCTCTCCGGTGGCCATCTTCATCAACCCGGCGCTCTCAATGACGAGGAGGGAGTAGTCCATCCTCGGGGCTGAGGGTATGTACCAATAGCTATGTGTTTGATCTCTCTCTCTCTCTTGTGTTCTTGAGATGGCACAATCTTGATGTATCGCGAGCTTTGCCATTATAGTTGGATCTTATGATGTTTCTCCCCCTCTACTTTCTTGTAATGGATTGAGTTTTCCATTTGAAGTTATCTTATCGGATTGAGTCTTTAAGGATTTGAGAACACTTGATGTATGTCTTGCGTGGGATACCCGTGGTGACAATGGGGTATTCTATTGATTCACTTGATTTATGTTTTGGTGATCAACTTGCGGGTTCCGTGACCTTGGGAATCTATGCATAGGGGTTGGCACATGTTTTCGTCTTGACTCTCCGGTAGAAACTTTGGGGCACTCTTTGAAGTACTTTGTGTTGGTTGAATAGATGAATCTGAGATTGTGTAATGCATATCATATAATCATTACCACGGATACTTGAGGTGACAATGGAGTATCTAGGTGACATTAGGGTTTTGGTTGATTTGTATCTTAAGGTGTTATTCTAGTACGAACTCTAAGATAGATCGAACGGAAGGAATACCTTCGTGTTATTTTACTATGAACTCTTGAATAGATCGATCAGAAAGAATAACTTAGAGGTGGTTTCGTACCCTACCATAATCTCTTCGTTTGTTCTCTGCTATTAGTGACTTTGGAGTGACTCTTTGTTGAATGTTGAGGGATAGTTATATGATCCAGTTATGTTATTATTGTTGAGAGAACTTGCACTAGTGAAAGTAAGAACCCTAGGCCTTGTTTCCTAGCATTGCACTACCGTTTATGCCCACTTTTACCACTTGCTACTTTGCTATTTTTATATTTTCAGATAACAAAAACCTATATCTACCATCCGTATTGCACTTCTATCACCATCTCTTCGCCGAACTAGTGCACCTATACAATTTACCATTGTATTGGGCGTGTTGGGGACACGAGAGACTCTTTGTTATTTGGCTGCAGGGTTGTTTGAGAGAGACCATCTTCATCCTACGCCTCCCACGGATTGACAAACCTTAGGTCATCCACTTGAGGGAAATTTGCTACTGTCCTAGAAACCTCTGCACTTGGAGGCCCAACAACATCTACAATAAGAAGGTTGCGTAGTAGACATCAAGCACTTTTCTGGCACTGTTGCCGGGGAGGTTAGTGCTTGAAGGTATATCTTTAGATCTTGCAATCGAATCTTTTAGTTACTTGTTTTATCAGTAGTTTAGTTTATAAAAGAAAACTAAAAAAAATGGAATTGAGGTTACCTCATATGCTTCATCTTTTTAATATCTTTCGTGAAAATGATGGGAAGGAAAACTGTGCTCATGTACTAGAAGAAGAATTACGTAGAATGCTTGGCATAAAATATGTGAATGATGAGCATGACTGCAATGTTGTTAGTATAAATTCTTTGAATACCCATGATGCTAATGATATGCAAAGCCACAAGCTTGGGGATGCTATGTTTGATCAAGATGATATGTTTAGTCCCCCAAGTTTTGATGTGCAAGTTTTTTATGATAAAAGCATGCCTCCTATTTATGATGATTATTGTGATGACACGTATACTATAAAGAAAAAAGATAACCATGAAACTTTTCATCATTATTTTAATTTTTAATTGGATTATGCTTCACATGATAGTTATTTTGTTGGGTTTGCTCCCACTACTATTGATGATAATAAATATTCTTATGTGGAGAGTAGTAAAATTTCTATGCAAGTAGATCATTAAAAGAGTTCTTTATGTGCTAGTCATATGGTTGAATTCATTCATGATGCTACTGAAAATTATTATGTGAGAGGATCATATGCTTCTACATATTGCAATAATATCAAGTTTCCTCTCTATGTGCTTAAAGTTTTGAAGTTATGCCCGTTTTCCCTTCCTATGGTAGTTGATTATCATTCCCATAAGTTGTTTGCTCACAAAATACCAATACACAGGAAGTGGGTTAGACTTAAATGTTCTACTCATATTCTTCATGATGCTCTCCATATGTTTCAATTCTTATCTTTTATGTGAGCATCATTGAAATCATTGTGCCTAGCTAGGGGCGTTAAACGATAGCGCTTGTTGGGAGGCAACCCAATTTTCTTTTCTTTGCTTTTGCTTATGTTTAGGAATAAATATTGCATCTATCTTCTATTTAGATGTGGTTTTATGTTTTAATTAGTGTTTGTGCCAAGTAGAACCTTTGGGAAGACTTGTGTGAAGTTTATGCGATCATGCTGTAAAAACCGAAACTTTAGCGCTCACGAGATTAGCTACCATTTTTTACTGGAGTGTTCTCTTTAGTTGATTATTTTTGTAGATGATTAATAGAAAAATTCCTCATGTCCACCAATTTATTTCAGAGTTTTTAGAGTTACAGAGGTATTCGAAAGTTACAGATTACTACAGACTGTTCTGTTTTTGACATATTCTGTTTTCTATGTGTTGTTTGCTTATTTTGATGAATCTATGAGTAGTATCAGAGGGTATGAACCATAGAGAAGTTGGAATACAGTAGATATTACACCAATATGAATTTAGAATGAGTTCTCAACAGTACCTAAGTGGTGGTTTTATTTTCTTATACTAACGGAGCTCACGAGTCTTCTGTTGAGTTTTGTGTTGTGAAGTTTTCTAGTTTTGGGTAAAGATTCGATGGACTATGGAATAAGGAGTGGCAAGAGAGTAATCTTGGGGATTGCCAAGGCACCCCAAGGAAAAATTCAAGGACAACCAAAAGCCTAAGCTTGGGGATGCCCCAGGAAGGCATCCCCTCTTTCGTCTTCGTCTATCGGTAGCTTTACTTAAGACTATATTTTTATTCACCACATGATATGTGTTTTGCTTGGAGCGTGAATTTTTTTTATTTTTGTTCTTGCTGTTTGAATAATATCCCAAGATCTGATATTCTTAAATGTTAGAGAGTCGTCACATAGTTACATAATTATTCAACTACTCATTGATCTTCACTTATATCTTTTGGAGTAGTTTGTTGTTTGCTCTAGTGCTTCACTTATATCTTTTAGAGCACAGCGGTGGTTTTATTTTGGAGAAATAGATGAACTCTCATGCTTCACTTATATTATTTTGAGAGTCTTTTAGAACAGCATGGTAATTTTGTTTGGTTATGAATTTAGTCCTAATATGATAGGCATCCATGAGGGATATAATAAAAACTTTCATATAAAGTTCATTGAATATTATGAGAAGTTTGATACATGATGATTGTTTTGAGATATGGGGATGGTGCTATTAGAGTCATGCTAGTAGAGTAGTTGTGAATTTGAGAAATACTTGTGTTGAGGTTTGCAAGTCCCATAGCATGCACGTATGGTAACCGTTGTGTGACAAATTTGAAGCATGAAGTATTACATTGAGTGTCATCCTTTGTGTGGAGGTCGGGATCGTGCGATCATTAACTCCTACCAACCCTTCCCCTAGGAGCATGCGTGTAGTACTTTGTTTTGATGACTTGTAGATTTTTGCAATAAGTATGTGAGTTCTTTATGACTAATGTTGAGTCCATGGATTATACACACTCTCACCCTTCCACCATTGCTAACCTCTCTTGTACCGCGCAACTTTCGCCGGTACCATACAGCCACCATACCTACCTATCATGGCATTTCCCTAGCCATTCCGAGATATATTGCCATGCAACTTTCCACCGTTCCATTTATTATGACACACTTCATCATTGTCATGTTGCCATGCATGATCATGTAGTTGACATCGTATTTCAGGCAAGGCCACCATGCATAATTTTTCGTACATGTCACTCTTGATTCATTGCACATCCCAGTACACCGCCCAAGGCATTCATATAGAGTCATACTTTGTTCTAGTATCGAGTTGTAATATCGAGTTGTAAATCAATATAAGTGTGGTGATCATCATTATTAGAGCATTGTCCCAAAGAAAACAAATAAAAAAAGAAAAAAGAAGGAAAGGCCAAAGACAAAAAGAACGGCCCAAAAATAGAAAAAATAGAAAAAAGAAAAAAAAGGGACAATGCTACTATCTTTTTCCACACTTGTGCTTGAAAGTAGCACCATGATCTTCATGATAGAGAGTCTCTAGTTTTGTCACTTTCATATACTAGTGGAAATTTTCATAATAGAACTTGGCTTGTATATTCCAAAGATGGGCTTCCTCAAATGCCCTAGGTATTCATGAGCAAGCAAGTTGGATGCACACCCACTTAGTTTCTTTTATTGAGCTTTCATACATTTAAAGCCCTAGTGCATCCGTTGCATGGCAATCCCTACTCACTCACATTGATATCTATTGATTGGCATCTCCATAGCCCATTGATACGCCTAGCTGATGTGAGACTATATTCCTCTTTGTCTTCTCCACAACCACCATTCTATTCCACCTATAGTGATATATCCATGGCTCACGCTCATGTATTGCGTGAAAGTTGAAAAAGTTTCAAAAACTTAAAGTATAAAAGAACTGCTTGGCTGAAACCAGGGTTGTGCATGATTTGAGTATTTTGTGTGACGAAGATGGAGCATAGCCAAACTATATGATTTTGTAGGGATGAACTTTCTTTGGCCATGTTATTTTGAGAAGACATGATTACTTTGTTAGTATGCTTGAAGTATTGTTATTCTTATGTCAATATAGACTTTTGTCTTGAATATTTCAGATCCGAACATTCATGCCAAAATAAAGAGAATTACATTGATAATTATGTTAGGTAGCATTCCATATCAAAAATTCTGTTTTTATCATTTACCTAGTCGAGGATGAGCATGAATTAAGCTTGGGGATGCTTGATACGTCTCCAACGTATCTATAATTTTTGATTGTTGCATGCTATTATATTATCCTTCTAGGATGTTTTATGGGCTTTTATATACACTTTTATATGATTTTTTGGAATAACCTATTAACCCAGAGCCCAGTGCCAGTTTATGTTTTTCCCTTGTTTTAGAGTATCGTAGAAAAGGAATATCAAACGGTGCCCAATTGTCCTGAAACTCAACGGAGGTTATTTTTGGACCAGAAGAAGCCCAGGAAGTGCCGGAGGGGGGCCAGAAGGTCCACGGGCTTCCCACGAGCGTAGGGGGCGCCCCCCTGGGCGCACCCCCTGCCTCGTAGACAGCCCAAAGACCCCCTTTACTTGTCCCCGACTCCAACACCTCCTATATATACTGAAACCACCGGAAAGTAACCTAGATCGGGAGATCCGCCGCCGAAAGCCTCTGTTGCCACCGAAAACAAATCTAAACCCGTTCTGGCACCCTGCGGGAGGGGGGAATCCCTCTTCGGTGGCCATCTTCATCATCCCGGCGCTTTCCATGACGAGGAGGGAGTAGTCCATCCTCCGGCCTAAGGGTATGTACCTGTAGCTATGTGTTTGATCTCTCTCTCTCTCTCGTGTTCTTGAGATGGCACAATCTTGACGTATCACGAGCTTTTCTATTATAGTTGGATCTTGTGATGTTTCTCCCCCTCTAGTTTCTTGTAATGGATTTAGTTTTCCCTTTGAAGTTATCTTATCGGATTGAGTCTTTAAGGATTTGAGAACACTTGATGTATGTCTTGCGTGGGATACCCGTGGTGACAATGGGGTATTCTATTGATTCACTTGATGTATGTTTTGGTGATCTACTTGCGGGTTCCGTGACCTTGGGAATCTATGCATAGGGGTTGGCACACGTTTTCGTCTTGTCTCTTCGATAGAAACTTTGGGGCACTCTTTGAAGTACTTTGTGTTGGTTGAATAGATGAATCTGAGATTGTGTGATGCATATCGTATAATCATGCCCACGGATACTTGAGGTGACAATGGAGTATCTAGGTGACATTAGGTTTTTGGGTTATTTGTATCTTAAGGTGTTATTCTAATATGAACTCTAAGATAGATCGAACGGAAGGAATAGCTTCGTGTTATTTTACTGCGGACTTTTGAATAGATCGATAAGAAAGAATAACTTTGAGGTGGTTTCATACCCTACCATAATCTCTTCGTTTGTTCTCCGCTATTAGTGACTTTGGAGTGACTCTTTGTTGCATGTTGAGGGATAGTTAAATGATCCAGTTATGTTATTATTGTTGAGAGAATGTGCACTAGTGAAAGTATTAACCCTAGGTCTTATTTCCTAGCATTGCACTACCGTTTATGCCCACTTTTACCACTTGCTACCTTGCTGTTTTTATATTTTCAGATAAAAAAACTTATATCTACCATCTATATTGCACTTGTATCACCATCTCTTCGCCGAACTAGTGCACCTATATAATTTACCATTGTATTGGGTGTGTTGGGGACATAAGAGACTCATTGTTATTTGGTTGCAGGGTTGTTTGAGAGAGGCCATATTCATCCTACGCCTCCCACAGATTGATAAACCTTAGGTCATCCACTTGAGGGAAATTTGCTACTGTCCTACAAACCTCTGCACTTGGAGGCCCAACAACGTCTACAAAACGAAGGTTGCGTAGTAGACATCACTATGGGAAGAATGGAGGGGAGATTGTTGCTAGATTCAGGATAAGGATCTCCCCGAATTTTCTGAAGGACAGAAGGAGTGCGTCAAGCACAGCAAGGCATGGAGCGCCAAAGGTCTCACCGAGGACATGCTACGCCCGGCGATCAACAGGATCACTCGCCTGGTGGCTGCCGGGTTAGCCATTGAGCATGTGGGGCAGATTTCCTTCTCCGCCGCATCTCACCGCTGTAGGAAAGGGATAGGCCTGCGTGGCTGTATAGTGACATGGCAGATAGGATGAGGTTGCTTCCGGGGCTGGCTACCAACTTGTCAGTTTATGGCCATGGCTGGTTGTGGGACCAGTTGTTTGGCCGCTTTGAACTATTCAAGCTTCCATCAACTGTCGTCCCTCTGAACATCAACTCTGCCCGGGATCAGATACTGAAGTGGACGCCGAAATGTAATGCTAAGGGAGTGTCGAGCAGTTGGAAGCTACCTACTCTGGATGAAGAGTTTGAATGGTCGAATACCCTGGTGGAGAGTGCCATCAGGGTTGAAACTGGAATGTACAAGCGCACCTCGGATGTGGAGGTGACGTATATTTTGAAGAGAGTCGAGGAAGAAAAAGCCATCTGCCCTGTGGAGGCGGAGAAGGCCGCAAAGGACAGGAAGGGCAAGGGTAAAGCCGAGGGCAGGAGCTCTTCCCCTATTGATGTGCAAACCACGGAGGGGGCTGCCGGTGAAGGGCTTGCGAGGAATATCTTTACTGGGCTAGATGCTTTAGACGCGGCAGCAAAGGAGCTTCAGGAGGAGGAAAAAGAGGAAGGAGAGGAGGATACCGGCGACGCGGCCGGGCTCGAGGAATGGCTAGCAGCCTGGGCTTTAAGCCCCCAAGCCAGTCCTTGAACAACGCACCCGCAGGAGCATTGCGGGTCGAGGGGCAGCGGCCCCCATCCCTCCTGCCAAGAGGGTGAAGAATAGCACCAAAGCTACCAAGGCTGAGGTGCCGTGTCACCAATCTCCTCATCTGGCTCAGGCCAAGGATCCCTCCGCCAAGCGTTCGTCGTACGTGGAGGTGGAGTCCAGCTCCCACTCCAGCTTGACCTCCTCATAGAGCTCGTCTTCCTCAGAGCCTCCTGCGCCATGGCAAGCACCGATTCTGCCGAGGAGTCCTGCTTCCCCGCCATCGAAGAGAAGAAGGGAGTGTCCACCTTCCATGGAGTTCAACTTCAACTCCATGCTCATTGCCAAAGAGTAAGGAGGATTTCCTCCATTTTCTATTAGTAGCTTCCATAATCTGATTTATTTTTGCTGACTGACCTCTTGTCCTTGGTACCGGAAGGGAAGTGGAGGAAGACACAGAGAACCTTGTCCATCATCCCCGGAAAAGGCTCCGGCGCCTCGGGTCATTGGAGGGCGTGGAGAGCTCGGCCTTGGGGAGGGCCGATGCAGAAGACCCCGTGCTGAGCGCCCAGCCCAGCCCCCAGCTTGAGAGCGGTGGCCTGGTCCCTCCCGCCAGAGGTAATGGGGATGACCTACATATCTCCCCTGGTGGAGGGAGAGGCGAGGCGTCTGAAGATGAGCTTCCCACTAAGGGACATGCCTCCCCCGTCGCTCAATCCGACGGGGTCCCTCCGGAACCGCCTGCGAACGAGGCCGCTCGGAAGGCGGTCGAGACGACCACTGCAAGGAACTAGAGGTTTCCACTCTGTAGACTCCTCCAGGTACTTTGCCCATTCTCTTCTTTTCTTTTCTTCTCTCTCTCTTCTTCTCCTTTTTTTACCGATCCTTCCATATGCAGCCTCCCAAGCTGAAGAGGGGGACCCACTGGAGTTGGCGGTGGACATAGGAAGTGCTGCCGCAGATGAGGCAACAGGACTTACTGCTGCCGAGGGGCACGAACTTACTGCCGGGGATGCCCAAAGTTCCTTGGCGGTAATGGTGCACTCCTCGGAGGACACTCCGGTAGGGGGAGTGGTTGTGGAGATGAAGAGCCCACTCTAGACCATGTGTCGGGGAAACTGATCGCCCATGAACACCTATGGGACCGGAGCCCCTTTTCGGTACGGCAAGGGGGCGGAGGATGCACAAAGAGCAGATCGAGGGGAACACGCGAGCAGTTTACCCAGGTTCGGGCCGCACGGATGCGTAAAACCCTACTCCTGCCTTGGTTTGTATTGCGTTCTGGGCTCGGGAGCGAGAAGAGCTACAGTGCTGATCGCTAGCAGTACCGAGCGTGAGAGTGATCGTTGGTCGGAATCCCCTCTATGTTGCGCATGGGCCTCCTTTTATATAGGTCAAACGGGTCACCGACAGGTGGCAACGCAGTCGAGGGTAAAAATGTAAAATGGGTGGTAGTTGGAACAGTGTCTGTATAGTGCTCTATACCTAACCCTGACGGCAGGGGACAAGGGCATTAAATGCCCGTCACCGTCGCCCAAAAAGTGCAAAAAGTGACCGTCAAGGGCACCTCCGTCCGCCACGATGGTGGCCTCGTCATCGCAGCTTGCCACCGTGTTCCCCTGGCTGCACAACCTTCCGCCACGTGCGCCTGGGAGGGTCCCAGGGCGACACGTGGGTGGATGAGCTGGAGCGTGGGTACTGAGTGGAAGCTTGCCGCGGCAAACGCCTTGCCGCGGTGGCTAGCTTGTCGCTGCCGGGAGCTTGTCGCTCACCGGTCCTTGCCGGGACACGTGGCGCGTCGCGGTATGTTTCTTGATATGCCTTGGATAGCTTTCCCGGCAAGCTCCTCTCGCCGGGGTTTCGTGTCTTGAGTGATTCTGTGCCTTGAGTGGCCTTCCAGGCAAACTCCTCTTGTCGGGGCCTTGTCTTCTGGACTTGGATACTTTGTTCTTGAATGGCTCTAAAGGATCCACGAGGGGTCTTGGCGGTAGCCTGGCTAGCCCTGCCGCGGGACGCTACAACTGCCCGTGCACAAGTTCGGGATACTAAGGTACCCCTACTTTAGTACACCGACCGGAGCCCCCGGGCCTGGGCCACACACGGTGCCAAGCGCTGTTGGGCCAGGCCCAAAACAGTGCACGGGCCCGCGCGCGGCCTGCGGCACGCCGTATCCCACTCCGTATCCACCGCGCCCCTCCCCAACGGCACGCGTCAATCGTGGCGTCGTGGGGGTATTTAGCAGCCATTGTTTGCTTCGAACTAAGAACTATATTCTGAGAGCTGAAAAGAAAGTAGAGTAACCAAGTTAAGATCTATTTTCTTGTTGAGATCAAAAAGTTGAGTAGATATGAAGTACCACCTCTCTTGCGGTGCCGTGTAGGCATCGGGGGTGCGATGGCTGTCGGTGGCATTGAAGCAGATCTGTGATGGTAGACGGGTGCATCAGGGGATATGTCTTGTTGCGGTGGAAGAGAAGGTGGTGTGAGCGGCCCCGACAAAGAGGACGAAGGCGCCGATGAAGCGAGAGGATGTGATGCAAGGCTCTTGGTCCGTCGCCGTGGATGAGAAACGTCCATCTCTAGCAGTGGACGACGCGGTCTTGGTAGGCGCTCCCACACGTTGCAGGACGGTAGCGATGGATGTGGTGGAGGACGGCGGCGATGGATGTGGTGGTGGACGGCGGCGATGGTTGGGGTGGCGGACGGAGGCTAGTGTGGGGATGGTGTTCTAGCGCGGACGGTGTATGAATGGGAAAATGGAGGGAGATGTACGGGGAACCATGTTTTTGGGACGCGCCTGTCTGAAATATGGGAAAGTTATGAACTTAGCCCCCGTTTAAAATTTGGACATCTTGCCGGTTGGGGATACGAGGTAATCTCGCATCTCGCCAATATTTGCCTAGAGCGATTTCGGGTGAGGAGAGTGTGGTTGGCGCCCATGGTGTATGAACAGGGCTGACAGGTAGGGCGGTTCACTAATAGGAAAAGGGCTATAGATGGAATTGATACTAATGGCGCACCAGACAAGCAGTGCGCCATTAGTATATACTAATGGCGCACCACCCACTGATACGCCATTAGAGTTCAAACTACTAATGGCGCACCTGGCCCAGGGTGCGCCATTAGTATCAAAAAGTTTTTTTTGAACTAGTGCGCCTATCCAAACATACTAATGGCGCATCCAGACAAAGTGCGCCATTACTAGTTGTATCTAGTAATGGCGCACCGGCAGGAAAGTGCGCCACTAATGTTCTTTTTATTATTATATTTTTTTATTCTTTTTTTTTTGCAAAACTACTAATGGCGCACTGTTCCACAGTGCGCCATTACTAGTTTAAACTAGTAATGGCGCACTATGGGACAGTGCACCATTAGTATTGTTTTTTGTTTTTTTTTCAAAACAAGTAATGGCGCACTTACTGGAGATGCGCCATTAGTAACCTTGATTACTAATGGCGCATTTATAGTGGGTGCGCCATTAGTAAGTGGGGAGCAACAAGATATTTTGGACAGCCTCTCCTACCCACACTCACTTTCTGCCCACTTCATTCTCTCCACCTCCTCCTTGTCTCGGGTCCCTCCTCTTTTTCACCTCATTTCCACCATAGATTCATTCAAATTAAGTGGTTAAATTACCTTGTTTTGATAGGTAAGTAAGGGGGGAAGCTAAATTTATGTTGTTCTCCCTACAACAGTGTGCACATGCACTTTTTATGGCGTAGCTAGATCTATGTATGTTCGTGGTGTTGCATATGTTTGTTGTGTTGCATATGTGTTTGTGTTTGGAGGTGTACCGGTATTTGAAATGCGATAGTTGCCAATATTTTCCTGGAATGTTGATTCATTTCCGTTCCGGTGAGAATTTTGGCATTAAGCATTCTTTTTTGTCCTATTTTTAGGGAAAGTCATGGCAAATTTTTTCTTGGTTCTAAAATATCGTTTTGCTCTACCCCGCAGGCGACCATGGTGCGCACGATGACCGAAGGCGTCGTGAATAGGTTTTTGAGGTCCGCGAAGGCCGAGATGCTTCAAAAGAACGAGATGGAGATAAGATGTCCGTGTGGAAGATGCAAGCTGAAGAGCCTTATTGCGGACCCGGATTCCGGGCAGGTGCGGGACCACCTGCTCTTGCGTGGTTTCATGGATGGCTATCGGTGGCAAGGTGATGAAGATGACTACAAATTCGTCCATGGGGGCGGGGCAAGAAATGAGGAAGGGTAGCAAGACAACTACCGCGGCTCGGGCGGGCGAGAAGACTAAGAATCCCCAGGAGATGATCACGACGGTGATGCTGTACACAGTCATCATGTAGAAGATGTAGGACATGATGATGGGGAAGATGCCGGAGCAGACGACAGGCATGATCATGAAGATGATGATGCCGGCGGAGCAGACGACGCTGTACCATCGATGGGCTAGGTGCAAGACCCTCAAATTCAAGAGCTGCTTCTCAAGCAGACCGATAACGCAAGAGCTGCCGCCCGAGCGAAAGCCAAGATGGATCAACTTGAGTTAGACGCGGTTACTCCATTGTATGAAGGATGCAGGCCCGAGGATACCCTCCTGAAAGTAACGCTCATGGCTCTGGAGATGAAGGTAAAACACAAAATGACCGACACATGCTTCGACGAGAACATGTCATTCTGGCACGAACGTCTTCCCAAGGGGAACAAGTGCCCCACCAGTTTGGAGGAGGCGAAGAAAATCGTGTGTCCTCTGGATTTACCGCACGTGAAATACCATGTGTGCATGAACAATTGCATCATTTATCGGGACGAGCACGCGGAGTCTACCATATGTCTGGTGTGCGGCGTCACTCGATACAAGAAGAGGAAGAAAGCTCCTCGAAAAATGGTGTGGTACTTTCCGATCACTCCTCGTCTGCAGCGGTATTGCGCAGACCCTAAGGTAGCAAAGCTCCTGCGTTGGCACGCGGATAGGGAGGAGAAGAAGCGAGAAGATGACGCAAATGATCCGTAGATAGATAAAAAAGACAAGATGCTAAGTTACCCTAAGGATGCGAGCCAGTGGCAAGCGTTGATCTTCGAAGACCTAGAATTTGGGAACGATCCAAGGAACATCGTGCTGGGCGCGAGCACTGATGGAGTCAATCCGTTTGGTAGCCAGAGAAGCACACATAGCACCTGGCCTGTGTTTGTGTGGATGTACAACCTTCCCCCCTGGTTGTGCATGAAGAGGAAGTACATTCACATGAGTATGCTAATTAAAGGACCGAAACAACCAGGGAACAACATCAATCTGTATCTGGGGCTGCTGAAAGAGGAGCTAGACACGCTGTGGAAAACGCCAGCCAATACGTGGGACGCCGCAAGGAAAGAATATTTCCCTATGAGAGCCGCGCTGCTCACGACGCTGCACGACTATCTCGGTTACGGATATGTCGCGGGGCAGGTGGTCAACGGATTTTCTGGATGCGTCAGGTGCATGGATGACACAACGTATCGCCAGCTAGATAGAGATCCCGGGTCTTCGAAAACCGTGTTCATGGGACATCGAAGGTGGCTTCGCGACGATGACCTATGGAGAAAACGCAAGGATCTGTTTGATGGTGAAACCGAACCCCGAGGACGCCCGCGTACGAGGAGCGGCGAGGAAATAGACGAGCTGTTGAAAAATTGGAAAGATTGCCCACTGCCGGGAAAGAAGCAAAAGGCGCTAGAGCCGGGAAAGAAACGAAAGGCGCCAGAGCCGCTGCTGAAGGTATGGAAAACGAGGTCTGTTTTTTGGGACTTGCCGTACTGGGAGATCCACCGTGTGCCTCACAGCCTTGATGTAATGCATATCACGAAGAACGTGTGTGAGAGTCTGCTTGGTACCCTGCTCAACATGCCAGAGAGGACCAAAGATGGGCCGAAAGCAAGGGCAGACTTGAAATCAATGGGCATCAGGCAGGAGCTTCACGCTATATATGATGATCATGATGATGATGATGATGATGAGGCGAAGCAGGACACAGAAAGTCGTCGCAAAGGCAAAAAGGCCAAGAAGACCGGAAATGACTACCCTCCCGCGTGCTTCACTCTAAGTCAGGAGGAGATCGAGCATTTTTTCACCTGCCTCGTAGGAGTAAAACTTCCTTATGGTTACGCGGGGAAGATAAGCAGATACCTAGACCCAACGAAGCTGAAGTTCAGCGGGATGAAGTCTCACGACTGTCACGTGCTGATGACGCAGATACTTCCAGTTGCAATCCGTGGGATCATGGACGTGCATGTCCGTGAAACCCTATTTGGCCTATGCAACTTTTTCGACGTCATCTCTCGGAAGTCTGTTGGCGTGAGGCAACTCAGAAGGCTACAGGAAGAGATCGTGGTGATACTATGCGAGCTTGAGATGTACTTCCCGCCCGCATTCTTCGACGTTATGGTGCATCTGCTGGTCCATATCGTGGACGATATCATCCAACTCGGGCCGACGTTCCTGAACAGCATGATGCCGTTCGAAAGGATGAATGATGTCATCAAAGGATACGTTCGTAACATGTCACGTCCAGAGGGAAGCATAGCCAGGGGCTTTCTGACCGAAGAGTGCATCTCCTACTGCACGAATTATCTAGGCATCGAGAACCCCGTTGGTCTGCCCGTCAACAGGCACCTCGGCAGGCTCGCTGGATGGGGTCACCGTGAGGGTCGCCGCGAAATGCATGTCGACTTCGAGGGTCGACTCGCCGACTTTGAAAGAGCAAACCTAGTCGCGCTACAACACATAGACGTGGTCGATCCTTGGGTGGTAGAGCACAAAACCTTTATTGAGAAGACGTACAATGACCGAGGCCAAAAGAGGACGGACGGAGATATAATCAAAGAGCACAACTCATGTTTCACGCATTGGTTCAAGTAGAAGCTTCTGTCGTACCCTTTACATGAGGATTCTTCCACGGAAGAACAACTCATATTCGCCTTGTCACAGGGCGCTGAGCACAACCTGATGACCTATGAGGCGTACGATATCAACGGCTACACATTCTACACCGATGCCAAGGACATGAAGAGCGATGGTTATCAGAACTCCGGGGTAACGATGGAATCCTACACCGGTAATGACAAGGACAGATACTATGGAAGGATCGAGGAGATCTGGGAGCTGAGCTACGCTGGAGAGAAGGTCCCGATGTTTCGTGTCAGATGGGCCAAGAGCGTCCTAAAAGAAGACCGGTATTTCACCACCATGGTTATACCCGAAGCCAAATCCAAGACCACGGGCGCAAACGTCACCGCGAAAAATGAGCCATGGGTACTGGCTTCCCATGTTGACCAATGCTTCTTCATTACCGACCCGTCAAAGCCCAGTCGTGTTGTCGTGAGGAGAGGCAAAAGGAAGACCATCGGAATGGATGGAGTAGCCAATGAGCAAGACTTCGACAAGTACGGTGACCCGAGGATCGAACATGACGACGATGATGAAGTAGCAGCATACACCACAAGAAGAAGCACGAGCACCCTACCTAAAGGACGTCCGTTCCACAGAAGAACTCCATTTGCCAAAAAGAAGGGCAAGAAGATTGTGAACAGATAGCTAGCTAAGATCGATTGTATTTAAATCGTAGCCTTCATTTCTCGATTGTATTTCATGGGCACTTTTTGAACTATCATGAATATTTTAAAATTTCATGGACACTCGATCTCGACCCCCCCTCCATCTCGATCGCTATCCCACCTCGCCAGATCCGGTCCCCCTCGCCGCCGAGTACCCCCCGGTCCACCGGCCGCCGCCGCCGACCCCCCGCACCCTCGATTCCCCTAATTAACCACCGCCGCCGAGCACCCCCCG
>LR738714.1:736886621-736903281 GCA_902687465.1 Secale cereale | reverse complement strand
CCCCCGGTCCACCGGCCGCCGCCGCCGATCCCCCGCAACCCTCCCCTACTCAACCGCTGCCGCCGACCCCCCGCACCCCCCGCACCCTCCCCCGCTCCACCGGCATTACTGTTTGATGATATTTTTTTAAAAATTATTACTTTCTTATAAAAAAATATTACTGTTATGATTTAAACAAGTATGAACATATTTAAACACAAATAAGTATCAAACAGCATTTTAAATGCATAAAAAATTGAGGAGCCTGGGAATCGAACCCAGGACCTCTTGGTGTGAGAACTGGTTGCTGACTAGTCGAGCTAGTATTGGGAACTTGATTTAGATCTGCAGGTGGAAGATAACCTGTTGGCTCGAGCAGAAAACAAAAAAAAATACTAATGGCGCACCAGGGTGAGGTGCGCCATTAGTATGGCTGTACTTATGGCGCACCGAGGGGTGGTGCGCCATTAGTATTGTGCCGCCCCGACCATCCATATCTCCTCCCCGGCCGGCCCAACCCTACCCCTTCCCCTCTCTCTCCCGACGACGCCGCTGCATCTCTCTCCCTCGCCCTCGCCCTCGCGCCAATCCCCTTCCCCTCTCCTCTCCCGACGACGCCGCTGCCACGCCGCCTCGACGCCACTGCCCTGCCGCCTCGACGCCGCCCCGACGCCGCCTTGACGCCGCCCCGACGCCACCCCAATGCCGCCCCGACGCCGCTGCCCCGCCGCCTCGACCTCGTCTCCACTCCAAGGCCACTCCAAGGACCACCGGCGGCGGTGCTAGTCAAGGTAGAAGGTACCTCCTTCCCCTCCAAATCTGCACTGGACTCTCCCCTCCAAACTCTATCCTGGATCTCTGGTGAAACCTACGATTCGTTCTTTGCCAGGTCAAATCAGGTGCGCCATCGACTGAATCAGCTGTCGGAGTAGCACCGGCCGGTTGGAGAACTTGCAGCGGATCAACCCCCCCCCCCATCACAAGCGCCCTGTCTTGAAATCAAAGGTTTTGCAGTGCATCTACCCCTGTAATTCTTTTGTGCAATTTTCTCTGTATTTCATCCAACAGTCGAGTAGTCCTTTGGTTTGTATGTTCATCGGCTGACAACTATTGTTCTGGTCATGTGTTAGGTTATTTATCAGCAAAGTTTTTGTAGGTTTTGTAGCCTTGTAGCTCGAGCTTCGTTGATAATTCGATAACCCATAGCTATGTAGGTAGGCAATCGTGGCTATTCCATAGTTCCAATATTCATGATTCGAATGGGGGTGAAAAATGCTTACAAAACATTGTTTCATTGCTTCCTGCATAAGAGCTTTTAAATATATGCATCTGCAGTTGGCTGCAACGTTTTTTGTTTCATGTTTCAAAATTCCATGCTTCACCCAACACTAATAATACACCATTTGCTATATTTTCAGCTTAATAAATCTATAAAAATGGAAGAATTATCGTACTAGATATATGCGTCGTGGCTTGTTTGTCAGAATTACTGTTAAAAGGCTTGTTTTTGTTAGTATGCTTCCATGCAAATGTTCCAGCCAATCTCTGTTAGATGGGTGCTTCTAAATATATACATCCGTAGTTGGCGGCAAAGTTTTTGGTTTCATTTTTCAAAATTACATGCTTCTACCCAACACTAATAATGCACCATTTGCAATATTTCCAACTTCATACATCTAGCAAAATGGAAGAATTACCTTACCAAATATATGCGTTGAGGGTTGTTTGTTAGAATTACTGATAAAAGACTTGTTTTTACTATGCTTCCGCGAACATGTTCCAGCCTATTTATGGTAGATGTGTGCTTCCAAATATATGCATCCGCAGTTGATGGCAATTTTTTTGGTTCCATGTTTCAAAATTACATGCTTGCCCCAACATTAATATTTGTCACCTTTCAGTGCAAAAGTGAGAGTAGAAACATTAGATTAAATTATGAACTAATTGCACACAATTTTCCATAGAGCGCAAATAGATGGTTGATCTCTGTATTTTCCTTTGCCCCCCTTTGAAATTTTGATGAAGCTTCAACACTGTAGTTGGTTGGTATTTTAGAGAAAAATTAAAGAATTTTGAATCTATGAGCAAAACTGATATACATACTTTTGGAAGAACATATAATATAATAATTTACGGAATTACTCTATCCGTTGTAGTTTTGGTAACACAAGCTTAGACCTGGTTCAAAGTCTGACCTCCCAAAAGTGATGTTTCCAAAATTCAATCATTTACTTTTCTGTTAGACTCATCAAGCCATAACAATTTTTTTGAGCTGAAGCCATAACAAATCAATCATATGCCTTTCACATTTTCAGAGTTCTCTAGGAGTTTGTTTTCTGTTCCTCTTCTTTTAGAAATTGCACAATCTGATTTTGGCATGTCCAGTAGTGTACTTATTTTTAGTGTAATTTGGCATCATCATCGATTCGTAGAGTTAACAGTTGATTCATGGTGGTGATGGGTTGGTCGATGCTGTTGAATGCTTCAGTAACTTGTCAACCACATTTTGCTATCCATGGCTGTGCCTACATGCCTTATTATTAGATTGCAACTGTAGTATCATGGGACAAAAACATATGCTGTCGGTGTATGAATTGTTAACATGGATTAGTAGAACTGTTGATGTGTGCACACTCAAGTCTTTAGCAATTCCCCCTTGCATGTATGTCTGTTCTTCCTATTTGTTATCTTGCTCAATTTAATAAACCGAACTCTTGAGGCATGTAATTCCCCCTCAAGGCATGTAATTTTATTGTGTGTGTGTGTGTGACTGTCCCTTGTGGATTTGATCTTCCTGCAAACTTATTTTAAGAATGGTTCATATCCTCATATGCCAATGTATTTTCATGCAAACTTATTTTAAGAACGGTTCATATCTTCATGTTGAATGATACTGCTTGGAGATGCATATATTGTTTCACCTCTTCACATGCCAATGTATTTTCCATGTTGTGATGGACGCCTTTTTTGCCGTGTCCACCCGAGAGGCCCTTGAGTTTGCTGGAATGTCGATTAACTTCCGTTGCGGCAAATTTGGGTACTCCATATGTCCTATTTTCAGCAAAGGTCATGCTGAAATTTTCAGTGAATTTTAGCATGACTTTGCTAAAAATAGGACATATGGGGTACTTGTGACTAATGCATGGGTCGGGGTATCTTAGTAGTTAATTAAGTAGGATCAAGTGCCCCTTTATTCAAGCTGCATTAAACCATAGGCGGCAATAGAGCCAAGTTATTAGGCCCAACTTAGAATTCTCCTTCCCAGCTTAGCTTTTAGGATGCCTCGGTGTCGACAAACCATAAATTATAAAACCTTGGCTTTTAGGGTGCCTCGGTGCCGATAAAAACCGAAATGATGAAAGCTTAGGCTTTTAGGGTGCCTCGGTGTCGAAAAACCCTCAATTATAAAAGCTTAGCTTTTAGGATGCCTCGGTGTCGACAAACCCTAAATGATGAGACCATGATCTTGTTCCTTGACAATAACCAACTTTTTGACCAAACTTTGTTCCTATTTAGAGAGAAACATGGCCAACAACGATGAGGCCGGGGGTTCGGGCGGCAAGGCATTCTGGGAGCTGTCCCAGGAGATGGAGGAACAACTCACTTGTATGAGGACGCCGCCTTCCCCACCGATCCTGAGACGACTGATGGTACCGCCGAGGATGACCCCACTGATGCCACCACTGATGGTGGCGCCGAGGATGCCACCACTGATGATGGCGGCGCACGCACAGATGGCAGCCAACCGAAGAGGTAACGGAAGGACCGGCGCCCGACCATGCTCCGCACCCTCAAGGAGGAAGTTACTGAAGTGGACTCCGACGGGAATCCAACGGCGCCCGAACGAATAGTCAAGGGGTACTCGCTTCAGCTCGGGTGCATTCTCCGGAGCACCGTCTCGATCAACACCGAGAACCTGAGGCATCCTAACCGAGGGAATTTGTGCAACCTCCTCTTCACGAAGGTCCACGAACGATACAAGTTCCCCGCTTAATTTGAAAACACAAGCCTCAAAGGGAATAAAGTGAACAATGCTGCCCTCACGAAGATGAGCAAGGCCCTGTCTACTTGGAAAAGCAATGTGAAGAGAATGATCGAGAAAGGTGAGAGTTATGAGAAGATCAAGGAGAAAAATCCTTCGATCACCGAAGATGACTACAACGACTTCAAGATCAATTGCTCGAGCACTGCACACTCCGAATCAAGTCAGTGGGGGAAAGAAATGCGGGACCTGAACTTAGGGGAACACACATTCGGTCCCGGCGGTTACAGAGTGGCGGAGCCTATATGGGACAAGGAGGAGGCGGACCGTGCCGAGCAAGGCCTACTGCCCCTCTTCGATAAATACGGTGACAAGCAGACCAGGAACTTTGTCAGGGCCCGGTACAAGAAGGACCCGAAAACAAAGGAGCTTACCACGGATCCGAAGACCAGGGCGCTTGTGCTTGTTCTGGTAAGGAATACACCCCCGTGTAATTAGCTCCATATGGTTGCATTTTAATTAATGAAGCCAAATTTCTAAATGGTTCACATTCCTTCCACGGGCGACTGAAAGCAGTAGCGCGGGGTCGACTAAGAGCAACCCTTGGGACACGACTCTAAATAGGGCGTTGGATGTAATGAAGAACAAGGATAAGCTCAGTAAGCCGACGTCAGCTGGTCGTGTGGCCGGCAAAGGCTTGTCGACAAAATGGTCGTGATACTATA
Source organism: Secale cereale (assembly GCA_902687465.1). Classification (NCBI taxonomy): domain Eukaryota; kingdom Viridiplantae; phylum Streptophyta; class Magnoliopsida; order Poales; family Poaceae; genus Secale; species Secale cereale. Next base: position 736,898,595 of record LR738714.1, on the reverse strand, counting down.
ACACTGGTGGGCGAAAGAAGAAAAAGACCAGCTCGGAAAGCCAGGCGCGCGAGGTTCAAGAACTCAAGGCACAGGTGGCACGGATTCGCGAGATTGTCCAAGAGCAAGTGCAACAACAGCTCGGAGCGACGATCACCGCCATTGTGCCTACCTTGATCGAGGGGTTGAGTGTGTGGATTGCGGGCGGCCAACAAGGGCCGCCAACGATTCCTAGCTTCACGGCCAACAACTCACAGAACGGGATGGCGGGGCCATTGGTGTCTCCGGTGGAGGCGGCATTGGTGTCTCCGACGCCGGCACGGGAGCTTAATGCACCTGGGTGTACGCCGATCGGCACCTCTGCAGCAAGCGGCCCCTCCGTCAACTGCACGCCCGCCGTTGGCGGTGCCTCGACATTAGCCGAGCTCGACGCCATCATCACGGTAACTAATTAAGCCTCTCTCGGCCGAGGTCTTCATCTCCTTGCCTTTGACTGGGCATCCCTGACGCCCTACATGTTTTCGCAGGGCGCCGCCGACGTTCCGTGCACTCTACTGCACTTCGTGAACAACGAGTTGGTCGATGTCGCCAAGGGCAAAATCGTTCAACCGGGCAACCCCTTGTTCCACGGTACCCAGATGCCACCAAACTTGTTTAGGGTTCAACTGGTTCGGGTGCTGCCAGGCTGTGACGAGGTGTTACCTCCGATTCGACCCGCCGGGGCCGACGATGATGACGTGATGACCCTCAGCGCCTACCTCAGCTGGCCCCTGCTTTGGCCGAAGAGCCAGATTAGTTTGGGGGCGGGGGACACCACCCCAAAGACAACACCGCCAGTCGTGCCGGCGCCAAATCGGCCCCATGGCAAGACCGCCGCAACGGTGCCGGACATCCCTATGCCACTGGATCCAAACATGCATATGGCATAGGATCTGAACGACGACGACGACGATGCATTTGCCAACGTCGATCAGTACTTTGCCGATCATGGGTACGGTGGCGACTTCATGGGGCCTCCTTCTCAAGAACCCAACCAAACAAAAGACGTGCGCGATATAGCTGGTACCGCGGAGAAGCCAAGTTGCAACAGGCGTCGTCTGCCGTTTAACTCTCAGGAGACGCCTCCAGCTACCGACTTCATCAAGCCTCAGATAGGCGAGGTGCGAAATATTATCAGCCCCAACACACTCAAGAAGGCGGTCTGTGAGCAGAACTCGGTCCCATTACAGGAGAAGAAGAAGGCACGCAAAAGAAAGACTAACAAGGGTGCGAGCCAGCCCGTACCGAGTACGATCCGTGCTCAGGAAGGGGCCACCTTCACCAGAGGATGTAATGAGGAGGGTGCATGTGGCGGGTAGGCCGATGCTACCGACAAATATGCTCGATGCTGCAGCCGGTACTATGCTGAGTCTGCATAACAGTGTTCTTTCTTTGAAGAAGCGGCGTCTCAGAGAGAAGGATGTGGCATACCCGGTTTTCGTGGCCAAGGTGCCAGAGGGCAAGGGCTTTGTGGATAACTCCATCGGGGGTACGATCGTCCTGTGGTTTGATGACATCCACGCTATGTTGAACCTTCATCCGCTGCACTACACCTTTGTTCGGCTATTTTCACTAAGTATGGAGATGTGGATCATTCGCGACAAGACCCCGGACATCGTGATAGTCGACCCCTTCTACATGCGTGCCAAGATCTTGGGAAGCGCTGGGTACTGGCAAGTCGCGAGTTCTTACCTCGAAGGTGTCATTCTGGCAAACCGAGATAAGGATAACTTCCTCGTGCCTTACTTTCCCGAGTAAGTCCTCCGCCTCAACCGCCCCGTAACATATGAATTCTTAGATTTTGATCGTTTTTCTTTTAACATTCTGTGTTTTCTGCAGTGACACACATTGCACGATCATCCTCCTAAGCCCCAAATATTCCATGGCCACGTATTTCGACTCGGACCGTCAGTCGAACGTAGACTACACAAATGTCAAGAAGGTTCTTGATGATATTCTCCCCGGCTACGCCAAATCTGGAGGCACCTTCACCAGGCCTATTCGTAAGTACGGCAAGCACATGTTCTCCCACAATACGACGTTCTGCTGCGTCAAGCAGCCGCCTGGCGGTCAGAAGGGTGCCTACTACGCCATCCATCACATGCGGGCGATCGTGCGGGACCATCATCAACTTCTCCTACCGAGTAAACTCAAAGATTGGGCCGCGAGCGTGTCGGCAATCCAGGACGCGGACATCAGACAAGAATTCTTTCGCATCCAGTCGGAGTTTGCGGAAATCATCCATCAAGATGTCCTTCGTACCTCGGGGCAGTTCTTCCTCAGAAATCAACCATCCAATAGTGACATCGACACAATGCTACAAATGCAGGCTGACAACACCCGTGATTTCATGACTCCCACGATAGACGGCGGCTTCATCCACGCTCCGGTTCCTTGAGTCGAGTCGAAAGCAGTGATGATGTGTCTAGTTCTCAAACATCGATTGGCTCATGTTGTAATTAAACTTTAATGAACTTGTAGTATGTCTCTTTGGTTTCGAGAGTCGTTCAACTTAGATGTAATCGATGTTATTAATGTCTTGCTTTTCTCTTTCGATCGTTCTGTTGCATACTTATATATTGCTTATGTATTGTCTGTGAATTGGTACTAACGTTTCGTTTGGCTAGTGCATAGCGATGCCGTCGTATGTCGTGTACAAGGGTAAGGTTCCCGGAGTGTACGACGACTGGGAGGAGTGTCGGAGACAGGTTCACCGATTTAGCGGTAACAATACAAAGGGTACACCACTAGGGCCGAGGCCGAATCTAGATACGCCCGCTATCTAGCGGGAGAAGGGAGGGAGCGTTGGAGGAACCGGATGAAGACGAGTTTCATCGTGATGATGCTCATCGTGATGACCGCAGCTCTCTTCTATGTGATGGTAGTTTAGATGATCGATATCGACTTGTAATGTGAAGACAAACTCGCCACTCGCGGTCTCGAGACTTGTAATATAATGTTCTATCTTTGTTCTATCTTTTCAATTCGGAGACTAATATGATGAATTGTATTCGGAGACTAATATGATGAATTGTATTCAGAGACTAATCTTCTATTGTATTCGATGAATCTGTTGTTGATGTGTGCTGTCTATATTCTGTCCAATTATACATTTTGTAACCTGTGCAAAAAACAGAAAATAAAAAAAAACCCTAATATTCATACTAATGGCGCATCACATCACAGTGCGCCATTAGTATGCCAAAGGATACTAATGGCGCATCATTAGACAGTGCGCCATTACTATGCTGAAGTTACTAATGGTGCATCTTGTTGTGGTGCGCCATTAGTATGCCAAAGCACCTGGGTATACATGGCCCCCTGGGAGGCATACTAAAGGCGCACTGCTGTGTACACTAATGGCGTATCTGTGGTGCGCCATTAGTATACCAGATACTTATGGCGCACCAGAGGTGCGCCATTAGTAAAATATACTAATGGCGTGGCACTAATGGCGCATCACTAATGCACCATTAATGGCAAAATTAGGTGCGCCATTAGTAGGCCTTTTCCTAGTAGTGGTTGTGTCACGTCTATATGAAGTTACAAACCTGCCCCTATTGAAAATATTTGCCTACATATATTTCGGACGAGTCGAGTTTGTTTTGCCGCCCACCGTGTATGAATGGGGAAATGGAGGGAGAAACAGAGGTCTTTCGGACTAGCTTGAATCAAATGTCTTTTGCCGCCCGCCGTGTCGGAATGGGCTCAGAGGCAGTTGTGTCACGTCTAATTGAAGTTACTATCCTACTCCTATTTAGAGCAGTGGAAATTGGGCCGATGGATTGTCCGTGTAATGGGTAGACAATAATTTCCATCTACCAAACACTTGGCTTCAGGCAGCCGACGTGGGAGTGGACATTTTGCCGCTTCTTTCGAATTTCCGGACAATAAGCATCCACGTTTACCCTTGCAACTAAATTCGAATCCATTTTGTATTCCTATATTAATATTTATAAATCATTCTATGTGTTTTATATATCTTTAAAAGGACGACAAAGATGTATTCCACTGTCATATATGAATATGGTTTACAAATGCCGATACTCAAATTCATAATCTAGAATCCAGTTTAAGGTGAATTCGAATATTTGGAACACTTCATGTCCAACTCAAATGTCACATGCAGCATAATGTGTACTCCCATTTAGATATGTACACAAGCGATGTATCAAGATTCAAATACCGAGTCAATCAACTAAGAATGTATAGAACTAACAGACATATACACACTTATAGAGTATATGGATCAATAATATCAACTAAAATACATAAGCCAGGCCGCTGCTAGGCTTCTCGCCCCTTGTTGGTTACCCCAAGTGGAAGGTGTGAGATGTAGTGTTGCGGAAGTTTTTCCCTTGGCAAAGATACCAAGGATGGAATCCCCAGAGACTCCTAGGTTCAACAAGAAGGTGTCAACTGCTACGGCGCCAGATATTAGCAATCAACGTGGACCTGCACACAGATACAAATAACTTTGCTCCCAACGAGTACAGAGAGGTTGTCAATCCCTCCGGCCTTGTCGTTTACAAAGGATCAAACGCAAGTGATAGTAGTGATAGATATAATTGCAATAGTAAATAATAGCGAAAAGTAAATAGCGGATGTGATCAATGATGGTAATATGGACCGGAGTCTCATGATGTTCACTAGTGATGTCTCTCTGCCAAAAGACGATAAAACAGCTGTGTGAGGTAAACGAATTACAGCTGGGCAATTGACAAGACCATGTGCGCAAACCAATGCTGACTACATTGCAAGAAAGGTTGAGGTTCAAAGCATGGGCGGTACGCCAAAGTAAGTAGACCGAAATCCATCAATATCTACTACTAATCATCCACCTTGAGATATCTATCCAGAACATCTCGCTGGTATTAAGTTGCAAGTCCCACCCATAGTGTAAACTCAATGCAACAGACAACTGCATTAAAAGAACTTTGCGTAAAGTAAACAATCCTTGCACCCGCGGGCACAAGCACCGTTGTTTTCCCCCTTGTGGCAACAGCACATCCCCTAGACTCATGTTTCTGTCACTCAAACTAGTCATCGAGGGGCATGAACCCACAATCAAGCATAACGTTCCCTCTTGGAGTCACTACCTACTACTTGGCCAAAGCAATAAATAACAACGGAGAACATGCAAGAATTACTTACGAACATAAATATAAAAGAGGTAGATCAAATATATTACTCAAGCATAATCTGAACATAATCTCATAATCCATCGGATCCCAGCAAACTCATCATAGCAACAACATAAGGATTACATATGTGCCTCGATTATGTAGGGCAGCTCACGAGGACTAATTAATGAAGCACAAGAACGGGAGGAGAACATCACATAACTACTGGTCATGGACTCATGGTCCAAGGGAGACTACTCACAACTCATCCGGGAGGCGTCCATGGTGGTGGAGAGGCTCCCGGTGGTGATCCTCCCCTCCGGCAGGGTGCCGGGAAGAGTTCTCCTGGTGCTCCCGATCTTGGAAGCAGCGGCGGCGGCGGAACAGAGATGAGATCGCGAAAAAGAGTTCCTCCCTCGAGGGTTTCGGGAGACGCTTTAAATATATGCCAAAGGGCGGCATCGGAGGAGCCTCGGGGGGCCCAGGCGCCCCCCCGGCACGGCCCAGGGGGGGGGGGCGCCGCCAGGGTGCCTGGAGCCCTGGTGCCCCCCCGGCTGTCCTTCGGGCGCACGGTAGTTTCTGGAACGCTGATTTTTTATATAATTTTTCTGGATTTTTCCTGGCAGTTCTCGTAATGTGAAAACCTGAAATACAAAAACAGCCGAAAACAGAAACTGGCACTGGGGTGCACTGAGTTAATAGGTTAGTCCAAATATGATCAAAAGTGTATGGAAGTGTATAAATAACATAGCAATATCACCCAAAAGAGGCATGGAGCAAGCAGAAATTATAGATACGTTTTGGACGTATCAACATCCCCAAGCTTAATTCCTGCTCGTCGTCGAGTAGGTAAATGATAACAATAATAATTTCTGTGGTAACATGCTATTAACCATATAGGACTTATTCATAGTCATATGACAAAAGCTTACTGAGATAATGAATCTATAGTAATTAAGGTGCCTCATGAGAAAATCACAAAGAACTGAAAGTTTTACAATATGACATTGAAAAATCAAATAGATTTGTAATGAACATGATGTGCAAATATGATAAAGTGATATCTAGCTTGCCCCCTTTAGTGAAGCAAAACATAAATGCAGGGGCACCTCCAAGGTTTAAGTGATGACTAGATACAATGATTTCAAAATAAATGATATCACAATCATGCAAAAGACAATGCTACTTTGGGACAATGCACATTACACTCAGAATGACAATCATGCTCTCAGTAGTTGGTGCTTTTAAAAGAAGGTGGAGACTCTCGAACCGTGGCTTTTGTTGGCAAGGTTGAAAACCCGTAGTCGGAAACAAAGACAAAACATGTACCAGAGCTCTTGGATTTAAAACAAAGGTAATAATTATTTTTTTGATTATGCATGTTTCGTCAACGAATGCTAGCAGATAACTCAATCACTTTTCGAGATGGACAAGTTTCGAGGAACGGCTCCCGAATGAGGACGATCACATCCTCTTAATCTCCTTTGTTTATCACTGCCAAAGTTTTCTGATTTCTCATGAACAAAGCGTGAAGTAGGGTTTGTTTGTTATATTATCTTTTTGAGCCGGGCGCACTCAATGCCAGTTCCTTCTCGTGTTATGGGTTTGCACATTATACATGCAATCCCGGGCTGAAGCTTGTCCAACTTAAAAAGATCATGAATTAACCACTACTTCCTCATGAAATTACAACAGAGGCACAAAATAGGAATGCTTTTCTTTGAATAATTTCGAGATGGCACATGCAAGTCTCCGTTAGGAATGGCAGGTAAATACCATGTAGGAAGGTATGGTGGACTCATATGGCATAACTGGATTAAAGGAATGTGGATGCACAAGCAGTCAGTCCGCTTAGTACAGGCGAAGGTTAGCAAAAGACTGGGAGCGACCAACTAAGAGAGCAATGACGGTCATAATCATGCAGAGCGACAAAGCAACATTGAATCAGGCATGGAAGTTATATCGCTACTCAGAAACAAAAGATCATCAAGGCTTGACAGACTTTCTTTACAGTCTTAAATATGCGTGAGCATACGCCAAGTCAATCAAAATAAATTCTCGAGGAAAGATATTACTAAACCATACCACATCATAGGCAAACAAATCATGTTGGTACTCCAATAACACATTGGGAACCTCCCAGCTATTTGAGATTAACCATAAGAAAACCTGAACTACTAAGCGCCATTATGCACGTAGCATCTTTATCATAGACATATCAACCAATGCAACGGAAACAAACTCTCTTAATAAGGTGAGCATGGTAATTAAAGAGAGTTCAAGCAACCAACAAAACAAAAGCTCTTTGAAAATATAAGAATGAAAGCTAATAGCTGAACATGATAGTAGCTATTAAAAGACAAAGAACACACACAGCAAAGATAGACATGAAAAATTCTATGTTATGTTCAAGGTAGAAGTGGAGCGTGTTTCTCTCCCACATAAAGAAAGCTGAGTTCCGACTCGTTATGAAAAGCTAAAGAAAACTAAAAACAAGATGCTCCAAGCATAGCACATAACACATGAAGTGATTAAAATATAGTGGAACGAAAGACGAACTGATAATGTTGATGGAGAAGGGGATGCACGGGGGCATCCCCAAGCTTAGACGCTTGAGTCTCCTTGAATATTTCTTGGGGGTGCACGGGGGCATCCCCAAGCTTGAGCGTTTGACACTCCTCAATCTTTTTATCATCTTCCCTCGCACACTTGAAAACTCCCTTCATACATAACTCATCATAATCTGATTAGCGAGGTTAGTACCCATAATAAAATAATTGTACCTTGCTGGAAATAAAGATATTCTTGAAGTTCTACTGTTTCTCAAGAATGCCAAAAGGTTCTTGCAAAGAAAAAGCAAGCTCTAGATTTGCAAAATGAAGGAAAGGCAAAACAGGACAGAATCTGTGAAAAACAGAACAGCAGGTAGTAAATGATTTGTTCGGGGCACTTCTGCAACTGTAATAAAAAAACTCAGAACAGATGCACGAAAGACAATTATATAGAGCACCCTGTCGAAAAACTTCAGACCAAAAAGATGTTCTGGTGATTTTATACGAATTTTTCTATCCAAGGACAGAATCTGTTTCCTGGACAGCACCTCACAACTTTTGAACTTTCTAGCAATCAGAGGCTACACTTGGCACAAAATTGAAAAGCAAAGATACAATGATGATGCTACTGTAGTAAACAACATCAAGACACAACAAAAGCAAAATAAAAATTTTATTCATTGGGCTGCCTCCCAAAAGCGCTTTCTTTTATGCCTTTAAGCTAGGCATAATGCATAGGGATCAAGTTTTATCAAGAGTAAAAGAATAGCTAGCCCGTATAACGGAATCAAAAGGTAACTTAATCTTCTTTCGAGGGAAGTGTTCCATCCCTTTCTTGAGAGGAAACTGAAATTTTATATTACCCTCTTTCATGTCAATGATAGCACCAACGGTGCGTAAAAAGGGACGTCCCAAAATAATTGGACAAGAAGGATCACATTCAATATCCATAATAGTAAAATCAACGGGAACATAATTATCATTGACAACGATAAGAACATCGTCGATCGTCCCCAAAGGTTTCTTTATGGAAGAATCAACGAGACGAACACCAAAAGAACAAGAATCAAAAGGTTTCAATTTAAGCATATCATATATTCTTTTGGGCATAACAGAGGTACTAGCTCCAACATCACATAATGCATAGCAAGAGAAGTCATTCAATTTAATTTTTATCATAGGATCCCAACCATCTTCTAGCTTTCTAGGTATGGAGGCTTCTACTCTAAGTTTCTCCTCCCTAGCTTTGATAAGAGCATTAGTGATATGCTCTGTGAAGGCAAGATTAAGCGTGCTAGTGCGGGGGTCTCTAGACATCTTGTGAAGGAAATCAATAACTTCGGTAAGAGTGCAATTATCAAAATCAAGGTCACTAGCATCAAGTAAAGTGGTAGTGGTGTCCTTTAAGTTCACTTGTTTGGTAGTTTCTATAGTCATAGCATCACCATTAATAGGTCTATCGGGACCAGGAGTGCATTGGGTGCTAAGAGTTTGGATATCCTCAACAACTTGGATAGTAGCAACAGTGTGGTGGGTAGGAAGGCTCTTAATCCTATCTTCTTCCTCTCTTTCTCTAGCCCATCTCTCTTTAAGTTTAGCCATCATCCTAATATTTTCATTAATTTGCAATTGAATAGCATTAATAGGAGTGACCTTCCTCTCCTCAAGAGGAGAAGTTCTAATTTTAAGCAATTCTACCTCATTGGCTAAATTGTCTACCTTCGAAGAGAGATCACCTAGTTTGTTTAGTTTTTATTCTACACTATTATTAAAAGCCTTTTGGGTAGTGATGAAATCTTTAAGCATAATCTCTAGTTTAGTAGTGGAGTTCTTGGTGCTAGGATAAGCATTGTTGTTCCCATAAGAATTAGAGGGGAACGGTCTAGGATTGTTACCAAAGTTACTCCTATAAGCATTATTATTAAAATTGTTTCTAGAGATAAAATTCACATCTACTTGTTCTTGAGCAATCAAAGAATTTAAAGGAACATCACGAGGATCAATAGAAGATTGCTTCAAAAGTAGAGACATGATCAAGTCAACTTTTTCATTAAGGGAGGAAATCTCCTCGACAGAGTTTACCTTCCTACCTGTTGGAGCGCGTTCGGTGTGCCATTGGGAATAGTTGGTCATCATCTCATCGAGAATGTTTGTGGCAGCACCAAGTGTAGTTGACATAAAAGTTCCTCCCGCGGCCGAATCTAACAAGTTCCGCGAGGTAAAGTTCAAGCCTGCATAAAAATATTGGATAACCATCCAAGTAGTCAAACCATGAGTAGGGCAGTTCTTGATAAGAGATTTCATACGTTCCCAAGCTTGGGCAACGTGTTCATTATCCAATTGTTTAAAATTCATTATGTTACTTCTTAGTTGGATAATCTTAGCAGGTGGATAGTATTTTCCAATAAAAGCATCTTTGCACTTGTCCCATGAATCTATGCTATTTCTAGGCAAAGACTGAAACCAAATTTTAGCTTCTCCTCTCAAAGAGAAAGGAAAAAGCTTAAGCTTAACAATATTACTATCTATTTCTTGGTACTTTTGCATATCACAAAGTTCAACAAAGTTGTTCAAGTGTAAAGCAGCATCATCTCCAGCACCGGAGAATTGATCTTTCATAACTAAGTTCAGTAAAGCAAGTTTAATTTCATATGAAGGTGCTGAAGTGGCAGGTGTAGTGATAGGTGTGCTGATAAAGTCATCGTTGTTGTGACTAGTGAAGTCACACAACTTGGTGCTCTCGGTGGAACCCATAGTAGCAAGCAAGCAAGATAACTATTTTTGTGATTTTCGATAAGAGATACTAAAGCAAAAACTGAAAAGTAAACTAACAAGACTAAAAAGCAAAGGTAAAAGATAGCGTGCAACTCCCCTATCCTAAAGAGTGGAGTCCCCGGCAACGGCGCCAGAAAAACTCTTGCTAGGCTTCTCGCCCCTCGTTGGTTACCCCAAGTGGAACGTGTGAGGTGTAGTGTTGCGGAAATTTTTCCCTTGGCAAAGATACCAAGGATCGAATCCCCAGAGACTCCTAGGTTCAACAAGAAGGTGTCAACTGCTACGGCGCCAGATATTAGCAATCAACGTGGACCTGCACATAGATACAAATAACTTTGCTCCCAACGAGTACAGAGAGGTTGTCAATCCCTCCGGCCTTGTCGTTTACAAAGGATCAAACGCAAGTGATAGTAGTGATAGATATAATTGCAATAGTAAATAATAGCGAAAAGTAAATAGCGGATGTGATCAACGATGGTAATATGGACCGGAGTCTCATGATGTTCACTAGTGATGTCTCTCTCCCAAAAGACGATAAAACCGCTATGTGACATAAACGAATTACAGCTGGGCAATTGACAGGACCATGTGCGCAAACCAATGCTGACTACATTGCAAGAAAGGTTGAGGTTCAAAGCATGGGCGGTACGCCAAAGTAAGTAGACCGAAATCCATCAATATCTACTACTAATCATCCACCTTGAGATATCTATCCAGAACATCTCGCTGGTATTAAGTTGCGAGTCCCACCCATAGTGTAAACTCAATGCAATAGACAACTGCATTAAAAGAACTTTGCGTAAAGTAAACAATCCTTGCACCCGCGGGCACAAGCACCGTTGTTTTCCCCCTTGTGGCAACAACACATCCCCTAGACTCATGTTTCTATCACTCAAACTAGTCATCGAGGGGCATGAACCCACAATCAAGCATAACGTTCCCTCTTGGAGTCACTACTTACTACATGGCCAAAGCAATAAATAACAACGGAGAACATGCAAGAATTACTTACGAACATAAATATAAAAGAGGTAGATCAAATATATTACTCAAGCACAATCTGAACATAATCTCATAATCCATCGGATCCCAGCAAACTCATCATAGCAACAGCATAAGGATTACATATGTGCCTCGATCATGTAGGGCAGCTCACGAGGACTAATTAGTGAAGCACAAGAACGGGAGGAGAACATCACATAGCTACTGGTCATGGACTCATGGTCCAAGGGAGACTACTCACAACTCATCTGGGAGGCGTCCATGGTGGTGGCGAGGCTCCCGGTGGCGATCCTCCCCTCCGGCAGGGTGCCGGGAAGAGTTCTCCTGGTGCTCCCGATCTTGGAAGCGGCGGCGGCGGCGGAACAGAGATGAGATCGCGAAAAAGAGTTCCTCCCTCGAGGGTTTCGGGAGATGCTTTAAATATATGCCAAAGGGGGGCATCGGAGGAGCCTCGGGGGGCCCAGGCGCCCCACCGGCGCGGCCCAGGGGGGGGGGGGGCGCCCC
>LR738714.1:736875625-736886586 GCA_902687465.1 Secale cereale | reverse complement strand
GCTCCCGCCAGGGCGCCTGGAGCCCTGGTGGCCCCCCCCCCCCGGCTGTCCTTCGGGCGCACGGTAGTTTCTGGAACGTTTATTTTTTATATAATTTTTCTGGATTTTTCCTGGCAGTTCTCGTAATGTGAAAACCTGAAATACAAAAACAGCCGAAAACAAAAACTTGCACTGGGGTGCATTGAGTTAATAGGTTAGTCCAAATATGATCAAAAGTGTATGTAAGTGTATAAATAACATAGCAATGTCACCCAAAAGAGGCATGGAGCAAGCAGAAATTATAGATACGTTTTGGACGTATCTGCCGCCGTACTTTTCTTTGCTACAACAGCATCCTTTTTTAGCCAAGCTACTACATCATCTATGCCCTTTCCAATGCGTTCCACTAATGGTCCATGTATATTACTATTATTGTTGAATGCACATTCAGCCCGATTGGCATATTTGTAGGTCTGGCACAGTAATCAAAATGAAATGTCTCCGAGTCTTATCAATTAATACAGACTTGTGCTCAAATAAAATTACAAACCAAAAAACAAAAAACAATTATTATATGATCTCTAAAAGAAATGGTTTGATTGATTACATGAACAAACAACACAAAGGTTATTCAACGATGGAAAGAACATTTCACCTATGATTTACCAAGTGGGAATGTAATTTCCTTTTTTCCTTCAGGACCTTAACAATGTGGTCGGTCTTAGCTTGCTTCATTTTGAAATCAAGCAAATATTTAATGGTCGTCTTGAATACTGCTACTGATTGTGCTGTTTGCTTCCTCAACATGTCAACTTCATATCTAAGTGCAGAAGCAGAATCTCTTTCTACCACTAGTTTACCCTCTATAGCATCAGCAGTTGGCAATTCATAATGCACGATTGGGCCGGTGCCACTGCTGTGGGATGATACAACGTCCATGGGGACCTTTTCTCTTTGATCTTGGGCTAACCTGTTTTTCCATTAAAGTTCCGATTGGATTCAGAAAAGTTAAAGTTAGCAAAACATCTCAACTGGGAGTTATAACAGCAAACCAGTTAAACAAACAAGGAATTAAAGAGTTTCAATTCGATGCTGAAAAGTAGTTATTAACATCATTGTAACCCATTGTTGCAGCAGCAAAGTAGTTAAACAAACAAGTAGCTATTTAAGTTCAGGCAAACAGGTAATTCTTAACAGTAAGTATCAAACACATAGATAGCCACAGTCTATAATAAGATTAACAGGCTGTGGCATTATGTAATCAGTAGCAAACTAATTTAAGCCAAGCAACGTAATTGAACAATTTTGCAATAAGTGGCCAACTAAAATTCCGAGAAGCAGGTAACTAAACTTACGCTAGTTCTTTGTACAGGCACACTGCAACTTCTTTTTCGGTTACAAGTTTGTACGAAGGAGTCCATGGCATCAATTGTTTGGATACACAGTCCCAATACTTCTTTCTTCACACACTGCATTGGTAAGTCGAATGGTTCATCTGGTAAGATGGTGCTTCCTTGATATGTTATATGAGGACGTGTAGTTAGACTAGTTGTAGCCACACACATCACACTGGCTTTTACTGTATATTTCATGCGATTACTTTTGGCATATCAAGATCTAAGCAATCTACAATAGGATGAAAGACTGGCATCCTTCACATTCTTGGCGAACTCGGTTCATAGAAACAAGCAATTCAACCATTATGTGGGTAAATCAAAAGCGCCACTGGAATATTTTTCACTACCCCTATCATACACGCAAAAAGGGGCGATGCCACCATAGGGGCTGGTATGGGTGGCCGCCTCGGGTGGCTCGAAAGTGTGCACCTAGTTTGAGTCGTCCAGGTTGGCCCAGGCTAGTTTTGTTCGTCCCAACGCACGAGCATGCAATGTAAAAAATGAAGAAAAATATTTGAATTTGGATAGGCCAATAACATAAGTGCAAGGCAGGCCCTATAGCAGGCTCGCGGCCCAAACGAGTGCCTCCCATATCGATCGACAGCAAGAAAAATCCCAATTCATCCGCTCCAGCCTCCAGTCTGATTTGCTCCTAACCTAGCCGCCGCTGGACAGACCGACACAGCACTTCCTCGCACCCTCGTTGGAGGTCGGTCGCCGGGGCTTCAAGCAAACAGAAGAACAAGAAGATGAAGATCCAACCCTGGGTGTAGCCTGCATGGGAGGCAGCGGCGGCAGCACGGGCATGGCATCGAGCATGTGCGAACAGACAGTCGCAGCTTGCAAGAGTAGCATGCGTAACAAGCAAGAGTAGCATGAGCAACGAGCTTGCACATCCCTGATTATATCTAATTCAATTCTTCAATTTCTGGCCAATAGTTAAACCTGACGGTGTTGAAAAACTGCTTGTATGCAGGGAATCTATGAGAAAATGAAACCAATTTCTACTTATTTTATAACTCCCCCAATCAATACTGAACTGACTGAATCTGATGAATCTAATCAAGTTTCCGGTGCAAACATCCAAGCTCATGTTGTTCTTGAGCCTGAAGTGTCTAATGAACAGACTATTAATGAAGGATTTGATGCAAACATTTTACATGCTCCTGGTGATGAACATATAGTGTCTAATGAGGCACCTAATGCAAGCATTTTGCAAGCTCCCATTGAAGGATTTAGTCTCTAATGATGATCTGCTATGTTGAGAGAGACATGGAGATTTGCAGGCATTGATGACAAGCAAATTATAGTGCATTTTCATGGCTGGAGGAAACGTCGAGGCCATCTACCAGAAAGTCCCCGTATCATGACAACGTAGCATAAATACTTCTACAATCTGTTGTTTGAAACTATTGGCATACTTGTGCATGATAGATATATTGATCTGCAGTTTGCGCACTGGTTATAGGTGCAATTACACTTCGATATTTTCAGCCAGAGAACAAAAAATTCAAGCATGTACAGACCATGTTTGTAGTCCTTGTACACCATGTTGCATTTTGTGTTTTTTGGTGCTTGCATCATTTAGTGTTTATGAGCTAAACTACTTTGGATCATTAGCTGGTTTTCAAAGTGCATGTAGCTTCACATTTCTCAAGTTATTTTGATTTCCGGAGTGCAAGTGCCTTCGTATTTTTTAAGATAAATGTTCGCCCCAGGTAACTTGAATTCGTGGATCCGCCACAGCACCCAAATCATACACGAATACCAGTACGAATTAAATGAAATGCAGGGACTTACGCTAGCTCGTTGTACAGGCTCACTGCAGCTCTGCTTGCGCTTGGGATGTTCCATGTACAAGTCCATGTTACCACTTGCTTGGATGTGCAGGTCTTATGCTCCTTGCATCCCTCTCTGCATTTTTGACATGGCGAATGGCTAATCGGATAAGAGGAATCGACCTTGCTATTGCACCGGGGGACAGATACTTACAAGGTTATACGGGTGTGCAGGATGTGTACCAGATCCTGTAGCGTCGTCATGCTTCACTAAAAAATGGTTTCCTTGTTTTAGATGATATTTCCAGAAGAACTAAGAGTTAAAGTCGGAGTTATATAGGCGTGTAAGCTAAGTGAGCACTGAAAGGATATCCAAACATCGTCGGAACAGTGCACAAGGGAGTTATGCGTGGATACCTAGTTCGTGCCGGTGTTTGGGCTTGCTCGCCTAGCTATAGTGCGGGTCACTTCAGAGTCGTTGAGGGTGATGCGTTGGCGTTGGCTGCCGCGCACGGCTGCAGATCTTGAGTGGCAGCGGAGTGCTACGCTGCGGTGGACGAGACCGTTGGTGAAGCCCCAGCGGCCTCGGGGGATGGAGGCGCGACGATGTGCTCGATGAAGTAGCACCGGTGAGCTGGGAGACGACATCGGTGAAGCGCACTGATGCGGTGGAAGTCGTCGGTTGTGAGGCACGTCGGTTGCGGCGGCCGACGTTGTCGGTGGACCACCCGATGCGGTGGACGAGGGCGTAGATGAGGTGCGGTGGTGAAGTGCGACCATCATCTTCGTCGTCGTCGTCCGGCACAAAGGTGGGGAAAGAGATGAAGCTAGGGGCGATTCGAACTTTGCCTGGGGTGGCGGCAAATTAGGGATTTGAGCAATCTGGGCGCGGAAGGGGACGATGGAGAAGGAAGATTTTGCAGGGCTGGAATTGGGGCCGCCAGATATTTCAATCCGAAACGTGGAAGCGCGAACTTATTTTGTCATCGTACTTTTTTTGGGGGGGAGGGGGAGGGAGGGAAGGGCGTGGGTGGCTGGGTGCTAAGCGTCCGTTCGACACACACGACCACCACGACACGACCCTGATGGCTTCTCGCCCCTCGTTGGTTACCCCAAGTGGAAGGTTTGAGATGCAGTGTAGCGGAAGTTTTCCCTTGGCAAAGATACCAAGGATCGATTTCCCTGAGACTCCCAGTTTCAACAAGAAGGTGTCAACTGCTAACGGCGCCAGATATTAGCAATCAACGTGGACCTGGACACAGATACAAATAACTTTGCTCCCAACGAGTACAGAGAGGTTGTCAATCCCTCCGGCCTTGTCGTTTACAAAGGATCAAACGCAAGTGATAATAGTGATAGGTATTGCTGCAAATAGTAAATAAAAGCGGAAAGTGAATAGCGGATGTGATCAGTGATGGTAATATGGACCGGGGTCCCATGATGTTCACTAGTGATGTCTCTCTCCCAAAAGACGATAAAACAGCTATGTGAGGTAAACGAATTACAGCTGGGCAATTGACAGGACCATGTGCGCAAACCAATGCTAACTATGTTGCAAGATAGGTAGAGGTTCAAAGCATGGGTGGTACGCCAAGGCAAGTAGACCGAAATCCATCTGCATCTACTACTAATCATCCACCTTGAGATATCTATCCAGAACATCTCGCTGGTATTAAGTTGCGAGTCCCACCCATAGTGTAAACTCAAAGCAACAGACAACTGCATTAAAAGAACTTTGCGTAAAGTAAACAATCCTTACCTGCGGGCACAAGCACCATTGTTTTCCCCCTTGTGGCAACAGCACATCCCCTAGACTCATGTTTCTGTCACTCAAGCTAGTCATCGAGGGGCATGAACCCACAATCAAGCATAATGTTCCCTCTTGGAGTCACTACCTACCACCTGGCCAAAGCAATAAATAACAACGGAGAACATGCAAGAATTACTTACGAACATAAATATAAAAGAGGTGAATCAAATATATTACTCAAACACAATCTGAACATAATCTCACAATCCATCGGATCCCAGCAAACTCATCATAGCAACAGCATAAGGATTACATATGAGCCTCGATCATGTAGGGCAGCTCACGAGGACTAATTAGTGAAGCACAACAACGGGAGGAGAACATCACATAGCTACTGGTCATGGACCCATGGTCCAAGGGAGACTACTCACAACTCATCCGGGAGGCGTCCATGGTGGTGGAGAAGCTCCCGGTGGTGATCCTCCCCTCCGGCAGGGTGCCGGGAAGAGTTCTCCTGGTGCTCCCGATCTTGGAAGCGCGGCGGCGGCGGAACAGAGATGAGATCGCGAAAAAGAGTTCCCGTCTCGAGGGTTTCGGGACACGATATAAATATATGCCAAAGGGGGGCATCAGCGGAGGCCTGGGGGGCCCAGGCGCCCCCCCGGCGCGGCCAGGAGGGGGGCCGCGCCACCAGGGCGCCTGGAGCCCTGGTGGCCCCCCTCCGGCTGTACTTCGGGTGCCGGGAAGCTTCTGGAATGCTGATTTTTTATATAATTTTTCCGGGATTTTTCTGGCAGTTCTCGTAATGGGAAAACCTGAAATACAAAAACAGCAGAAAACAGAAACTGGCACTGGGGTGCACTGAGTTAATAGTTTAGTCCAAATATGATCAAAAGTGTATGGAAGTGTATAAATATCATAGCAATATCACCCAAAAGAGGCATGGAGCAAGCAGAAATTATAGATACGTTTTGAACGTATCAGACCCTGGTCTGCCTGGTGCGCCAACATTTGAGAATGCAAACGAATCTTCTTTCATTTGCAAACGAATCTGTATGTATTACCATGCCCGTGTTTTCCTTGCAATAATTAGTCATTCAAAACGAGATACTATAAATTAATTAATGAGGAGTTATTCGAGAAAAAATCGAAACGGTATCCACGCTAACGTGGATTAGAGTGTGTGTCACATAATTAGTTATTTGAATTAGAGTGTGTGTCACATAGCGATCTCCAATTCTGACGTGGATTTCGCATTTCACTGTATCCACGCTACTTTTTTAATACAAATTCATATGTATATGATTAACACCATGGTAATGAGAAAACTTTTGGATGGATTCAAACATGTGACCTACAAAATAGCACAACAAATCGAGTCAATCTTAACTTTCGAAACCTAGTATGGCACGAATTCGAAATAATTAGCCATATGCATGGTCCTAAGTTCAAATCTTACAATGTACACCGAATTGAAACATCGAAAATAAGTCTCGTACTATCTATATTCAAATGTTGTTTTTAGCCCCCCCCGGCACACATGCTACTTACTTCCTGTATCGGACAATCTTCCTCTCCTAACCACCTTAGGAAGCTATCGGTTTCCAACACACATCCATTCTTTCCCTCCATGTTTCAATCTCTAACTCTCTCAACTACACAACCCCCTTTTTCCACTTTGTTACGAAATGTATTTCCCTCACACACCCGCCATTGCACCCCATGCCGAGCTCTCTCTCTCTCTCTCCCTCTCACCCTCTCGCGCTAAATACATGCATTGCCTATCTAGCCCGTAACCTCTCGTGCGCACGCATGCACGTTGTCTATCTAGGTCACTCCCTCGAGACTGTCTCACTCTTTCTTCCGCACGGCGGGCCACACTTGCTCAAGCTCGCACTCTTTATCTGAGTCTCGTTTAATCTCCATGTTCGGGCCTCGATCGACACACTCTATACTCTCTCACGCAGATTGCCTATCTATGTCAGTCCATCGAAGCCGCCCCCACTCTTTCGACCTCATGGCGGCCACGCTCCCTCTCTCACTACAAGAAATATGTCAACTTGTGACCACCAATATTGGTCACTGAATGGTCACAAATTTCCATTTATGACCTTTTTGTGACCAAAAACATAAGGTCAAAAGCTGGCCGTCATAAACTGACTATAGCGACCTTCTCTGTGAGAAGGTCGTAGACGTTTATGACCAAAATGTGCCTACTGTCGTGTTTTGGTCACTAGCAGCCTCCCCAGGCCACGTAGGCATCCAGCGTGGCAAGCTGATGTGGCACAAGATTCAGCCCGGTCCAATTCGGTTTTCTACTTGGGCCTAGCCCAACAATTCGGCCTTTTTAATGTTTTTTCCCTGTGCTTTTATTAGCTAAATGGGTCTGACCCAGTAATTCGGCCCATGTATTATTTTTTAGGCAAGCCCTTTTAATATATGTATTTTATGTTAATTTCGGTTAGCTACATGGGCCTGGCCTACAATTTGGCCTTTTTATTTTCTAGCGCACAACATTTTGCAGTCAATTTATTTTTTTATTTCTAGCTTTTTTTCCCAGCTCCAGTTTACAGATGGGTACCAAATGTCAGATTTTCACAGCTTATTAATAAGCAATATATATGTATATATCAAACAGACAGAAGAGAGAAAGCATATGAAAATCTTCAAATAACAGCTAAAATAAGTTTATTACAATATGCTATACAGAACAGAACACATGAAACTACATACACTCATTCACATCACAACAACGTCCATACACTCATTCACATCACATCAACCAGTTTAACCATCGAATCTTGCATACCCAGGAACTTCAAACTTCACCCAGATCCACACAATCATAAATATTGGGATCTAGAAATAGACCGCTCTGCCAGTACAAAAGCTAGCTACTCTTGGATACCACAGAACATGCTCTTCAACATGGGTAGAAGTCCTCAACGGAGTTCTACCAACAACACAAGTTCCATTAACCTACAAGAACAGAATGGAATATCAAGTACTTGCATTGTTCAAGAAGATTACAACCAACATATATATGTAGAAGGACATCAGGAAAGCTGATGGAGCAAAATCAAACAATAGATAAATCAAGTAAACAGACCATTTGGAAAAAAATACTACCAGGCTTGAACATGAGCAAGACCTTATGTACAGTAGCTAGCATCATTCAGCATATATGGGCTATGAGCAGTCAACACCTACTAATTTTATTTTATTTGTTTGCATCGAGTCTGCACCTACTATATGGGATGGAAATGCATCTTGTGTATTAGTTGTGGAGCATGCATGTATTATTAACAACGAAAGCAAGGGTTGACACTAGTGAAAGAGCAGACAGGAATATTTGCTTGCAACCTGACGATGTCGCTTGTGCGAGGCGAGGCAAGGCGAAGAGCAGCTCCTCGCTCTTGGCCCCGAGCTTGACAAGGGGAGGGGGGCTCCATGGAACCTGCGACAACCCAACCTGTGTAAATCATATGGTCTTGTTTAGATATAAACAGTAGTAATGAATGATAGATATAAACATTAGTAAACGGAAACATTTCGAAGATAAAAGCTGAGCGTCAAATTGGAACAAAGCTCCAACAACTCATACTAATTAAACAGTTATATTCAACACAGTAAAATAAAACGCCTAAAACACCCTAAAATGCTGCTCGTTCAATTGCATTTTGCTTCTAAACAATGCAAAAGCTGGCCTAGGTCATTATCTCAACACAGAATGGCATGGAGCATGCAGCATCACGAAAACTATAGCACATACATCAGCATACAAAGTTCTGCCACCACTATGAATCTACGGGCATTTTCATGTAACGACGGCATCACGGAAAGCGAATAGTACATCGACGCAAGTGCCTACCGATCTAAAACACATCCAAAAAAACTAGTGATCTTATGTCAGTGATCTTCTGTCAGTGATCTTCTGTCAGTGACCTTCAAGAGAAATGACCCAGTAACTCAGTTCCAGAGTTATTTCCCGCAAAGAAAAATAACTCAGTTCCAGACATACAGTACAGATACACTATATAACTAGCTGCAGATACACTATATTCATGTACATACATAACAATTTCAGTTAATTTCAGCTAATTATAATTATCTGAAAAAGTTTCATTTAATGTGTATGCTCAGACATTACAAGTAATTAATCACTACTACAAAACAAGCAAACATGCTACTGATGCATGACAATATTTGTGTCAAAGAGTTTTCGGAAGAAGTTACTCCTAATGCTAATGATGCAAATCTACTCCTAATGTACTGCTACAGCTATACTGCAAGAAATTATAGCTATGGCGAGGCAACGTCCAAGTGATTCAGCACTAGAGTCCGACGCCAACAGCACCAAGCAAAATTCAGTAAAGCGTGTAAATAGATTCAGACTAATTGGTAAACTGAAATCTACTCCATGAGATTCAGTCAAGCTCTAGGGAGCATCGCAGATTCAGACCAATATTTGCAAGTATGTAAATACTGATTCAACACTAGGGAGTACTAACTTTTTGTGGCAGGAGGCAAGCAAATTAATTTGGGAAACAATTCAATCCCAAGTGAATTTAGTCAAGCATGCAAGTGAATTTAGAGCACTAGCACTAGGGACTAGGGACTGACAGCAGTAGCACTAGATTCTGTCAAGCATGAAAGTGAATTTAGAGCAACAACATAATAAGACAAACTTGTAGTGGAACTACCGGTGTAGCTTTCTTCCTACACTGCCACAAGCAAAATTTAAGGCGACAACCCTATTAGTAGTAGTACGTCTAAAAATCACGACTCCCAAGTCAGCATTGCTTCCTACACTGCCACAAGCAACAATTAAGGCCACAACAGTGCTGACAAGTACACACGTAAGCACCTAGAAGAAATTCTAAGCCACCCGACCCAGAAATTCAGCGGCGGTTGTTGAAATCTTAGGCCGGAAGCAAGATCCGCGTGACGAGCAGAGCACGGGCACGCAACACAGATCGCTGGAGCATTTATAGCATCACTGTATACATCATTAATATATAAATGTACATTTGTGTATACACACATATATATATAGCGGACTCTATACCTCAGCAGGCTCATGCAGGGAGTAGGATGCGCTTGTCTCCTTTGGAAACTTGGTCACAAGGATCCCGATGCCTTGTCCCATGTTGCGCAGCACCTATTTCAATTTTTTTTGCAAAAAAAGGGGCTCAGTTCATCAGACTGGATCGATAGAGCACATCAGCGCAAAAGAGGACAGGTGCAGCGCGTGCTATACCTTGAATGCATCCTCGTCGGTGCGGTCATCCCCGATGTATATCGGGAAAACGTCACCGCGCCCCGCATAGCCTGCAAAGGAAAAGCCATCCAAAAACCTAGTGTGAATATTTATGCAGCAAGTAACTAACAAGACATGCATGAAGCAGCATCAACATTTATCATTTACTATCTGATGTGTTTCTATTTTTCTAAGCAAAACAAATGGGCTGTGCCGTCGATTTTCGTTAAAGATACCGTCACCGTTACGACAATTGCGATGTGCCATGCAAGAACTCACCGAGAGACTCGAGCAAGAACTCGAGGACGTTCCAAAGGCAGAAACTCGAGGACGTTCCAAAGGCAGAAACTCGAGGGCAGAAACTTGAAGGAGCAAGGGAGCGGTTACGAATCGGAGGCAGTTCCGGGCAGCCAGATCCCCCGAGACGGTGCTTACCAAATCCGCGGGCGGTGGTTCGTGTCCTCGCGGATCGGGACGGCCGTGCCAGCGATCCGGCGGCGGTAGCCCTGCAGGCAGGGCTCGGCAGGCCAGGAGCTCGCCTACTCGGGGCTCCGGTGAGGGCGCCGCCGACCCGCAGGTCCGCCGGAGGGCGCGCGGCGGCGGTGGAGACGCCGGGGAAGGCGCGGAGGAGCCGAGTGTCGGAGAAGGTGGGCGCGGTGGCGGGGGCGCCTCCTCGCCGGCGGCCAGGGCCTTGAGGGGAGGGCGACGGGAGGGATCTGGTGGTGATGGGTGGGATGGGCGGCGGCGAGGGGTCTGGATTGGGGAGGGCGACGGGAGGGGCTTGAGGGGAGGGCGAC
>LR738714.1:736852964-736863808 GCA_902687465.1 Secale cereale | reverse complement strand
CCAGGCGCCCTGTGGGCGCACCCCCCCCTTGGGCCGCGCCGGGGGGGAGCCTGGGCCCCCCGAGGCTCCCCCGGTGCCCTACTTTGGCATATATTTAAAGGGTTCCCCGTAACCCTCAGAACAGGACTTCTTTTCGCGATCCCATCTCTGTTCCGCGGCCGCCGCCGCTTCCAAGATCGGGAGCACCAGGAGAACTCTTCCCGGCACCCTGCCGGAGGGGAGGATCACCACCGGGAGCTTTTCCACCACCATGGATGCCTCCCGGATGACTCGTGAGTAGTCTCCCTTGGACCATGAGTCCATGACCAGTAGCTATGTGATGTTCTCCTCCCAT
Source organism: Secale cereale (assembly GCA_902687465.1). Classification (NCBI taxonomy): domain Eukaryota; kingdom Viridiplantae; phylum Streptophyta; class Magnoliopsida; order Poales; family Poaceae; genus Secale; species Secale cereale. Next base: position 736,863,474 of record LR738714.1, on the reverse strand, counting down.
TATATTGCTTCACTAGTTAGTCCTCGTGAGCTGCCCTACATGATCGAGGCACCTATGTAATCCTTATGCTGTTGCTATGTTGAGTTTGCTGGGATCCGATGGATTATGAGATTATGTTCAGATTGATCTTGAGTAATATATTTGATTCACCTATTTTATATTTTAGTTCATAAGTAATTCTTGCATGTTCTCCGTTGTTATTTATTGCTTTGGCCGAGTAATAGGTAGTGACTCCAAGAGGGAACGTTATGCTCGATTGTGGGTTCATGCCCCTCGATGACTAGCTTGAGTGATAGAAACATGAGTCTAGGGGATGTGCTGTTGCCACGAGGGGGAAAACAACGGTGCTTGTGCCCGCGGGTGCAAGGATTGTTTACTTTACGCAAAGTTCTTTTAATGCAGTTGTCTGTTGCATTGAGTTTACACTATGGGTGGGACTCGCAACTTAATACCAGCGAGATGTTCTAGATAGATATCTCCAGGTGGATGATTAGTAGTAGATATTGATGGATTTCGGTCTACTTACTTTGGCGTACCGCCCATGCTTTGAACCTCAACCTTTTTTGCAATGTAGTCAGCACTGGTTTGCGTTCGTGGTCCTGTCAATTGCCCAGCTGTAATTTTTTTACCTCACATAGATGTTTTATCGTCTTTTGGGAGAGAGACATCACTAGTGAACATCATGAAACTCCGGTCCATATTAACATCATTGATCACATTGCTATTTTATTTACTATTGCAAAACACTATCTATCACTACTATCATATTGCTTTTAACCCTTTGTGAACTACAAGGCCGGAGAGATTGACAACCTCTCTGTACTCGTTGGGAGCAAAGTTATTTGTATCTGTGTGCAGGTCCACGTTGATTGCTAATTGCGCCGTTAGCAGTTGACACCTACCTGTTGAACCTAGGAGTCTCTGGGGATTCAATCCTTGGCATCTTTGCTAGGGGAAAACACTTCTACTTACTGCATCTTACACCTTCCACTTGGGGTAACCAACGAGGGGTTCGAGGCCCATCAAGGAGTATTTTCTGGCGCCGTTGCCGGGGACTCCACTCTTCAGGATAGGGGAGTTGCATGCTATCTTTTACCTTTGCTTTTTAGTCTTGTTAGTTTACTTTTCAGTTTTCTTTATGTCTTTTCACTAGTTGTCCTTATGGACAACCCTATTATTGGATCGCTGCTTGCGGGAAGACGCCCCACACCTGTGGTGGTTGATCCTCCCCCTACTGAAATTGTGCCTTATAAAATACCAGCTGGTATTATCAATTATGTTTTGGCTAATCGTTACGCAGGAGACAGACATCCCGATGAACACTTGCTATATCTGTCACAACTATGTTCATTATTTAAGCTTGCAGGTGTATCGAGGGAGTTTGTCATGAGGAAATTGTTTGTCGTATCACTTATAGATAAAGCTTCAGATTGGTATGGGCTTCTCGATAACTCGCACTTGCTGGACTGGCAGGAGATTATGTCTCTCTTTTATACTAAGTTTTATCCTCTTCATGATGCTTATGTGGAGAGTAAGAGTACCTATTTGCATGTGGATCGTGGTAACAATGCTTTATGTGATGCTTATATTGTTGAGTTTATTCGTGATCCCACTGAAAATTATTATGAGAAGGGAACATATGCTTATAGATATTTCAATAATATCAAGTTCCCTTTCTTTATGTTGAAGGTTTTGAAGCTGCACTTGTTTTGTCTTCCTATGCTTATTGCTTTGTGCTTCAATGAGTTATTCTATTGCAATATTCCTATGCATAGGAAGCATGTTAGGCTTAAATGTGTTTGGTATTTGCTTCTTGATGCTCTCTTTTGTTCTTCAACTCTTATTCCTACGAGAGCATCATTAAAGTCTTATGCCTAGCTTAAAGGCATAAAAGAAAGCGCTTTTGGGAGGCAGCCCACATGAATAATTTTTTTGCTTTTGTTGTGTCTTGATGTTGTTTACTGCTATAGCATCATCATTGTATCTTTGCTTTTCATATTTGTGCCAAGTATAGCCTCCGATTGCTAGAAAGTTCAAAAGTTGTGAGGTGCTGTCCAGGAAACAGATTCTGTCCTTGGATAGAAAAATTCGTATAAAATCACCAGATCATCTTTTTGGTCTGAATTTTTTCGACAACGTTCTCTATATAATTTACTTTCGTGCGTCAGTTCTGAGTTTTTTGATTTGAGTTGAGAAGTATCCCGAACAGACCAATTACTGCCTGCTGTTCTGATTTTCACAGATTTTGTCCTGTTTTGCCTTACCTTCACTTTGCAAATTAAGAACTTGCTTTTTCTTTGCAAAAACCTTTTGGCAATCTTGAGAAACAGTAGAACTTCAAGAATATCCTTATTTCCAGCAAGTTATAATTATTTTATTAAGGGTACTAACCTCGCTAATCAGATTATGATGAGTTGTGTATGAAGGGAGTTTTCAAGTGTGCGAGGGAAGATGATAAAAAGATTTAGGAGTGTCAAGCGCTCAAGCTTGGGGATGCCCCCATGCACCCCCAAGAAATATTCAAGGAGACTCAAGCGTCTAAGCTTGGGTATGCCCCCGTGCATCCCCTTCTCCATCAACATTATCAGTTCGTCTTTCGTTTCGCTATATTTTTATCACTTCATGTGTTATGTGCTATGCTTGGAGCGTCTTGCTTTTAGTTTTCTTTTTAGTTTTTCATAACGAGTCGGAACCCAGCATTCCCTTCATGTCTATCTATGCTGTGTGTGTTCTTTGTCCTTTAAATAGCTACTATCGTGCTTTGCTCTTAGTATTCATGCTTATCTTTTCAAGAGCTTCTATCTAGTTGGTTGCTTGAACTCTCTTTAATTACCATCCTCACCTTATTAAGAGAGTTTGCTTCCGTTGCATGGGTTAATGTGTCTATGATAAAGATGCTACTTTCATGATGGTGCATAGTAGTTCAGGTTTTCTTTTGGTTAATCTCAAATAGCTGGGGGGTTCCCAATGTGTTATTGGAGTACCAACTTGGTTTGTTTGCCTATGATGTGGTATGGTTCAGTAATATCTTCCTTCGAGAATTTATTTTGATTGACTTGGCGTATGCTCACGCATATTTAAGACTGTAAAGAAAGTCTGTCAAGCCTTGATGATCTTTTGTTTCTGAGTAGCGATATAACTACCATGCCTGATTCAATATTGCTTTGTCGCTCTGCATGATTATGACCGTCATTGCTCTCTTAGTTGGTTGCTCCCAGCCTTTTGCTAACCTCCACCTGCACTAAGCAAATTAACCATGCAATACATAGCTCATGGGAAAGTAGCCTTAAAACTATTGTGGTAAAGAATATGTTGCCTATGTATCTTATTTCTTATGAGTTGCTTGCTGAGCGGTAACCATGTTTCTGGGGACGCCATCAACTGTCACACTTTTGTTGAATATAATGTGAGTTGCTATGCATGTTCGTCTTGTCTGAAGTAAGGGTGATTTACTATGGGTTGAATAACTATGCATATTGTTAGAAAAGAACATTGGGCCGCCAACCAAAGCCATGCATCATGGTGGAAGTTTTAGCTTGAACCTTAATCCTCAATCTCTCATGAGAATATGCTTATGCATTAAAGAGGAGTCCATCATCTATTTTCTATGTTGTCCCGGTATGGATGTCCTCAAGTTGAGATCTATCAAAAATGAGAAATCAAATGCGATCTATCTCCTTGGACCTTTGTACAGGTGGCATAGAGGTACCCCTTTGTGACACTTGGTTAAAACATATGCAATGCAATGATAACCCATGGGGATCCGAGCTAATTAGGACAAGGAGCGAGCACTATTAGTATTCGATGCATGAGGCTTGCAACTTATAGGATGTTTTATACATGACACATATGAAGTACTACTACCGTTGACACAATTGCTTCCATGTTTCAAAATAAAAAGCTCTAGCACTTCAAGCACCAACTACTGAGAGCATGATTGTCATTCTGAGTGTAATATGCATTGTCCCAAAGTAGCATTGTCTTTTGCATGATTGTGATAGCGTTTATTCTGAAATGATTGTATCTAGTCATCACTTAAACCTTGAAGGTGCCCTTGCATTTATGTTTTGCATCACTAAAGGGGGCAAGCTAGATATCACTTGATCATATTTGCACATCATGTTCATTGCAAATCTTTTTGATATTTTAGTTTCATGTTGTAAAACTTTCAGTCATTTGTGATTTTCTCTTGAGACAACTTAATTACATTAGAATCATTGTCTCAGTAAGCTTTTGTCATATGGCTATGAGAAAGTCCTATATGGTTAATAGCATGTCACCACAGAAATTATTCTTGTTATCATTTACCTACTCGAGGACGAGCAGGAATTAAGCTTGGGGATGTTGATACGTCCAAAACGTATCTATAATTTCTGGTTGCTCCATGCCACTTTTGATCATATTTGGACTAACTTACTAATCCAGTGCACCCCAGTGCCAGTTTCTTTTTTCGGCTGTTTTTGTATTTCAGGTTTTCACGTTTCGAGAACTGCCCAGAAAAATCCAGAAAAATTATATAAAAAATCACCGAACCGGAAACAACACTGCGTCCGAAGGGCAGCCTGGGGGGCCACAGGGGCTCCAGGCGCCCTGTGGGCGCCCCCCCCTTGGGCCGCGCCGGGGGGCGCCTGGGCCCCCCGAGGCTCCCCCGGGGCCCTACTTTGGCATATATTTAAAGGGTTCCCCATAACCCTCAGAACAGGACTTCTTTTCGCGATCCCTTCTTTGTTCCGCCGCCGCCGCCGCTTCCAAGATCGGGAGCACCAGGAGAACTCTTCCCGGCACCCTGTCGGAGGGGAGGATCACCACCGGGAGCTTCTCCACCACCATGGACGCCTCCCGGATGACTCGTGATTAGTCTCCCTTGGACCATGAGTCCATGACTAGTAGCTATGTGATGTTCTCCTCCCGTTCTTGTGCTTCACTAATTAGTCCTCGTGAGCTGCCCTACATGATCGAGGCACCTATGTAATCCTTATGCTGTTGCTATGTTGAGTTTGCTGGGATCCGATGGATTATGAGATTATGTTCAGGTTGATCTTGAGTAATATATTTGATTCACCTCTTTTATATTTTAGTTCATAAGTAATTCTTGCATGTTCTCCGTTGTTATTTATTGCTTTGGCCGAGTAATAGGTAGTGACTCCAAGAGGGAATGTTATGCTCGATTGTGGGTTCATGCCCCTCGATGACTAGCTTGAGTGACAGAAACATGAGTCTAGGGGATGTGCTGTTGCCACAAGGGGGAAAACAACGGTGCTTGTGCCCGCGGGTGCAAGGATTGTTTACTTTACGCAAAGTTCTTTTAATGCAGTTGTCTGTTGCATTGAGTTTACACTATGGGTGGGACTCGCAACTTAATACCAGCGAGATGTTCTAGATAGATATCTCAAGGTGGATGATTAGTAGTAGATATTGATGGATTTCGGTCTACTTACTTTGGTGTACCGCCCATGCTTTGAACCTCAACCTTTCTTGCAATGTAGTCAGCATTGGTTTGCGTTCGTGGTCCTGTCAATTGCCCAGCTGTAATTTGTTTACCTCACATAGCTCTTTTATCGTCTTTTGGGAGAGAGACATCACTAGTGAACATCATGAGACTCCGGTCCATATTTTCATCATTGATCACATACACTATTTAGTTTTCGCTATTTTGGGGCTATTTGGAATCCCTCCAGCTCCGTGAAATCCTGAGAGTTGCCGAGCTGGTAAACAGACGCTCCGAGAATTTCAACTACAACTCCATCTGCTCCGGGAGTGGAACTATGGAGTGGAGTACATCCGAACAGGGCCTTTATTTACTATTGCAAAACACTATCTATCACTACTATCATATTGCTTTTAAACCTTTGTGAACTACAAGGCTGGAGAGATTGACAACCTCTCTGTACTCGTTGGGAGCAAAGTTATTTGTATCTGTGTGCAGGTCCACGTTGATTGCTAATTGCGCCGTTAGCAGTTGACACCTACCTGTTGAACCTAGGAGTCTCTGGGGATTCGATCCTTGGCATCTTTGCTAGGGGAAAACACTTCTACTTACTGCATCTTACACCTTCCACTTGCTGTAACCAACGAGGGGTTCGAGGCCCATCAGCACCTTCTTGGTCTCTGGCGGAGCTGCCATCGTCTTCTTACACTTGCCGGTGGAGCTCGATGGTGCGTCCTCGTCGGCAGCGCAGCACTCCGAAGAGGTGCGCTTGCCGGAGTGGGCCCCAGAGCTCTTGCCGGACTTGGTCTTCTTCCTCCCCCCGGGAGCTTCTGCGGCAAGTGTCTTGCTATCTGTTGCGGCTGCTGCATCCCGGTAAATCTTGTCGGCACAGATAAGGGCATCCTTCTTGTCGCTAGGGACAGAGATGACGCCTATCGGGACTGGCATCTTGAGCATGTTGTAGGCATAGTGAGAGGCTGCCATGAACGTGGCGAGTGCTGGACGGCCAAGTATCCCATTGTAAGGCAATGGGAAATCGGCAACGTCAAAAGTGACCCTCTCGGTCCTGAAGTTCAGCTCGCCGCCAAATGTTACCGGCAGCGTGATCATTCCCTTTGGCTTGCTCCTCCCCGGGTTTATTCCTTGGAACGGGCCGGTCTCTTCGAGCTCGCTGTCAGGGATCTGGAGTTTCTGGATCACAGCGGAGGAGATCAGGTTCAAGCCGGCCCCGCCGTCAACTAACATCTTAGTGACCTTGAGGTTGCGGATAGTTGGTGAAACCAACATCGGCAAGCACCCGACCGCAGTCGTGCGATCAGGGTGGTCCTCAATGTCAAAGACGATAGGCGTGCTGGACCATTTCAGAAGTTTGCGCGATTCGACAGGTGGTTTTGCCGCATTGACTTCCCGCACCCACTGTTTGAGTTGGCGGTGTGAAGTATGCAGAGAAGCACCGCCGTCAACGAACAAAACCTCTGTGGCTTTATGAAACTCCTACTCACTGGTCTCTCCATCATCCATGTCTTCGTCGTCGTCGTTGTCTTCGTCCTTGTCGCCGCCGCGGGGAGGTCTGTCTCCTTGCCGCTGCTTGGCCATGCCGCGGCGTCCTCCCCGGCCGTTGAATGGCTGCTTCTTGCCCGATCCTCCATCACCTCCTTGGGCCTTCTCCTTGTCGCGCCGCTCGTACTCAGCCATCTGCTGCTCGACGAGCTACTCGATCCTCTTGCAGTTCTGGAGATCATGACCCTTGGTGCGGTGGATGTTGCAATACTGCTTCTCGGTGCCGTCCTGCTTGTCGGTGGCCGCCACAGCCTGGCAGTTGGTGCATGCGGCAGTCTCCTTGCCGGAGCTACCAACTTGGGCTTTCTTGGCGCCACCTTCCTTGCCGGACTGCTCAACGACTAGCACCACTTTGTTCTTCTTCTTCCTGTTGTTCCGCCGCCGGTTTTTCTTTGCCGGGGCGGCATCCTCACTGTCAGATCCTCCGGCTCCTGTATCCTCTCCGGGGAGTTTCCTCCCCTCCTCAGCGCGTGCACACTTGTCGGCCAGGGCATACAGCTCGCTGATGTCCCTGATCTTGCACATCGCCATCTCCTCCCTCATCCTGCGGTTACGCACGTTCTGATGGAACGCGCTGATAACCACGGTAGGGTGGACGTCTGGAATGTTGTGCTGTACACGGCTGAATCTTTGGATATACTTGCGCAGAGGTTCTCCTTCCTTCTGGGCGAGCAGGTGTAGGTCACTTTCCTGACCATGAGGTTTGTGGCCGCCCGTAAAGGCGCCGACAAACTGATGGCAGAGGTCTGCCCAAGAAGAAATGGAGTTGTCCGGCAAATGCATGAGCCAAGACCTGACGTTGGGTTTGAGTACCAGAGGGAAGTAGTTGGCAAGGATTTTGTCGTCTCGCCCCCCGGCAGCTTGCACCGCGATGGTGTAGATGCCGAGGAACTCCGACGGATGCGTCTTGCCGTCGTACTTCTCCGGCACATCTGGCTTGGAATTTTTCATGCTGGGCCACTGGACTTGCCGCAGCTCACGAGTGAACGCAGGACAACCTACCGCATACGGCAAGTCGCTTGGTCCCCCTGGCGCTTGCATGTCGATAGTGGGCCCAGCGCGCTGGTCTGACTGATGCCGCGGTTCTCTTCGGCGCTCAATGCGAGTACGAGCATCTTCTTGTCGGCGATCTTGAAGAACTTGGCGCTGATCGCGACGAGTTCGCGGATCCGATGACGTGGTGGAGTCGCTGTCGAGGTTGACCCGGCGAGTCGGTGATCTTGGCCATCGGGGCGGAGAGTGCACGGTGGTTGCACCCCCAGCGGTTTTGTCGCCATCGGCCCGCGCCTGGCTGACTTGCTGCGGCTGCGTCGTGCTTGGCTGCTGCGGAGTGTAACCGTTGGCGAAGGCGATGAGACTCTGAATGGTGGTCCTCCAGTCGTCGGCCTTGTCTGCCGCTGGAGGGAAATCCAGAAGCAGTTGAGCTCGTGCTAGAGCTTCTGCTGGAGTGGCGGGTAGCGGTGGCGAGCGGTGCGAGGAGCGGGATATGCTCGGACTTCTAACCGTGTTAGAAGGAGCAGCATTCCGTCCAGGCGACTGTGCCTTGCTCGTGCCAACATGTTGGCGCGCATGCTGGCCTTTAAGTAGGCGCCCGGCTCAGGCTCGTCGGAGCTGGGGGCTGCGGCAGCGGCGGAGGGCTCGGCGATCGGTGTAGCGCCTGGCGCTCCTGCAGCCTCAGGGCCGTCGGTGCGATTGCCAGCCCCTTCGCCGGCTGCTGCGTCGGCAGCCTTGGCGGCCCCTTCGCCGGCTGCTGCGTCGGCAGCCTTGGCGGCCTCTACGCCGGTGGGATCGTCTGCACCGACCGTTTCTTCGGCAACGGCGGTGTCGTCAGCAGCGACCTCCGTCTCCATTGGCTCAGCCGCGGATGGGTCTGACAGAAGAAAAGAAAAGACAAAAAGTCAAGCAAATATCCGAAAAGAAGAATCAAAAGAAGAAAAGCCAAGGGAAGCTTGAAGCAAGGGGACTACCTGCGCGGGCCGGCTCCGCGGTGAGGTTCCTTGCCGGGGAGCTCTCCCTCGGCGGCGTGGTTGTATCTCCCGCCGGCGGAGGGCCGCTAGCGCCATCCCTCGCCGGAGAGCTCGCCCTTGGCGGTGTATTCGCCCTTGGCGGAGAATTCGTCCTTGGCGGAGGACTCTCCCTTGCCGGAGAGCTTCCCCTTGGCGGTGTGGTCGAAGCGTGCGGCACGTCGGGGGCGGTCTCCTGGCGCTCCTGATGCTGCTGCTCTGCTCCTACACGAATCAACGAACAAGACGTCAGCAAAGCACAAGCGCCCACGCGCGCCTAACAGCAGAAGATGAACCACAGTTACGCTGGGGGCTGCGCTGAAGATCAGTCGCCGGGTCCGGCAAGTTTGTTTCCGGCGCACCCCCTGCCGTCGCGGCGGGCTCGTCCTCGATGACAATCACCGGGGCCTTGGCTCTCTTTGCCGCCCTCTGGGCCAGAGTTCTGAAAAAGAAGAACAGGTCCAGAGTTAGGCAACAGAGATACAAGACAAAGAACAAGCTGAAAGTTGAAGAAATACAAGAACGTCACAGACTTACTCTTCTTCCTCCTCGTCGGAGCTAAGCGCGGAGAAGTCAAAATCTGGCTCACGCGTCCCGGCGCGAGAAGGCGGAGGAGTGGGCTCCCTCGGCCGCTTAGCGGGAGCAAGGGCGGTGGTCTGAGAAGACCCCGCCCCGGTTGCCGCCGAGGCACGAGGGGCGGCAGGAACAGAGGTGCCAGTCCGGGAAGATCCCGCTCCAGTCGCCGCGGAAGCGCGAGGTGCTCCCGTGGCAACCTTGCTTGCCGTGGTGGCGTGTGTCGCGCGGCGCGGCGGCTGTTGGCCCGTCTGCCGCTCCGTTACGACCCCGGCCTTGCGGAGACGTCTTCTAGGTGGAGCTGGAGGCTCTGCTGGTGGTGACGAGCTGCCTGAAGACGAGGACGAAGAGGAGTCGATCTCCAGTGAGCCGCTCGTGTCCTCGGCGGGCCCGCTCGACTCGACGCCCTGCTCGGCGGGCTCGCTTGGCTCGGCGTCTTGCCCGGCAACCTTCCTCGCGTTGAGAAACTCGTCTCGCTCGGCAAGGCTTGCTGCCTCCGCTGCCTCCGCCTCCTCCACGGTGTATCCGAACTCGCCCGCGGCCGCGGCTGCCCCCGCCTCTTCCATCCTGGTGGCGATGTACGCCACCTCCCTGTCGGTGGTGTCGCGGGTGAGGCCCTTCTTCTCGTCGGAGTTAATTGGCGTTTCTTCCAAGTTGTCGAAGAATGCCTGCACAGCTTCGTCGGTAGGCTCTTGCCAAGTGGCGTCAATCCCGTGCGAGTCGCACAGCGGCATCATTGCGCGGATGCGGCTGAGCGCGGAGCTGTTGCACAGCGGAACGACGCCTTGCGGCAACCTGAACCATTCGGGATGGTCGGGGTCGTACTTGAACAACTCCTGAAGCATCCCGTTGAGCTCCAAGACCGTGAAGTTATAGCTGAGGCCCGGGCGCAGCCTCATGATATCTGCCGCGTTCACGAACTCCCAAGCGGGCCTCTTCCTATCCT
>LR738714.1:736794242-736846070 GCA_902687465.1 Secale cereale | reverse complement strand
CACACATGCTACTTACTTCCTGTATCGGACAATCTTCCTCTCCTAACCACCTTAGGAAGCTATCGGTTTCCAACATACATCCATTCTTTCTCTCCATGTTTCAATCTCTAACTCTCTCAACTACACAACCCCCTTTTTCCACTCTGTTACGAAATGTATTTCCCTCACACACCCGCCATTGCACCCCATGCCGAGCTCTCTCTCTCTCTCTCCCTCTCACCCTCTCGGGCTAAATACATGCATTGCCTATCTAGCCCCCAACCTCTCGTGCGCACGCATGCACGTTATCTATCTAGGTCACTCCCTCGAGACTGTCTCACTCTTTCTTCCGCACGGCAGGCCACACTCGCTCAAGCTCGCTCTCTTTATCTGAGTCTCGTTTAATCTCCATGTTCGGGCCTCGATCGACACACTCTATACTCTCTCACGCAGATTGTCTATCTAGGTCAGTCCATCGAAGCCGCCCCCACTCTTTAGACCTCATGGCGGCCACGCTCCCTCTCTCTCTCTCTCTCTCTCTCTCTCTCTCTCTCTCTGTATGTCTCGATTGACTTTGCTCTTTCTCGGACAAAAATGATATATCACCATGTTTGAGCCCAATTCGACTCGTTCACATTGTATACTCTCTCACGCACATGGTCTATCTAGGTCATTTTATCCAACATGTCTCACTCTTTCGATCGCACGATGACCCTATGTGATCGATTGACCTTGCTTCCTCCCACGCACAAAATATATCTACACGTCTGTGACTGGATCATCTCTCAAGTTCTATCTTACAGCCCTCACCCTTGCCAAAAGCTCAATCGGACAATATCTCTCCATAGCATATATATTTGTTCAATGAATGTCGGACTACACTCACTTTGTCTCTCTATCTATATGTCTCTCGATTGACCTCGCCTTCTCACGCCGTATCTGCCACACATTGAAGCTACCTCTACATCCCTCACAAAGCCAGAGCTATTTACATTGCGAGGGGCACTCCAACCTTGGATTAATTTGTGTAGGCATTTATTCCGGTCGGTTTAGATTATAGTTTCGAAGCATTTGGCCCACAACTACTCAAAACACCGTTGCAAACCCCCCAACTCCCCTAGTTGATTTCCTTGTGGCTCGGTCATCGCTCTCTCGCACGTCCTTTCTCGCCCTTCAACATTGCACCATGGTATTATTGCAAAAAACTCAGCTGTTCTCTTTAGTTATTATAAATACGCTACAAAACTACACACCGATAGTCCACTTGGAATGGAACAAATTTCGACCCACAAATTAAAGTGCTACAAACTACACAACGAGGGCCCCACATGTCATGAAACAAATTTGGACCCATATACAAATTAAAAAAATAAAGGACGAGGATCGAACATGCGACCAGGGCCTTCAAGCCGCACGTCAATATACAATATACGTAGAACAACAATGTTTGTTGTACCTCCCTTTGTTCACATAATGTTTTTATATTACCACAGCCCATTTAATTGATAACATGTAATATTATTTTTAGTACTATTCTCCTTGACTTACTGCTGGGTTCCATGTGTGCTCTCTCTCTCTCTCCCCCCCTTCTGCGTTTCGATGCAAGGGAAACACGAAGAACTCGCAGGCGATGTTGCCGTTGACCATATCTGGACGCGTTCACAAGTTACATGTAATGCCCAGGATGGAGTTATACCTTCTACGTGTCGAGGCACGACTTAAAGGCATAATTCCATCCTAGAATGATCTCAAGTTTGGTAATCTTTGCACAACTCATGTAAAAGAGGGGATAGTAAACAGAAATAGTTGGCTTACACTCGCCACGTCACAGAATTACAGTACAAGTCTCAAACATCATACATTAAGAACATCACAACCCTCTAAGGGCAAAAGCCAAATGTCAAAGTACCAAACTCAGATAAAAAAACCACAGGCAGATCGAATCCTAGTAAGAGACTCCACTACTGATCTACCGGGTAGCGCACGTAGTACCGACTACGCTCTTCGTCGTACTCCCAATCCAGCTCGGTGCCATCACCTGGATAGCTCACAGCTGGCCCTGCATCTGGTGTGTGAAGTAACTGTGAGCCACAGAGGACTCAGCAATCCCGTCTCCGGGTAACAAGACTATCAAAGCCTTTGGGTGAGGAAAAGGCTGAAGAAAAGAATAAGTCTGCAGCAGCAACTAGCATCTAGCTTACGTAAGTGAGAGCGAGAAGAGAAGGCCTCGGCGGGAAGTGATCACGAAGTGATCCTAGCTACAAGCTCCACAATCATAACCCCTCCGTGTTCAACTCCCGAATCCCCATTCGGAAATTGACAGTCACGGAACACACGCTGGTAGTGTATTAGTAACATTGTTTCAAGTTATCTACAACCGGAATTAACAAGATCCTATCTGCCACATAACCGCGGGCACGGCTTTCGAAAGTTCAAACCCTGAAGGGGTGTTCCAACTTGACCCATTACAAGCCCACGATCCGCGGAGTCGCAACTCCAAAGTGGGAAGACCCGAGTATCCTCGGAATCCCGTACTCAAGATATACCGAACTAAGGTAAGGCTAATCCAGCAAATCCTCCCGGCATGCCGACACCCTGATAGTAGCCGCGCGTATCTCGTCTCAGGCCACGACCGGATGGGTGAAGCTACGGGTTTTTACCAGACCTTTAGTTTCCTCGAGGTGGCCCCGCAGGCTCCCCGTTTCGGACCAACACTCATGTGGAGCACTGGCCCGGGGTTGTTGATTAAGAAAGAGGGTTAATTACTCCCTAAGCATGTTTAGTTTGTTATTAGGCAAATAGTACCAATGTTGGGACTTGCTGGAAAAGACTTAGCACTTAGCGGTTTATCGAGGGGGTCCCATACACCCCAACCGTGTTAGGAACGCATAATCAAGGAACATAATACCGGCTTATACGGATCCTAACGGCATGAGTGGAACAAAACACCAAGCAAAAGGCTTAGCCTTCCACCCTTGCCAATATATAGATGATTTCAATTAAAGCATTATATAGTGTGATATAACCCAACCAAACTTCAACATGGAGCAAGCATCTTCACTTCACCTGCAACTAGCAACGCTATAAGAAGGGCTGAGCGAAGCGTACTTAGCCAAGCAACGGTTTGCATAGGTGGGTTGGTTAAACATGGCAATTGGTTACAAGTAGGAGGCTGACAAGAAGAACATGGGCATCGAGGCAAAACTATAGATCGAGACTACTAGCAATAGGCAAAGATAGTAATGTTATCGGGGTTCGGTCATCTTGCCTGAAGAGAAGTCGTTCGGATCGTAAGAAGGGTCCTCGTGCTCAACCTCGTTGGAAACCTCGTGCTCAACCTCGTACTCGGTCTCAGCTTCCGGCTCTAAACAAAACAATCACACCAAGCACCAATCAACAAGATGCAATGCGCACTCGAAAAACATGAATGCATGAAGGATGCACTAAGGATGCACATGGAGCACGGAAAATATCACTCAAGAAAAACACCTCAAAACAAGATAACAAGCTGATATTAATAATCTACACAGAAAAACAATCAAGGTTTATATAAGATTCGCTGAAATCGGAGTTACGGGCTAAAAGTTATGCCCGAAACAAGATTTGAGCGAAAGCTGAAAATTACAGCAACATAGCATCTTCGGAGCCCAAAATAATTAAGCTACAGCACCCAAAAAGCATGGCAAAGGACTTGAACACAAACTAGATATATAGTACAACAACTATGTCCAAGGTGCACCCCCAACAGAGTCACGGATCAATAGCAATGATCTTGGACATATTGAACTTTACAATAAAATTCTGGCAGCAGAATTTTATTGAAACTTTAGAGCAAAAGATAAACATGCTACAGCCACTCAAATGGACATGTGAGGACATGGATGGAAAGACAACAATATATACTATAAGGAACAATCAAAATCCACTCCAAAACTATCATGCTTTGTCCTAGAACATCACACGAACATGGCATCGGAACGTTACAGATTTCAGACTTAGTGAAAAATCACTAAGTCCTAAAACAGCAATATCATCATAGCAACTAAAAGAGCATGTTTAAGTCACCTCGAAACTAAACATGGCAAGGGGTAAGCACCTCATCAAAGTGCACATGAAGGTGATCCCGAAACACACAAGCATGCATCATAGAGGTGAACACAACGATTGCAACGAGCTCAACAAGATGGTATTTCATAACAAGTGAAAACACCTCATATGAACATGGCACTTTGCAACGATGATAACAAGGCAATAATAAATCTACCATGCAACCTATCACAAACAACACGTAGTTCGTGGCAAGACGAACACGTGGACATGTCATTTGCATCATTTGGACAAACGAGCTAACAGATATCACATGGCAAAGGTGGCATAAAAATAACACATAGCAGCAGTTTATATCATGATGCACTCTTGCAACAGCAAAACAAGCACCTAGATGACCTCTAACATGCATGACAACAACAGGTAAAACGTAGAGCACATCTCCACGAACGTCTGGACATATCACACGCGCAAAACGGAGCATCACAATAAAAGTTACAGCAGGTCAAACATAGCATCACAGAACAGTAAAACAGGGACTTAGAGAAATAGAGGTCAACCTAGCCAGATCCAGATCTGGAAAAAAAGAAGATGGAGTGGGCCGGCGGCTGCGGATCTGGCCCGGCGGAGGAACTGGGCTGGCGGCGGCGAAGCGGGAGGCGGCCCACCCGGTGGCGCGGCTGGCGGAGCCCGGTGCGGTGGCGTGGGCCAGCTGGCGGAGGCGGCGGCCCGCGGTGGCTGTCTGGCCCGAGGCGCGCGGAGAGGCTAGGCGGAGGCGCGCGATCTGGCCCAGGGCGGCTTCGGGCCCCGGCTGCGGAGCGGAGAAGGCCAGGCGGAGGAGCGGCGCCCGGCCCACTGAGGCGAGGCCCAGCCGGGGCGGCGCGGCTGGTGCGGGAGATGTGGAGGGAGCCGCGGTGTACGGGCCTTGGCCCAGGCGGCGATGCGGGACGACGGTGGCGATGCGGAGGGAGTCCTGGCGATCGGGCAACTCGGCGGGGAAGTGGTCCCCTGGGCCGGCCCGTGCGACGAAGCGGCGGGGAAGCGGCCTGGTGCGGTCGCTCGGGCGAGGGATGCGAGCGCCGGCTGCGTTCACTCCGGGCGCTGCGATCGATCGGTGGATCTGGCGACTGGATCGAAGGATCCTTCGGGATCCGGGAAGATTTTTCTTGGATCTGAGGAAGAAGGAAAAAAAAGAGGGGAGAGGGGAGGAAGAAGAAGGGGATGCCCAAAATAGAGTAGGGGTCTATAAATAGCAGGGATTTAGGGTTAGGGAGAGTTTAGGGGCGCTAGGAGCCCTCAGATCGCGATCCGACGGATCCGATCGCGGGGGTTGATTTAAAAGGCCTAGGAGGAGATAAGAGACTGCAGTAGGGGGTGTTTTCGGGACACGAAGTGAAGGCACTTCGGACCCACACGGACAACGGATGAAAAAGTCAACGGAGTCCAAACGAGACGAGATTTGAGAGGCGGGTTGCACACAACAAAACAACAACACACACAACAACCTCGCGGCACACCGGTAACGTAAAACGCCCAAACAACAAAGTAGGCCTACGGGACGTCACGGAAACGTGAGGGAGCTCCGGAACGCGAAACGGACAACGGGAAGAAACACGCGGAACCGGATGCAACCCACAACACAAATGCAATGCAATGCACATGACTACATGATATGAATGAATGCCACACACTCACACAACAAAACGACGAAAACCCGAAAGACAAAGAACCCGGAATGGAGATAGATGAAGCCGGAGATATATTATATACCCAAAAGGGAAAGTGTTACATCCGGGGCATTACAAACTCTCCTCTACTACAAAAAGATCTCGTCCCGAGATCTAGGACTGGAAAAAGGAAGGGTACTCGGAACGAAGATGATCTTCTCGTTCCCAGGTAGCTTCTCGGTCTGTGTGATGTGACCACTTGACTTTCATAAACTTGATGGACTTGTTGCGAGTCTTGCGTTCGGTTTCTTCGAGAATTGCAACTGGATGCTCTCGGTAGGAAAGGTCTTGTTGAAGATCAATCTCCTCAAACGGAATCATGCGCTCAGGTGCCTTGAAGCATTTGCGAAGCTGAGACACATGGAAGACATCATGAACATTTGCAAAGTTGGAAGGGAGCTCGAGCTGATAGGCTAGATCGCCTCTTTTGCCAAGAATCTTGAAAGGTCCGACGTATCTAGGAGCAAGTTTTCCTTTGATACCGAATCTTTGGGTTCCTTTCATCGGAGAAACTCGGAGATAGACATGGTCACCGATGTCGAAAGCCAAATCACGATGCTTTCCGTCATAGTAGCTCTTCTGACGCGACTGAGCGGCCTTGAGATTCTCACGTATGACTTTGCACATTTCTTCGGCTTCTGAGATCAAGTCATTGCCAAGAAGTTGGCGTTCTCCTGTTTCAGACCAGTTGAGAGGGGTACGGCACTTTCTGCCATAGAGAATTTCAAACGGTGCTTTGCCTGCACTTGCTTGAAAGCAGTTGTTGTAAGAGAACTCGGCAAATGGAAGGCAGTCTTCCCATTTCATGCCGAAGGAGATGACACAGGCTCTGAGCATGTCTTCTAGAATCTGATTTACACGCTCGACTTGACCACTAGTCTGAGGGTGAAATGCAGTGCTAAACCTGATCTTCGTGCCCATGGCGGACTGAAAGGAGTCCCAGAACCTTGATGTGAACAAGCTGCCACGGTCTGATGATATCACTTGAGGAATGCCTTGTAGGGACACAATTCTGGAAGTGTACAACTCTGCAAGTTGAGCTGCATTGATTGATTCTTTGACTGGAAGAAAGTGAGCAACTTTGGTAAGCTTGTCAATCACCACAAAGATAGCATCATTTCCTCGCTTGGATTTAGGAAAGCCAGTGACGAAGTCCATTTCAATGTGGTCGAACTTCCACTCGGGGATAGGAAGAGGTTGGAGAAGACCGGCTGGACGTTGATGTTCTGCTTTCACTCTTCTGCATACATCACATTCGTTCACGAATTGGGCAATCTCCCTTTTCATGCGTGTCCACCAGTAAGATTGTTTGAGGTCTTGATACATCTTGGAACTGCCAGGATGAATGGAAAGGAGAGAATCATGAGCTTCTTCCAATATGAGCTTCCTTAGATCACCTTTGGGAACAACGAGTCTGTCCTCGAAGAACAAGGTATCTCTCTCATCAACACGGAAGCACTTGTATTTTGGAGTGCCCTTTGCAATCCCATGTTTCACCTTCTTCACCATGGTATCACTGAGCTGGGCCTCGCGGACTTGATCTTCCAAGGTAGGAGCAATTTGGAGATTTGCAAGAAAACCCTGCGGAACAACTTGAAGGTTGAGCTTCCTGAATGCTTCACAAAGCTCAGGCTGGTACGGCTTGATAAGAAGGCTGTTGCAATATGCCTTTCTGCTCAAAGCATCTGCAATCACATTCGCCTTGCCTGGAGTGTATTCAATGCTGGGGTTGTACTCTTGGATCATTTCGACCCAACGAGTCTGGCGGAGGTTCAGATGCGGCTGTGTGAAGATGTACTTCAAGATCTTGTGATCAGTGAAGATGTCGACCTTTCTGCCCAACAACAGATGTCTCCACGTAATCAGAGCATGTACCACAGCTGCTAGCTCGAGATCATGTGTGGGATAGTTCTTCTCACTTGGCTTGAGCTGCCGAGAAGTATATGCCACAATTCTCTTATCTTGCATAAGCACACCACCAAGGCCTTGAAGAGAAGCGTCACAGAACACTTCATAGGGCTTGGTTTCATCCGGAGGAGTCAGAACTGGAGCAGAGACAAGCTTCTCTTTGAGGGTTTTGAAAGCCACTTCACATTCGGGAGACCAAAAGTATTTGACATTCTTCTGAAGCAGGTTGGAAAGAGGCTTGGCAATCTTGGAGAAGTTCTCCACAAACCTTCTGCAATAGCTGGCAAGACCCAGAAAACTGCGGAGCTGCTTGACGTTCTGAGGAGCTTCCCAGTTGACAATTGCTTCAACTTTCTCGGGATTAACCGCAATACCGTCAGCTGAGATAATGTGGCCCAGGTACAAAACCTTGTCGAGCCAAAACTCGCACTTGGAGAACTTGGCATAGAATTTATGCTCTCGGAGTCGATCCAGAACCAAACGCAAGTGCTTTCCGTGATCTTCTTCATTCTTGGAAAACACCAGAATATCATCCAGATACACAAGCACAAACTCGCCAGTATAGGGGTTGAAGATGTAATGCATCATCCTTGAAAAGGTAGGAGGAGCATTGGCGAGACCGAAGGACATGACGGTATACTCGTATGAACCGTAGCTCGTTCTGAAGGCCGTCTTGGGAATGTCTTCTTCGCGAATGCGAATTTGATGGTAGCCCATTCGGAGGTCAAGCTTAGAGAACACTTTAGCTCCTTTGAGCTGCTCAAAGAGTTCGTTGATGTTGGGGAGCGGATACTTGTTCTTAATCGTCTTCTTGTTCAATGGCCGGTAGTCAACACAGAGACGCTCCGTGCCATCTTTCTTCTTGACAAATAAGACACCACAGCCCCACGGAGATGTACTCGGTCTGATGAGACCCATACTCTCCTGCTTATCAAGCTGCTTCTTCAATTCCTTCAATTCATCCGGAGAGAGCTTGTATGGACGCCGGCAAGCAGGCTCAGTGCCCGGCTCGAGTTCTATGACAAACTCCACCTGACGGTGTGGAGGCATGCCTGGAAGTTCTTCTGGAAAGACGTCTTGATATTCGTTCACCACTGGAATTTGCTCTATGGCATTAATTTCACCCTTATCATTAAGAGAGAAAAGCCGAATAGTATTATCCCTGGAGGCGAAGATAATCACATCTTCATTAGAATGAGTCAACTTGACTTCCTTTTGAGCACAATCAATGTGAGCATCATGCTGAGAAAGCCAATCCATTCCGAGGATGAGGTCGATGTCAGAATTACCAAGAATCACCGGTTTAGCCATAAAACGATAGTCACCCATGCGAATAGACACATCCGGATCATATATGTTGGAAGACATACGTCTCCCCGGAGAAATAACTTGCAACTTCTGAGGCAGACTTTGGATGTCAACATTAATCTTGCATGCAAATGGTTGAGACATGAAAGAGCATGATGCACCCGAATCAAATAACACTTTAGCAGGGATAGAGTTCACTGGAAGGTTACCCAAAATGACATCAGAAGAAGCCTCCGCTTGCGCTGCATTCATCAGATTGACCCTTGCTGCCTTTGGATCATGCCTGACAATAGCTGAACTCACAGGTGGAGGAGGAGGAAGACGCTTCGGATTCGGACATCTGTTGGCATAGTGACCTTTCTGAGTGCATTTGTTGCAAGTCACTTCTGAGAGAGGACGGAAATGAGAGCCACTGGGCTTGGAGCCTTGAGACTGAAACTGCTTCTTCGACTGGTTGCTCGGGTTGGGTGGGTGGGAGAAACCATGACCACTAGAGTTCTTGTTGTTGGAGTTGTTGAAGTTGTTGTATGGAGCTCGAATCACTGGAGGAGGAGGAAGCCAGAATTTCTGTTGCTTCGCAGCCAACTGAGACGATGAGGAAGAGTGAACAGCATCTCGAATTCTCTTCTTAGAAGCCTCCATCTTAAGCTGAGCTGCTTCTTATTTCAAAGCCATGTTATAGAACTTGTCGAATTCATCGGGCTCGAACAAAGTGAGAGCAAGCTGAAGTTCATCTTTGAGACCTCCACGGAACTGATAGATTTTACTCTTGGCATCAGGAATGTCTTGCTTAGCATAGCGAGCGAGGTTTTGGAACTTGACATTATACTGATAGACTATCATGGAGCCCTGCTTGAGGTTGCGGAATTGCTCACGCATACCCTCGATGACACTTGTAGGAATGTGATGCGAGCGGAAATCCTTGCAGAAATTCTCCCAAGAGATCACTTGACCCGGCCTTGAGTCTTTGTACTGCTGCCACCAGTCAGCTGCTTGATCTTTCAGTTGGAAGGCTGCAAACTTCACATAGTCATCTTCCTTCACGTTACTGCACTCAAAATGCTTCTTTATGTCAGTCAACCAATCCTCAGCATCAAGAGGGTCGACACAGTAACTGAAAGCTTTAGGATTGTTAGCCAGGAACTGGTTGAGAGTAGCATGGTGCTGCTGGAAGAAGTTGCCTTGATTCCCTGGAACACCCTGATTAGCTTGATTAGCTTGATTAGCTTGCATCAGCTGCATCATCTGCATCATCAACTGAGTGTTCTGAGTAGTAGTCTGCATAATTGCTCTCCAAGCCTCAGGCTGAGGAGGAGGAGAAGGAGGACGTTCTGGAACCTCTTCACCCTCTGGGTTAGCGTTGGGAACCCTTTTCGGAGCCATCCTGTAAGAGATGACCACGAATCAGCAATTGATTGACAAAAGGAATAAGCTGAATCAATGGAATGAATTGCAACAAATCTTCACAATAATCATTCGAACAGTAAGAACGAATGAAATCATCCGAACAAGAGGAACGAATGAATTTCTCAGTTAATTGATAACATCAGTCTTCACGAGAAGCCACATAGGGATCAAAAGGAAAAATAAGAAAAACAACAAGGTACGGACAGGAACAAACACAAGAGAGGAGTTTCATTCTAACATCTTTGTGCTGAAAGCATATGAACGTGTCACGAAAAGGTTTTGCAATCCCCGGATCAGCATAGCCAAGGACCCTTTAAGATGCAACTCCTGATAGTAACTTCGGTCATATAACCCCTTCACTCAATGTCGAACCCCGAACTCACTAACCTGCATTCGTTGGAAGAATGCCTACGATCTACTGGATAAAACCCACCTATAGATTTCCGAAAGATTCCAGTTATGCAATCAGGTGTTGGGGATACACGGGAAGCACCGCGCAATCAACTCTAACCTACATCCAGGTGTATCCATCCTTCAACACATAACCAGTCTTTCTCGGAAACTGTGTACCTCGGACCTTCGAAAAGCATCCACTATAACAAGCTATGGCAATACTCCCGAACTACCTCCCCAGTACTGGGTGATGTCGGGGTTATCTTGCCACTGGCCGTATAGGGGAGATTTTCGATGTCGGCCGTCTTAAGTATTTAGTACTGCCGCGATATGCTTGTTACAATGATACCCCGAAGCTCAACTCCTCGGTAACAGGAGGCATCGAGAACAATATCCTTGTCACAAGAACATCGAAACAATCCCAGAATACTCGCGGGATTCCTAAAAAAAAATTTGTGCAAATTTTGAAGATAGTTGAGACAAGAGTAGACGTCAGGAGTCCTCACCAGAGAGAAAGGGGATGAGAAGCAAAGAAATCCTACTCTCCGATATAATATAGGACTCAAAAGTTTTCAGTGTGTGCCTAGACTCAACCGTCAACGGTTCGATCAAACAGTGGGGGCTCCTAGGTCGGAGAAGGCTCTGAATACCAACTTGTAATGCCCAGGATGGAGTTATACCTCCTACGTGTCGAGGCACGACTTAAAGGCATAATTCCATCCTAGAATGATCTCAAGTTTGGTAATCTTTGCACAACTCATGTAAAAGAGGGGATAGTAAACAGAAATAGTTGGCTTACACTCGCCACATCACAGAATTACAGTACAAGTCTCAAACATCATACATTAAGAACATCACAACCCTCTAAGGGCAAAAGCCAAATGTCAAAGTACCAAACTCAGATAAAAAAACCACAGGCGGATCGAATCCTAGTAAGAGACTCCACTACTGATCGTCCGGGTAGCGCACGTAGTACCGACTACGCTCTTCGTCGTACTCCCAATCCAGCTCGGTGCCATCACCTGGATAGCTCACAGCTGGCCCTGCATCTAGTGTGTGAACTAACTGTGAGCCACAGAGGACTCAACAATCCCGTCTCCGGGTAACAAGACTATCAAAGCCTTTGGGTGAGGAAAAGGCTGAAAAAAAGAATAAGTCTGCAGCAGCAACTAGCATCTAGCTTACGTAAGTGAGAGCGAGAAGAGAAGGCCTCGGCGGGAAGTGATCACGAAGTGATCCTAGCTACAAGCTCCACAATCATAACCCCTCCGTGTTCAACTCCCGAATCCCTATTCGGAAATTGACAGTCACGGAACACACGCTGGTAGTGTATTAGTAACATTGTGTCAAGTTATCTACAACCGGAATTAACAAGCTCCCATCTGCCACATAACCGCGGGCACGGCTTTCGAAAGTTCAAACCCTGCAGGGGTGTTCCAACTTGACCCATTACAAGCCCACGATCCGCGGAGTCGCAACTCCAAAGTGGGAAGACCCGAGTATCCTCGGAATCCCGTGCTCAAGATATACCGAACTAAGGTAAGGCTAATCCAGCAAATCCTCCCGGCGTGCCGACACCCTGATAGTAGCCGCGCGTATCTCGTCTCAGGCCACGACCGGATGGGTGAAGCTACGGGTTTTTACCAGACCTTGAGTTTCCTTGAGGTGGCCCCGCAGGCTCCCCGTTTCGGACCAACACTCATGTGGAGCACTGGCCCGGGGTTGTTGATTAAGAAAGAGGGTTAATTACTCCCTATGCATGTTTAGTTTGTTATTAGGCAAATAGTACCAATGTTGGGACTTGCTGGAAAAGACTTAGCACTTAGCGGTTTATCGAGGGGGTCCCATACACCCCAACCGTGTTAGGAACGCATAATCAAGGAACATAATACCGGCTTATACGGATCCTAACGGCATGAGTGGAACAAAACACCAAGCAAAAGGCTTAGCCTTCCACCCTTGCCAATATATAGATGATTTCAATTAAAGCATTATATAGTGTGATATAACCCAACCAAACTTCAACATGGAGCAAGCATCTTCACTTCACCTGCAACTAGCAACACTA
This sequence comes from Secale cereale, assembly GCA_902687465.1. Lineage (NCBI taxonomy): Eukaryota > Viridiplantae > Streptophyta > Magnoliopsida > Poales > Poaceae > Secale > Secale cereale. The sequence goes on along the minus strand of LR738714.1, from coordinate 736,833,233 downwards.
TAAGAAGGGCTGAGCGAAGCGTACTTAGCCAAGCAACGGTTTGCATAGGTGGGTTGGTTAAACATGGCAATTGGTTACAAGTAGGAGGCTGACAAGAAGAACATGGGCATCGAGGCAAAACTATAGATCGAGACTACTAGCAATAGGCAAAGATAGTAATGTTATCGGGGTTCGGTCATCTTGCCTGAAGAGAAGTCGTTCGGATCGTAAGAAGGGTCGTCGTGCTCAACCTCGTTGGAAACCTCGTGCTCAACCTCGTACTCGGTCTCAGCTTCCGGCTCTAAACAAAACAATCACACCAAGCACCAATCAACAAGATGCAATGCGCACTCGAAAAACATGAATGCATGAAGGATGCACTAAGGATGCACATGGAGCACGGAAAATATCACTCAAGCAAAACACCTCAAAACAAGATAACAAGCTGATATTAATAATCTACACAGAAAAACTATCAAGTTTGATATAAGATTCGCTGAAATCGGAGTTACGGGCTAAAAGTTATGCCCGAAACAAGATTTGAGCGAAAGCTGAAAATTACAGCAACATAGCATCTTCGGAGCCCAAAATAATTAAGCTACAGCACCCAAAAAGCATGGCAAAGGACTTGAACACAAACTAGATATATAGTACAGCAACTATGTCCAAGGTGCACCCCCAACGGACTCACGGATCAATAGCAATGATCTTGGACATATTGAACTTTACAATAAAATTCTGGCAGCAGAATTTTATTGAAACTTTAGAGCAAAAGATAAACATGCTACAGCCACTCAAATGGACATGTGAGGACATGGATGGAAAGACAACAATATATACTATAAGGAACAATCAAAATCCACTCCAAAACTATCATGCGTTGTCCTAGAACATCACACGAACATGGCATCGGAACGTTACAGATTTCAGACTTAGCGAAAAATCACTAAGTCCTAAAACAGCAATATCATCATAGCAACTAAAAGAGCATGTTTAAGTCACCTCGAAACTAAAAATGGCAAGGGGTAAGCACATCATCAAAGTGCACATGAAGGTGATCCCGAAACACACAAGCATGCATCATAGAGGTGAACACAACGATTGCAACGAGCTCAACAAGATGGCATTTCATAACAAGTGAAAACACCTCACATGAACATGGCACTTTGCAACGATGATAACAAGGAAATAATAAATCTACCATGCAACCTATCACAAACAACACGTAGTTCGTGGCAAGACAAACACGTGGACATGTCATTTGCATCATTTGGACAAACGAGCTAAAAGATATCACATGGCAAAGGTGGCATAAAAATAACACATAGCAGCAGTTTATATCATGATGCACTCTTGCAACAGCAAAACAAGCACCTAGATGACCTCTAACATGCATGACAACAACAGGTAAAACGTAGAGCACATCTCCACGAACGTCTGGACATATCACACGCGCAAAACGGAGCATCACAGTAAAAGTTACAGCAGGTCAAACATAGCATCACAGAACAGTAAAACAGGGACTTAGAGAAATAGAGGTCAACCTAGCCAGATCCAGATCTGGAAAAAAAGAAGATGGAGTGGGCCGGCGGCTGCGGATCTGGCCCGGCGGAGGAACTGGGCCGGCGGCGGCGAAGCGGGAGGCGGCCCACCCGGTGGCGCGGCTAGCGGAGCCCGGTGCGGTGGCGTGGGCCGGCTGGCGGAGGCGGCGGCCCGCGGTGGCTGTCTGGCCCGAGGCGCGCGGAGAGGCCAGGCGGAGGCGCGCGATCTGGCCTAGGGCGGCTTCGGGCCCCGGCTGCGGAGCGGAGAAGGCCAGGTGGAGGAGCGGCGCCCGGCCCACTGAGGCGAGGCCCAGCCGGGGCGGCGCGGCTGGTGCGGGAGATGTGGAGGGAGCCGCGGTGTACGGGCCTTGGCCCAGGCGGCGATGCGGGACGATGGTGGCGATGCGGAGGGAGTCCTGGCGATCGGGCAACTCGGCGGGGAAGTGGTCCCCTGGGCCGGCCCGTGCGACGAAGCGGCGGGGAAGCGGCCTGGTGCGGTCGCTCGGGCGAGGGATGCGAGCGCCGGCTGCGTTCACTCCGGGCGCTGCGATCGATCGGTGGATCTGGCGGCTGGATCGAAGGATCCTTCGGGATCCGGGAAGATTTTTCTTGGATCTGAGGAAGAAGGAAAAAAAAAGAGGGGAGAGGGGAGGAAGAAGAAGGGGATGCCCAAAATAGAGTAGGGGTCTATAAATAGCAGGGATTTAGGGTTAGGGAGAGTTTAGGGGCGCTAGGAGCCCTCCGATCGCGATCCGACGGATCCGATCGCGGGGGTTGATTTAAAAGGCCTAGGAGGAGATAAGAGACTGCAGTAGGGGGTGTTTCCGGGACACGAAGTGAAGGCACTTCGGACCCACACGGACAACGGATGAAAAAGTCAACGGAGTCCAAACGAGACGAGATTTGAGAGGCGGGTTGCACACAACAAAACAACAACACACACAACAACCTCGCGGCAGACCGGTAACGTAAAACGCCCAAACAACAAAGTAGGCCTACGGGACGTCACGGACACGTGAGGGAGCTCCGGAACGCGAAACGGACAACGGGAAGAAACACGCGGAACCGGATGCAACCCACAACACAAATGCAATGCAATGCACATGACTACATGATATGAATGAATGCCACACACTCACACAACAAAACGACGAAAACCCGAAAGACAAAGAACCCGGAATGGAGATAGATGAAGCCGGAGATATATTATATACCCAAAAGGGAAAGTATTACATCCGGGGCATTACATTACGACAACAGTTTCACGTGCTAGCACCACTAGTCAGTGCGTACGTGCAATGTACATTAATTTGGAAGTATATTAAGTGCATGCGGATATTAAGTAGGATATTATTTGCATGTTATTATGTGATTAGGACTATTTTTACATGAAATTAACTAAAAGCTAAACGTGTTGAGCGCTCGACATTGAAGCAGCCTAGGTCGTTGGATGACAAGGAATACATGTGGCTTGATGACGTTTTATCTTTAATTTGATACGGCTCTAGCAGAACATTCAATCGATCAGACCCTAGATTTCGTTCAGTCTGACTCCGACTTCAAATTATACGACGATCGATCTAAAATAAATGGAAATGTTAAACGTTCGGATTTTAAGCATTGCAATCCGAATGTTTTTCATGGAAAATTTAGATTACGCGACGGCGGCGGGGGCATCTTGCGGTGGGAAGCGGCTCCTCTACCGTGCTCTGTGTCGTCGGGCCACTGACCGACGGCGAGGGCGGCGCCTTGCGCCGTTTTTGGCATACACCTGGACGTTGGCCTAGCTTCAAGGAAGGCCAAAATGTTCTGGACTTCGGAGCGAGTCAACTGGTGGGAGGAGGCGACTGGTGTTAGTACAAGGAAGCGGTCGACGGTGGCCATCCACGTCGCTTAGGGGGGCACTGGCACCCGGGCGGGGACAGGCGCTGTCAACGGCGCGGCGGAGACATTCGTGTGCATGGGCACCGGCACGGGCAGGCACGTCAGTGCACGCGCAGGCACATGCGCTGGTAGGTGCACGTGCACCGGCAGGGGCGTGCGCGTTAGTGCAGGCGCAGGCGCATGCGATGGCAGGTGCACGGGCGTGTGAAAGTCGACCGAGACCTCGTGGAACCCTGTGGCATCAAGCTCGGCGACAATGTGTGGCTCCCAGCCCATCAATGCCACGGGGATGGGCCCTGGCGCAGTCGGGGCGACGGGAGCCGGAACGGGAGCGGGGATAGGCACGGCGTCTTCCCGCAGGCTAGTTCAAGCACGTCCCAAAGCGCCTTATGTTCTCGAGACTCCGTCTAGGTGTCTTCCTGAGGAAACTAGAAGACTAAGGGCATACCATCGTGATGTGGTGTGGCGTACGCTTAGGTCAGGCTAGTTGGAGGTAGACGACAGGAGAATTAGAGAGGAAGATAGAAGATTGTAGCGATACCGGGTAGTGCGGGGTTGATTTTAAGCTACGGCACCGGCGACATTAAAAGTGGGAGCAGTTGGGACGAAGGTGGGCGGCGGTGCCTGGTCAAAGGGCTCGCCTCCCGGTGAGCCTGCACAACAGTCTGCTCGCACGCCTTTCTGTCAGCTAGCGCAGCGGTCTGCTCGCACACCTCCCGCCGACTCACGCGCTTACTCGGACGGCACCTTCCGATGAGAAGCGGGACTCGTGGTGGCACGTAAACGCCCACAGTTTCAATAGTGAAAGCATACGCCTTTAAGGTGACAGGTCTTTCTTCCAAAATTCTTTGGCTCTTCATTTGTGCAACTTGTCATAAGCAGCTTGTCTCAAATTGAAGAAAAAATTACGAATTAATATTTTTGCCATATCACGTGGCCATGCGCAGTTTCAAGAATTTAGGGTCACTTTTGGATTTTCGTAAATTTAAGATCTAGGATTTAAAACAATATCATAAGCTGCATCATGCAATAAATTTTCAAGCCATACATCTGTCCTGTTGTATTTCTTAAGAAAGGATTGGTCAAACATTTTACTTAGTTAGACTTCAGACAAGTTATATATGCAGAGCAAAAGGTTAATCCCTCCGTACCAGTACATTGCCTGATATATTAACTCAAGTACTAGGAACGAACAAACGGGCTTAATTTTGTGCTCATCCTGGTGTATTAGTAGTAGTACTAGGCAATGCAGTTGACGGGTGACCTTGGCGAGTGGCGACCGAGGGAATTGAACCGTGCTCGGCACAGTAGGTAACGTTGTCTAGTTACTAAAGCATCTCTCCATTGTTCATCGGTAGTCATTATGGACCGGTGTCAAGGAAACTGATCGCCCACGAACACCTATGGGGACGGAGCCACTTTTTGGTACGGCAGGGGGCGGAGGATGCACGAAGAGCAGATCGAGGCGAGCACACGAGCAGTTTACCCAGGTTTGGGCCGCACGGATGCGTAAAACCCTACTCCTGCTTTGGTTTTGTATTGTGTTCTTGCTCGGGAGCGCTGAGAGCTACAGTACCCTCTAGCAGCTAACGAGACCGAGCGTGAGAGTGTTCGAATGTCTAACCCCCTTCTACGTGCGCATGGGCCTCCTTTTATAGGCTAAAGGGGTCGCCGACAGGTGGCAACGCAATTGAGGGTAAAAATGTAAAAATGGTGGTAGTTGGAACAGTGTTCCATACCTAACCCTGACGGCAGGGGACAAGGGCATTAAATGCCCGTCGCCGTCGCCCAAACAGTGCAAAAAGTGGCCGTCAGGGGCGCCACCGTCCGCCACGACGGTAGCCTTGTCATCGTGTACCCCTAGCTGCACAGCCTTCCGCCACGTGTGCCTGGAATGGTCCCAGAGCGACACGTGGGTGGATGCGCTGGAGCGCGGGTACTGAGTGGAAGCTTGCCGCGGCAAGCGCCTTGCTGCGGTCGCTATCTTGTCGCTTCTGGGAGCTTGTCGCTCGCCTTGCCGGGACGCGTGGCGCGTGGCGGCAAGGTTCTTGAAATGCCTTGGTTGGTCTTCCCGGCAAGCTCCTCTTGCCGGGGCCTTGTGCCTTGAGTGGTCTTGTGCCTTGAGTGGCCTTCCCGGCAAGCTCCTCTTGCCGGGGCCTTGTCTCCTTGACTTGGATACTTTGTTCTTGAATGGCTCCAAGGGAACCACGGAGGATCTTGGCGGACGCCCGGCAAGCCTTGCCGCGGGACGCTGCAACTGCTCGTGCACAAGTTCGGGATACTAAGGTACCCCTACTTTAGTACACCGACAGGAGCCCCCGGGCCTGGGCCATACACGGTGCCGAGCGCTGTTGGGCCAGGCCCAAAACAGTGCATGGGCATGCGCGGCCTGCGGCACGCCGTATCTCACTCCGTATCCACCGCGCCCTCCCATAACGACACGCGTTTAATGGGGCGTCGTGGGGGAGATCGTGGGTGGTTTCTTTAATAGGAAATGCGGAACGTCCGCCCCCTTCCCCCTTATAAACAGGGGGAAACAGGGGCAGTTTGTCCATCCGCCTGTTGCTTCTTCAATCCTCAATAACCTCCACCGCTCCCCTCCTTCCCGAAGGCCGAAAGAGAGCAGCGCTCCGCCCCCGTCGCCACCAGCACCACCAGCGGCGTCGACCTCCCCCACCGCCTCCGCCATGGCTCCGAAAGGCGAGAAGGGGAAGTCCGCGAAGTCGGCCGAGGTGCTGCGGCTCGCGGCGCTGCGGAAGAAGAAAGCCGTCTCCCCCCCCCCAAGCTTGACGCGAAGGAGCTGAGGGAGGCCTTCTACCTGTTCTGGTCGAGGGAGATGCAGGCGCATCCGCCCACCAAGGTACTCCCAGCCATTGCTTGTGAAATGTTCCCTGGCGGATATGCGTTCTTCGCCCTGTTCTTCTACTGCGGGCTCTGCCCGCCCTTCTCCGAATTCTTCTGCGACATCATGAACACCTACGGGTTCCACCTCCTTGATTTCACCCCCAACGCCGTTCTGACCATGGCCGTTTTCGCACACTTGTGCAAAAACTTTGTCGGAGTCTTCCCCAATGTAGCTCTTTTCCGCCACTACTTCACGCCTCGAGTCGAGGGAGGAGAGCCTCTGTCCGGCGGGATCTCCTGGGTCTCGAGGACCCACAAGAAGGAGGCGTATCTGAAGGGAGAGCTCCGCGGCAAATGGGATGAGTGGAGAGCCAATTGGTGTTGGATTGTAGAGGATAACCCGCAGGCATTCACCGCCCGGCGCCAAGCTCCAGTAGTACGCGGCAACGATTGGAGCGACTTGGTCCCGGAGGATAGCAGATTGAAGATCGCCACTGCCCGGATTCTTCGCCTTAGGCTTGCCGGGTAGACTGTAGGCGCAGTTGGCGCAGACGTGCGGCTCATGAATTGCGTACCGTTGTCGGTGATGATCCTGTTAGGGATTCCGAAATGGCAAACAATCGACCGTAAGAACTTGACTGCTGACTGTGCTGTCACCTTCCTCACTGGTTCCACTTCTGGCCACTTTGTGAACTTGTCGATTGCAACGTACAAGTACTCAAAGCCTCCGGCTACGCGGGGAAAGGGGCCGAGGATGTCGAGCCCCCAGACCGAATATGTCCAGGATAAAGGGATCATCTGGAGAGCTTGAGCTGGCTGGTGTATCTGCTTGGAATGGAACTGGCACGCTTCACACTTGGTTACTTGTGCAGTTGCATCCTGGAGGGCTTCTGGCCAAAAGAAACCTTGCCGGAATGCTTTGCCGGCAAGTGCTCTTGCGCCAATGTGGTGACCACATATGGCTCCATGTATCTCTGCCAACAGCTTTTGTCCATCTTCCCGGGGAATACACTTCAATTTCACACCGTTGAGTCTTCTTCTGTACAGTTTGTTGTCAACAAACTGGTACATACTTGACTGCCGGGCTACTCTTTCCGCTTCTTCTTGCTCTTCGGGAAGTTCTCCTGTCTGAAGGAAACGGACAATCTGCTGTGCCCATGCTAGAGCCTGTGGCTCGACAGCAAGGACTAAAGGCACATCTGCTGCTGCGGGAACGTCCGCTTCTACGGCAAGAACCTGCGGCTCAGCCGGAGCTTGACATTCCCCGGCAAGCTTGCCGGAGCAAAACTTGTCGGGAGCGTTTGCTTCAACGGAACAAGCCCTGGGGCTTACCGGAGCAGACTGCTCCTCAGCACTCTTGGTGTTGATCTTCGGGACCTTGTTGACGGTGGCTTCGGTAAGCTCTGCCGGAAAATAGTCGTCGGAGATCAACTTCCTCTTCTTGCTCTGCCCAGTAGATGGTGTTACGGATGGTTGAGTCAGCTTGAGCACAAACATCCCTGGTTCCACAGGTAACTTAAGTGCGGCGCACTTTGACAGGCCGTCTGCGATGTCGTTCTGAGCTCTTGGGACGTGCTCCATCTGTAGGCCGTCAAAGTGCTCTTCAAGCTTTCTCACTTCATCGACGTAAGCTTCCATCAACGGGCTCTGATAATTCTTGTTCACTTGGCGGACGACAAGTTGCGAGTCTCCCCTGACAATCAGCTTCTTAATCCCAAGGTCTGCCGCGATCCTGAGACCGACAAGCAAACCCTCATACTCTGCAGTATTGTTTGTCGCTTGCTCCTTGGGAAAGTGCATCTGGACCACATACTTGAGGTGCTCTCCAATGGGTGCGACAAGCAGCACGCCAGCACCGGCGCCTTGCAGCGAGAAAGCACCGTCAAAGTACATCAGCCATTCTTTTCTTGCTTCCTTGACGGGGATACTCGTCACTGGAATCTCTTCATCTGGTGTCGGCGTCCACTCTGCTATGAATTCTGCCAATGCTCGGCTCTGAATAGTTGAAGTGCTTTCAAACTTGAGGCAAAAGCTTGATAGTTCCAGTGCCCACTCAACAATCCTGCCTGTTGCTTCTAGATTCTGCAGTATCCTCTTCAGCGGAAAGCGAGTGACCACGGTTATCTCATGTGCTTGGAAGTAATGGCGCAGCTTTCTCGAGGCCATGAGAAGGCCGAAAAGCAACTTCTGCACACCAGAGTACCTCGATCTAGCCCCCTGCAGAAGGGAACTGACAAAGTAAACTGGGCGCTGCACCATCTTCTTCCATATCTCCTCTTGCATCTGCGCAGATCCATCCTTGTCAGGACCAGAGCTTGTGGGAGAAGCCCCCTGCTTGTCGCTGGACGTGCTTGCCGCAGTCGCTGGCTCGTCGTCTGCCTCCCTCTCCGCTACTAACGCAACACTAACCACTTGATTGGTTGCCGCTAGATACAGCAGCAACTTCTCTTGTGGTTTAGGTGCGACAAGTATTGGAGTGGAGGACAGGTACCTCTTCAAGTCTTGCAGCGCAGCCTCCGCTTCCGGAGTACATTTCATTGGACCTGCCTTTTTCAAAATTTTGAAAAACGGCAAGGCGCGCTCAGCTCACTTAGAGATAAACCTGCTGAGAGCAGCCACACAACCGGCAAGTCTTCGTATGTCCTTGACGCGCTTGGGTGCTTCGATCTGCTCAATGGCCTTGATCTTGTCGGGATTGGCTTCAATCCCCCTCTGAGACACGAAGAACCCAAGAAGCTTGCCGGAAGGGACTCCAAACACACACTTCTCGGGGTTGAGCTTGAGTTGGATCTTGCACAGATTTGCAAAGGTCTCTTCTAGATCTTGAACTAGGGTCGCCCTGTCCTTGCTCTTGACCACTATGTCATCCAGGTATGTTTCTACATTTTTGTGAATTTGTGGCTCAAAAGCTGTATGGACCACCCTTGCAAACGTTGAACCGGCATTCTTCTATCCGAAAGGCATGCGTATGAAGCAGTAAGTGCCACATGGAGTAATGAATGTGGTCTTCTCCTCATCCTCTTCTGCCATGAAGATCTGATGGTATCCTGAGTATGCGTCAAGAAATGAAAGCAAATCACATCCAGTCGTGGAGTCAACAATCTGGTTAATGCGCGGCAAGGGAAATGGGTCTTTGGGACAAGCTTTATTCACATCGGTGAAGTCGATACAAAGCCTCCATTTCCCATTTGGTTTACGCACGACAACAGGATTGGCTAACCACATAGGATGGAGCACGCCTCTCACAAGGCCTGCTGCTTCCAACTTCTTGATTTCTTCTACTATGAACTCTTGGCGCTCCACTGCTTGTTTCCTAACTTTTTGCTTGACGGGCCGTGCGTGAGGACAAACGGCAAGCTTGTGCTCAATTACTTTCCTGGGAACACCGGGGATGTTAGACGGTTGCCATGCAAACACGTCGACGTTCGCCCGCAGGAAAGCAACGAGGGCGCTTTCCTATTTAGGGTCAAGCGTGGCACTGATGGTGAAGGTACCACCAGTGTCGTCCTCCTTGCCGGGCACCTTCTTGGTCTCTGGCGGAGCTGCCATCGTCTTCTTACACTTGCCGGTGGAGCTCGATGGTGCGTCCTCGACGGCAGCGCAGCACTCCGAAGAGGTGCGCTTGCCGGAGTGGGCCCCAGAGCTCTTGCCGGACTTGGTCTTCTTCTTCCCCCCGGGAGCTTCTGCGGCAAGTGTCTTGCTATCTGTTGCGGCTGCTGCATCCCGGTAAATCTTGTCGGCACAGATAAGGGCATCCTTCTTGTCGCCAGGGACAGAGATGAAGCTTATCGGGCCTGGCATCTTGAGCATGTTGTAGGCATAGTGAGAGGCTGCCATGAACGTGGCGAGTGCTGGACGGCCAAGTATCCCATTGTAAGGCAATGGGAAATCGGCAATGTCAAAAGTGACCCTCTCGGTCCTGAAGTTCTGCTCGCCGCCAAATGTTACTGGCAGCATGATCTTCCCCTTTGGCTTGCTCCTCCCCGGGTTTATTCCTTGGAACGGGCCGGTCTCTTCGAGCTCGCTGTCAGGGATTTGGAGTTTCTGGATCATAGCGGAGGAGATCAGGTTCAAGCCGGCCCCGCCGTCAACTAACATCTTAGTGACCTTGAGGTTGCGGATAGTTGGTAAAACCAACATCGGCAAGCACCCGACCGCAGTCGTGTGATCGGGGTGGTCCTCAATGTCAAAGACGATAGGCGTGCTAGACCATTTCAGAAGTTTGCGCGATTCGACAGGTGGTTCTGTCGCATTGACTTCCCGCACCCACTGTTTGAGTTGGCGGTGTGAAGTATGCAGAGAAGCACCGCCGTCAACGCACAAAACTTCTGTGGCTTTCTGAAACTCCTGCTCACTGGTCTCTCCATCATCCATGTCTTTGTCGTCGTTGTTGTCTTCGTCCTTATCGCGGCCGCGGGGAGGTCTGTCTCCTTGCCGCTGCTTGGCCTTGCCGCGGTGTCCTCCCCGGCCGTTGAATGGCCGCTTCTTGCCCGATCCTCCATCACCTCCTTGGGCCTTCTCCTTGTCGCACCGCTCGTACTCAGCCTTCTACTGCCCGACGAGGTACTCGACCCTCTTGCAGTTCTTGAGATCATGACCCTTGGTGCAGTGGATCTTGCAATACTGCTTCTCGGTGCCGTCCTGCTTGTCAGCGGCCGCAACAGCCTGGCAGTTGCTGCATGCGGCAGTCTCCTTGCCGGAGCTACCAACTTGGGCTTTCTTGGCGCCACCTTACTTCCCGGACTGCTCAACGACTAGCACCTCTTTGTTCTTCTTCTTCCTGTTGTTCCGCCGCCGGTTTTTCTTTGCCGGGGCGGCATCCTCACTGTCAGATCCTCCGGCTCCTGTATCGTCTCCGGGGAGTTTCCTCCCCTCCTCAGCGCGTGCACACTTGTCGGCCAGGGCGTACAGCTCGCTGACGTCCCTGATCTTGCACATCGCCATCTCCTCCCTCATCCTGCGGTTACGCACGTTCTGATGGAACGCGCTGATAACCGCGGCAGGGTGGACGTCTGGGATGTTGTGCTGTACACGGCTGAATCTCTGGATATGCTTGCGCAGAGGTTCTCCTTCCTTCTGGGCGAGCAGGTGTAGGTCACTTTCCTGACCATGAGATTTGTGGCCGCCCGTAAAGGCGCCGACAAACTGATGGCACAGGTCTGCCCAAGAAGAAATGGAGTTGTACGGCAAATGCATGAGCCAAGACCTGACGTTGGGTTTGAGTACCATAGGGAAGTAGTTGGCAAGGATTTTGTCGTCTCGCCCCCCGGCAGCTTGCACCGCGATGGTGTAGATGCCAAGGAACTCCGACGGATGCGTCTTGCCGTCGTACTTCTCCGGCACATCTGGCTTGAAATTTTTCATGCTGGGCCACTGGACTTGCCGCAGCTCACGAGTGAACGTAGGACAACCTACCGCATACGGCAAGTCGCCTGGTCCCCCTGGCGCTTGCATGTCGACAGTGGGCCTAGCGAGCTGGTCTGACTGACGCCGCGTTTCTCTTCGGCGCTCGATGCGAGTGCGAGCGTCTTCTTGTCGGTGATCTTGAAGAACTTGGCACTGATCGCGACGAGTTCGCAGATCCGATGACGCGGTGGAGTCGCTGTCGAGGTTGACCCGGCGAGTCGGCGATCTTGGCCTTCAGGGCGGAGAGTGCACGGTGGTTGCACCCCCAGCGATTTTGTCACCATCGGCCCGCGCCTGGCTGACTTGCCGCTGCTGCGTCGTGCTTGGCTGCTGCGGAGTGTCGCCGTTGGCGAATGCGATGAGACTCTGAATGGTGGCCCTCCAGTTGTCGGCCTTGTCTGCCGCTGGAGGGAAATCCAGAAGCAGTTGAGCTCGTGCTAGAGCTTCTGCTGGAGTGGCGGGTAGCGGTGGCAAGCGGTGCAAGGAGCGGGATATGCTCGGACTTCTAACCGTGTTAGAAGGAGCAGCATCCCGTCCAGGCGACTGTGCCTTGCTCGTGCCAACATGTTGGCGCGCATGCTGGCCTTTAAGTAGGCGCCCGGCTCGGGCTCGTCGGAGCTGGGGGCGGCGGCAGTGGCGGAGGGCCTGGCGCTCCTGCGGCCTCAGGGCCGTCAGTGCGATCGCCAGCCCCTTCGCCGGCTGCTGCGGCGGCAGCCTTGGCGGCCTCTGCACCGGCGGGATCGTCTACACCGACCGTTTCTTCGGCAACGGCGGCGTCGTCAGCAGCGACCTCCGTCTCCATTGGCTCAGCCGCGGATGGGTCTGACGGAAGAAAAGAAAAGACAAAAAGTCAAGCAAATATCTAAAAAGAAGAATCAAAAGAAGAAAACCCAAGGGAAGCTTGAAGCAAGGGGATTACCTGCGCGGGCCGGCTCCTCGGTGAGGTTCCTTTCCGTGGAGCTCTACCTCGGCGACGTGGTTGTAGCTCCCGCCGGCGGAGGGCCACTAGCGCCATCCCTCGCCGGAGAGCTCGCCCTTGGCGGAGTATTCGCCCTTGGCGGAGAATTCGTCCTTGGCGGAGGACTCTCCCTTGCCGGAGAGCTTCCCCTTGGCGGTGTGGTCGAAGCATGCGGCACGTCGGGGCGGTCTCCTGGCGCTCCTGATGCTGCTGCTCTGCTCCTACATGAATCAACGAAAAAGACGTCAGCAAAGCAGAAGTGCCCACGCGCGCCTAACAGCAGAAGATGAACCACACTTACGCTGGGGGCTGCGCTGAAGATCAGTCGCCGGGTCCGGCAAGTTTGTCTCTGGCGCACCCCCTGCCGTCGCGGCGGGCTCGTCCTCGATGACAATCACCGGGGCCTTGGCTCTCTTTGCCGCCCTATGGGCCAGAGTTCTGAAAAAGAAGAATAGGTCCAGAGTGAGGCAACAGAGATACAAAACAAAGAACAAGCTGAAAGTTGAAGAAATACAAGAACGTCAAAGACTTACTCTTCTTCCTCCTCGTCGGAGCTAGGCTCGGAGAAGTCAAAATCTGGCTCACGCGTCCCGGCGCGAGGAGGCGGAGGAGTGGGCTCCCTCGGCCGCTTAGCGGGAGCAGGGGCGGTGGTCTGAGAAGACCCTGCTCCGGTTGCCGCCGAGGCACGAGGGGCGGCAGGAGCAGAGGCGCCAGTCCGGGAAGATCCCGCTCCAGTCGCCGCAGAAGCGCGAGGTGCTTCCGTGGCAGCCTTGCTTGCCGCGGTGGCGCGTGTCGCGTGGCGCGGCGGCTGTTGGCCCGTCTGCTGCTCCGTTACGTCCCCGGCCTTGCGGAGACGTCTTCTTGGTGGAGCTGGAGGCTCTGCTGGTGGTGGCGAACTGCCTGAAGATGAGGACGAAGAGGAGTCGATCTCCAGTGAGCCACTCGTGTCCTTGGCGGGCCCGCTCGACTCGACGCCCTGCTCGGTAGGCTCGCTTGGCTTGGCGTCTTGCCCGGCAACCTTCCCCGCGTTGAGAAACTCGTCTCGCTCGGCAAGGCTTGCCGCCTCCGCTGCCTCCGCCTCCTCCACGGTGTATGCGAACTCGCCCGCGGCCGCGGCTGCCGCCGCCTGTTCCATCCAGGTGGCGCTGTACGCCACCTCCCTATCGGTGGTGTCGCGGGTGAGGCCCTTCTTCTCATCGGAGTTAATTGGTGTTTCTTCCAAGTTGTCGAAGAATGCCTGCACAGCTTCGTCGGTAGGCTCTTGCCAAGTGGGGACGATCCCGTGCGAGTCGCACAGCAGCATCATTGCGCGGATGCGGCTGAGCGCGGAGCTGTTGCAAAGCGGAACGACGCCTTGCTGCAACCTGAACCATTCGGGATGGTCGGAGTCGTACTTGAACAACTCCTGAAGCATCCCGTTGAGCTCCAAGACCGTGAAGTTATAGTTGAGGCCCGGGCGCAGCCTCATGATATCTGTCGCGTTCTCGAACTCCCAGGCAGGCCTCTTCCTATCCTGCGGGGGGGGGGGGGGGGGATGCGGCGGCGGAGAAAGTCTGCGCCAACTGCGCCTACAGTCAACCCGGCAAGCCTAAGGCGAAGAATCCGGGCAGTGGCGATCTTCAATCTACTATCCTCCGGGGCCAAGTCGCGTACTACTGGAGCTTGGCGCCTGGCGGTGAATGGCTGCGGGTTATCCTCTACAATCCAACACCAATTGGCTCTCCACTCATCCCATTTGCCGCGGAGCTCTCCCTTCAGATACGACTCCTTGGGGGTCCTCGAGACCCAGGAGATCCCACCGGACAGAGGCTCTCCTCCCTCGACTCGAGGCGTGAAGTAGTGGCGGAAAAGAGCTACATTGGAGAAGACTCCGACAAAGTTTTCGCACAAATGTGCGAAAACGGCCATGGTCAGAACGGCGTTGGGGGTGAAATCAAGGAGGTGGAACCCGTAGGTGTTCATGATGTCGCAGAAGAATTCGGAGAAGGGCGGGCAGAGCCCGCAGTAGAAGAACAGGGCGAAGAACGCATATCCGCCCGGGAACATTTCGCAAGCAATGGCTGGGAGTACCTTGGTGCGCGAATGCGCCCGCGTCTCCCTCGACCAGAACAGGTAGAAGGCCTCCCTCAGCTCCTTCGCGTCAAGCTTGGCGGGGAAGACGGCTTTCTTCTTCCGCAGCGCCGCGAGCCGCAGCGCCTCGGCCGACTTCGCGGACTTCCCCTTCCCGCCTTTCGGAGCCATGGCGGAGGCGGTGGGGGAGGTCGACGTCGCTGGTGGTGCTGGTGGCGACGGGGGCGGAGCGCTGCTCTCTTTCGGCCTTCGGGAAGGAGGGGAGCGGCGGACGTTTTTGAGGATTGAAGAAGCAACGGGCGGATGGACGAACTGCCCCTGTTTCCCCCTGCTTATAAGGGGGAAGGGGGCGGACGTTCCGCATTTCCTATTAAAGAAACCACCCACGATCTCCCCCACGACGCCGCATTAAACGCGTGTCGTTATGGGAGGGCGCGGTGGATACGGAGTGAGATACGGCGTGCCGCAGGCCGCGCGTGCCCGTGCACTGTTTTGGGCCTGGCCCAACAGCGCTCAGCACCGTGTATGGCCCAGGCCCGGGGGCTCCTGTCGGTGTACTAATGTAGGGGTACCTTAGTATCCCGAACTTGTGCACGGGCAGTTGCAGCATCCCGCGGCAAGGCTTGCCGGGCGACTGTCAAGATCCTCCGTGGTTCCCTTGGAGCCATTCAAGAACAAAGTATCCAAGTCAAGGAGACAAGGCCCCGGCAAGAGGAGCTTGCCGGGAAGGCCACTCAAGGCACAAGACCACTCAAGGCACAAGGCGCCGGCAAGAGGAGCTTGCCGGGAAGACCAACCAAGGCATTTCAAGAAACTTGCGCGACGCGCCACGCGTCCCGGCAAGGCCCGGTGAGCGACAAGCTCCCAGAAGCGACAAGATAGCGACCGCGGCAAGGCGCTTGCCGCGGAAAGCTTCCACTCAGTACCCGCGCTCCAGCGCATCCACCCACGTGTCGCTCTGGGACCATTCCAGGCGCACGTGGCGGAAGGCTGTGCAGCTAGGGGTACACGGTGGCGAGCAGCGATGACAAGGCTACCGTCGTGGCGGACGGTGGCGCCCCTGACGGCCACTTTTTGCACTGTTTGGGTGACGGCGACGGGCATTTAATGCCCTTGTCCCCTGCCGTCAGGGTTAGGTATGGAACAATGTTCCAACTACCACCCTTTTTACATTTTTACCCTCAACTGCGTTGCCACCTGTCGGTGACCCCTTTAGCCTATAAAAGGAGGCCCATGCGCACGTAGAAGGGGGTTAGACATTCGAACATTCTCACGCTCGGTCTCGTTAGGTGCTAGAGGGTACTGTAGCTCTCAGCGCTCCCGAGCAAGAACACAACACAAAACCAAAGCAGGAGTAGGGTTTTACGCATCCGTGCGGCCCGAACCTGGGTAAACTGCTCGTGTGCTCGCCTCGATCTGCTCTTCGTGCATCCTCCGCCCCCTGCCGTACCGAAAAGGGGCTCCGTCCCCATAGGTGTTCGTGGGCGATCAGTTTCCCAGCGCGGCCTGCGGCATGCCGTATCTCACTCCGTATCCACCGCGCCTTCCCATAACGACATGCGTTTAATGCGGCGTCGTGGGGGAGATCATGGGTGGTTTCTTTAATAGGAAATGCGGAATGTCCGCCCCCTTCCCTCTTATAAGCAGGGGGAAATAGGGGCAGTTCGTCCATCCGCCCGTTACTTCTTCAATCCTCAAAAACCTCCGCCAATCCCCTCCTTCCCGAAGGCCGAAAGAGAGCAGCGCTCCGCCCCCGTCGCCACCAGTACCACCAGCGGTGTCGACCTCCGCCACCGCCTCCGCCATGGCTCCGAAAGGCGAGAAGGAGAAGTCCGCGAAGTCGGCCGAGGCGCTGCGGCTCGCGGCGCTGCGGAAGAAGAAAGCCGTCTTCCCCCCCAAGCTTGACGCGAAGGAGCTGAGGGAGGCCTTCTACCTGTTCTGGTCGAGGGAGACGCGGGCGCATCCGCGCACCAAGGTACTCCCAGCCATTGCTTGCGAAATGTTCCCGGGCGGATATGCGTTCTTCGCCCTATTCTTCTACTGCGGGCTCTGCCCGCCCTTCTCCGAATTCTTCTGCGACATCATGAACACCTACGGGTTCCACCTCCTTGATTTCCCCCCAACGCCATTCTGACCATGGCCGTTTTCGCACATTTGTGCGAAAACTTTGTCGGAGTCTTCCCCAATGTAGCTCTTTTCCGCCACTACTTCACGCCTCGAGTCGAGGGAGGAGAGCCTCTGTCCGGCGGGATCTCCTGGGTCTCGAGGACCCACAAGAAAGAGGCTTATCTGAAGGGAGAGCTCCGCGGCAAATGGGATGAGTGGAGAGCCAATTGGTGTTGGATTGTAGAGGATAACCCGCAGCCATTCACCGCCCGGCGCCAAGCTCCAGTAGTACGCGGCAACGACTGGAGTGACTTGGCCCCGGAGGATAGCAGATTGAAGATCGCCACTGCCCGGATTCTTCGCCTTAGGCTTGCCGGGTTGACGGTAGGCGCAGTTGGCGCAGACTTTCTCCGCCGCCGCATCGCCCCCCTGCAGGATTGGAAGAGGCCCGCCTGGGAGTTCGAGAACGCGGCAGATATCATGAGGCTGCGCCCGGGCCTAAACTATAACTTCACGGTCTTGGAGCTCAACGGAATGCTTCAGGAGTTGATCAAGTACGACCCCGACCATCCCGAATGGTTCAGGTTGCCGCAAGGCGTCGTTCCGCTGTGCAATAGCTCTGCGCTCAGCCGCATCCGCGCAATGATGCTGCTGTGCGACTCGCACGGGATCGACCCCACTTGGCAAGAGCCTACCGACGAAGCTGTGCAGGCATTCTTCGACAACTTGGAAGAAACACCAATTAACTCCGACGAGAAGAAGGGCCTCACCCGCGACACCACCGACAGGGAGGTGGCGTACAGCGCCACCAGGATGGAACAGGCGGCGACAGCCGCGGCCGCGGGCGAGTTCGGATACACCGTGGAGGAGGCGGAGGCAGCGGAGGCGGCAAGCCTTGCCGAGCGAGACGAGTTTCTCAACGCGGGGAAGGTTGCCGGGCAAGACGCCGAGCCAAGCGAGCCCGCCGAGCAGGGCGTCGAGTCGAGCGGGCCCGCCGAGGACACGAGCGGCTCAATTGGAGATCGACTCCTCTTCGTCCTCGTCTTCAGGCAGCTCGCCACCACCAGTAGAGCCTCCATCTCTACCAAGAAGACGTCTCCGCAAGGCCGGGGACGTAACGAAGCGGCAGACGGGCCAACAGCCGCCGCGCCGCGCGACACGCGCCACCGCGGCAAGCAAGGCTGCCACGGGAGCACCTCGCGCTTCCGCGGCGACTGGAGCGGGATCTTCCCGGACTGGCTCCTCTGCTCCTGCCGCCCCTCGTGCCTCGGCGGCAACCGGAGCGGGGTCTTCTCAGGCCACCACCCATGCTCCCGCTAAGCGGCCGAGGGAGCCTACTCCTCCACCTCCTCACGCCGGGACGCGTGAGCCAGATTTTGACTTCTCCACGCTTAGCTCCGACGAGGAGGAAGAAGAGTAAGTCTTTGATCTTGTATTTCTTCAACTTTCAGCTTGTTCTTTGTCTTGTATCTCTGTTGCCTCACTCTGGACCTGTTCTTCTTTTTCAGAACTCTGGCCCAGAGGGCGGCAAAGAGAGCCAAGGCCCCGGTGATTGTCATCGAGGACGAGCCCGCCGTGACGGCAGGGGGTGCGCCGGAGACAAACATGCCGGACCCGGCGACTGATCTTCAGCGAAGCCCCCAGCGTAAGTGTGGTTCATCTTCTACTGTTAGGCGCGCGTGGGCGCTTCTGCTTTGCTGACGTCTTGTTCGTTGATTCGTGTAGGAGCAGAGTAGCAGCATCAGGAGCGCCAGGAGACCGCCCTCGACGTGCCGCACGCTTCGACCACACCGCCAAGGGGAAGCTCTCCGGCAAGGGAGAGTCCTCCACCAAGGACGAATTCTCCGCCAAGGGTGAATACTCCGCCAAGGGCGAGCTCTCCGGCGAGGGATGGCGCTAGCGGCCCTCCGCCGGCGGGAGCTACAACCACGTCGCCGAGGTAGAGCTCCCCGGCAAGGAACCTCACCGAGGAGCCGGCCCGCGCAGGTAATCCCCTTGCTTCAAGCTTCCCTTGGCTTTTCTTCTTTTGATTCTTCTTTTTGGATATTTGCTTGACTTTTTGTCTTTTCTTTTCTTCAGTCAGACCCATACGCAGCTGAGCCAATTGAGACGGAGGTCGTTGCTGACGACGCCGCCGTTGCCGAAGAAACGGTCGGTGCAGACGATCCCCCTGTCGCAGAGGCCGCCAAGGCTGCCGCCGCAGCAGCCGGCGAAGGGGCTGGCGATCGCACTGACGGCCCTGAGGCCGCAGGAGCGCCAGGCGCTACACCGACCGCCGAGCCCTCCGCCGCTGCCGCAGCCCCCAGCTCGGACGAGCCCGAGCCGGGCACCTACTTAAAGGCCGGCGACGACGTCTTCATCCAGCTCCCCTGGGCGTCTATGTCTAGGGCGCCGGTCGAGGGAAAGGTCTTCGACGGAGAGGTGCTTGCCTCCGCCGGGCTGAAGCTTGTCGACGCGTCGAGCAGCAGCAGTGAGCCTGAGGAGGAGCGGCTGCTGCGCAAGCTGTTGTCGCTTTACCGGGCCCGGCAGGCCAAGCTGGAGTCCCGAGAAGCCCTGGCCGCCAAGGCGGGAGCTGATATGGAGAAGCGTGCAGAGGAGCTCCGGGCTATCAACCAAGCAGCTCTCCGGTCCTTGGCAGAGGAGCGGGAGCAACTTGCCGGGGAGCAGCAGGACTTCATCATCGAGAAGGCTGAAGTGGAGGAGCAGTAGCGGCTTGCCGCCGAGGAGCTATCCAAGCAAGAAGGCGAGCTGGCGTAGCAGAAGGTCAACCTCGACAGCCACGAGGATGAACTTGCCGCGCACGAGCAATCTCTTGGCGGAGCTCTCCAGGAAGCAAAGGATGCCGCCGCAGCTGCCGAGACTGCTAAGAAGGAGTTGGAGGCGAGGGTGGCGCAGCTGGAGGCCAACCTCAAGACGAGCGGCGAAGAGGTTGCCGCGCTCAAACTTGAGTGAGAGAAGGACGCCCACAGCCACTCGGAGCTGCAGGTTTGCCTCGCCGAGAAGGGCAAGGAGCTCACCGCCGCCAAGGACTCCAACGCCGATCTGGAGTTGAAACTGACCACCTTAACCCAGACGCTGGACGGCGCCAGGGAGCTGGAGGCGACCCTGAAGGAGGAGATCAAGGCCGAGAAGGCATTGCTGGAGAGTGCCGCCATCACCCAGAACAACTTCAGGGCGACCGTCGAGCACTAGACGGAAGGTCTTGTGAACGCTGCCGCGGACATCGACAGGGAGCTGGCGCAGCTGGGGGTGGAGTATCTCAGGTACTCCACCGACGAGAACCTCCACCCCAGCGCCAAGCTCACCCTATTCTTCAGAGGCGTGGCGACGGCCCTCCAGCAACTCCGGGAGAAGATCCCAAAGCAGCTGGCGGACGAGTCACGCATGCTCTGCGCGGGCGCTCTGCAAAAGGTGTTGGTGAAGGTGGCCTTCCGCAATCCAGGCCTCAACCTCACCAATGTCCTCAGGAGCTTTCCGCCGGACGCTGACCAGGAGGCGCTCAAGGCCCTTGTCGCACCCATTGTGGACAAGGTGAGCGGCATCAAGAGTGTTGAGGGCGGCCGCGCAGATTAGGCCGCATGTTTTCTTCTTTCCTTGTCGCTGTTGATCATGTCACAAGAACAATCTATTAGAGCTGCAACAACCTACTTGTAATATAACTCTATTTTGGGCAATGGTTGCAACGTTATTTCCTTTACTTGATCCCTTGCTTTGTATGTTATCGCCCTCACGCTTTTAGGGAACTTGCCGGCGCAGGCACCTTTGCCGCGAGCGCTGAGTGCGGAACTTCAGCAGCCTGCTGGCGGTGCCTCTACCGACAAGAAACCTTGTCGCGACTAGTCGCAGCACGCTTAAGTTGTTGAGCGGGCTCGAAAACAAGATAAGGGCGCGACACTAGTCGCAGCGCAGTTAAGTCATTGAGCAAACTCGAAACAAAGTAAGGGCACGACTACCTACGAGTGGGTTCCATACAAAGTGCGGTCGTTCAATGTAGATAACTTAAAATTTAAAAATTTGATTGCTCAAACTTTGGCACTTAGCTTTTGCGTGGTTTGCTTCCCGGCAAGGCAAAGCTTTTTTGAATGGCGCTTGGTCCATACCACTATCTTCTCCTCCCCCCCCCGGTAAACTTGTGCGCGAGGGAACCTTCCTTTCCTTGCGAAAAAAAGAAGAGAAAATACAGATATGGAGCCTCGCGGCTTGTTATTGTTTACCGGGGTTAGGTGCTGCACAAAGTGTCAGATAATGCATGCAAGAAAATAGAAAGCAGGAAATTACAAGATGTGCGAGGCTCATAAGCTTTACTGATGCACGGAGTCTGCGCCCGGCTTTGTACAAAGGATTACATGCAATAACGGCAAGACTTGTACAAAAGGTGGTTGCCGGAGCGGATTACGGCAACCGCGCCTTACGGGTAAAACTTACGAAGATGCTCGATGTTCCAGGAGTTGCTCACCGGAAAGCCATCTTCGGTCTCAAGGCGGACAGTGCCGGGCCTAGTGACTCGTTTCACCCGATAAGGGCCTTCCCACTTCGGCATCAACTTGTTGGAATTCTTGCCGGACTGAACACGCCGAAGAACAAGGTCGCCTTCCTCGAGACTTCTGGCGTTAACTTTGCGGCTATGGTAGCGGCGCAAAGCTTGCTGGTATCGAGCAGCTCGTACAACAACCTGAAGACTGTCTTCCTCAAGGAGCAGCGCGTCATCTTTTCGCAGCTGCTGTTGCTCGAGCTCATCATAAGCGAGCACTCGAGGTGACCCGTATACGAGTTCCGTGGGGAGAACTGCCTCTGCTCCATAGACTAGAGCAAAAGGTGTCTGTCCAGTGGCTCGATTTGGTGTCGTCCTGATTGACCAAAGAGCCGCTGGCAGCTCCTCGATCCAGTTTCTTCCGCACTTGTGCAGCCTATCGAAAGATCTGGTCTTGAGGCCACGCAGCACTTCAACATTTGCCCTCTCCGCTTGACCGTTGCTCCACGGGTGAGCAACAGAAGCGAAGCAGACCTTGGCGCCAAGATCTTGGACGTACTGCATGAAGGTGCGGCTCGTGAATTGTGTACCGTTGTCGGTGATGATCCTGTTAGGGATTCCGAAACGGCAAACAATCGACCTGAAGAACTTGACTGCTGACTGTGCTGTCACCTTCCTCACTGGTTCCACTTTTGGCCACTTTGTGAACTTGTCGATTGCAACGTACAAGTACTCAAAGCACCCGGCTGCGCGGGGAAAGGGGCCGAGGATGTCGAGCCCCCAGACCGAAAATGGCCAGGATAAAGGGATCGTCTGGAGAGCTTGAGCTGGCTGGTGTATCTGCTTGGAATGGAACTGGCACGCTTCACACTTGGTTACTTGTGCAGTTGCATCCTGGAGGGCTTCTGGCCAAAAGAAACCTTGCCAGAATGCTTTGCCGGCAAGTGCTCTTGCGCCAATGTGGTGACCACATATGCCTCCATGTATCTCTGCCAACAGCTTTTGTCCATCTTCCCGGGGAATACACTTCAATTTCACACCGTTGAGTTTTCTTCTGTACAGTTTGTTGTCAACAAACCGGTACATACTTGACTGTCGGGCTACTCTTTCCGCTTCTTCTTGCTCTTCGGGAAGTTCTCCTGTCTGAAGGAAACGGACAATCTGCTGTGCCTATGCTGGAGCCTGTGGCTCGACAGCAAGGACTACAGGCACATCTGCTGCTGCGGGAACGTCCGCTTCTACGGCAAGAACCTGCGGCTCAGCCGGAGCTTGACATTCCCCGGCAAGCTTGCCGGAGCAAAACTTGTCGGGAGCGTTTGCTTCAACGGAACAAGCCCTGGGGCTTGCCGGAGCAGACTGCTCCTCAACACTCTTGGTCTTTATCTTGGGGACCTTGTTGACGGCGGCTTCGGGAAGCTCTGCCGGAAAATAGTCGTCGGAGATCAACTTCCTCTTCTTCCTCTTCCCAGTCGATGGTGTTACGGATGGTTGAGTTAGCTTGAGCAGAAAGATCCCTGGTTCCACAGGTAACTTAAGCGCGGCGCACTTTGACAGGCCGTCTACGATGTCGTTCTGAGCTCTTGGGACGTGCTCCATCTGTAGGCCGTCAAAGTGCTCTTCAAGCTTTCTCACTTCATAGACGTAAGCTTCCATCAACGAGCTCCGATAATTCTTGTTCACTTGGCGGACGACAAGCTGCGAGTCACCCTTGACAATCAGCTTCTTAATCCCAAGGACTGTCGCGATCCTGAGACCGGCAAGCAAACCCTCATAATCTGCAGTATTGTTTGTCGCTTGCTCTTTGGGAAAGTGCATCTGGACCACATACTTGAGGTGCTCTCCGGTGGGTGCGACAAGCAGCACGCCGGCACCGCCGCCTTGCAGCGAGAAAGCACCGACAAAGTACATCAGCCATTCTTTGCTTGCTTCCTTGACGGGGATACTCGTCTCTGGAATCTCTTCATCTGGTGTCGGCGTCCACTCTGCTATGAATTCTGCCAATGCTCGGCTCTGAATAGTTGAAGTGCTTTCAAACTTGAGGCCAAAGCTTGACAGTTCCAGTGCTCACTCAACAATCCTGCCTGTTGCTTCTTGATTCTGCAGTATTGATGGGCCTCGAACCCCTTGTTGGTTACCCCAAGTGGAAGGTGTAAGATGCAGTATTGTAGAAGTGTTTTCCCTTAGCAAAGATGCCAAGGATCGAATCCCCAGAGACTCCTAGGTTCAACAAGTAGGTGTCAACTGCTACGGCGCCAGATTAGTAGCAATCAACATGGACCTGCACACAGATACAAATAACTTTGCTCCCAACGAGTACAGAGAGGTTGTCAATCCCTCCGGCCTTGTAGTTGACAAATGATTAAAAGCAATGATAGTAGTGATAGATAATGTTTTGCAATAGTAATAATAGCGAAAAGTAAATAGTGGATGTGATCAATGATGGTAATATGGACCGGAGT
Organism: Secale cereale; assembly: GCA_902687465.1. NCBI lineage: Eukaryota > Viridiplantae > Streptophyta > Magnoliopsida > Poales > Poaceae > Secale > Secale cereale. Next base: position 736,809,515 of record LR738714.1, on the reverse strand, counting down.
CTCATGATGTTCACTAGTGATGTCTCTCTCCCAAAAGACGATAAAACAACTATGTGAGGTAAACGAATTACAGCTGGGCAATTGACAGGACCACGAACGCAAACCAATGCACACTACATTGCAAGAAAGGTTGAGGTTCAAAGCATGGGCGGTACACCAAAGTAAGTAGACCGAAATCCATCAATATCTAGAACTAATCATCCACCTTGAGATATCTATCCAGAACATCTCGCTGGTATTAAGTTGCGAGTCCCACCCATAGTGTAAACTCAATGCAAGAGACAACTGCATTAAAAGAACTTTGCGTAAAGTAAACAATCCTTGCACCCGCGGGCACAAGCACCGTTGTTTTCCCCCTTGTGGCAACAGCACATCCCCTAGACTCATGTTTCTGTCACTCAAGCTAGTCATCGAGGGGCATGAACCCACAATCGAGCATAACGTTCCCTCTTGGAGTCACTACGTATTACTTGGCCAAAGCAATAAATAACAACAGAGAACATGCAAGAATTACTTATGAACAAAAATATAAAAGAGGTAGATCAAATATATTACTCAAGATCAATCTGAACATAATCTCATAATCCATCGGATCCCAACAAACTCAACATAGCAACAGCATAAGGATTACATAGGTGCCTCGATCATGTAGGGCAGCTCACGAGGACTAATTAGTGAAGCACAAGAACGGGAGGAGAACATCACATAACTACTGGTCATGGACTCATGGTACAAGGGAGACTACTCACGAGTCATCCGGGAGGCGTCCATGGTGGTGGAGAAGCTCTCGGTGGTGATCCTCCCCTCCGGCAGGGTGCCGGGAAGAGTTCTCCTGGTGCTCCCGATCTTGGAAGCGGCGGCGGCGGCGGAACAAAGATGGGATCGCGAAAAGGGTTCCTGTTCTGAGGGTTTCGGAGGACCCTTTAAATATATACCAAAGGAGGGCATCGGGGGAGCTTCGGGGGGCCCAGGCGCCCCCCCGACGCGGCCCAGGGGGGGCGCGCCGCCAAGGCGCCTGGAGCCCTGGTGCCCCCCCCCCCCGGCTTTCCTTCGGACGCAAGGTTGTTTCCGATACGCTGATTTTTTATATAATTTTTCTGGATTTTTCTGGGCAGTTCTCGAAACGTGAAAACCTGAAATACAAAAACAGCCGAAAACAGAAACTGGCACTGGGGTGCACTGGATTAGTAAGTTAGTCCAAATATGATCAAAAGTGTATGGAAGTGCATGAATATCATAGCAATATCACCCAATAGTGGCATGGAGCAAGCAGAAATTATAGATACGTTTTGGACGTATCAACATCCCCAAGCTTAATTCCTACTCGTCCTCGAGTAGGTAAATGATAACAAGAATAATTTCTGTGGTGACATGCTATGAACCATATAGGACTTTTTCATAGTCATATGACAAAAGCTTAATGAGACAATGATTCTATAGTAATTAAGTTGCCTCATGAGAAAATCACAAATGACTGAAAGTTTTACAACATGAAACTGAAACATCAGAAAGATTTCAATGAACATGATGTGCAAATATGATAAACTGATATCTAGCTTGCCCCCTTTAGTGATGCAAAACATAAATGCAGGGGCACCTTCATGGTTTAAGTGATGACTAGATACAATCATTTCAGAATAAACGATATCTCAATCATGCAAAAGACAATGCTACTTTGGGACAATGCAAATTACACTCAGAATGACAATCATGCTCTCAGTAGTTGGTGCTTCAACATAAAAGTAAAAAAAGTTTAAGTGCTAGAGCTTTTTATTTTGAAAACATGGAAGCAATTTTGTCAATGGTATTAGTACTTCATATGTGTCATGCATAAAACATCCTATAAGTTGCAAGCCTCATGCATCGAATACCAATAGTGCTCGCAGCTTGTCCTAATTAGCTCGGATCTCCATGGGTTATTATTGCATTACATATGTTTCAACCAAGTGTCACAAAGGGGTACCTCTATGCCGCCTTTACAAAGGTCCAAGGAGATAAATCGCATTTGATTTCTCGTTTTTGATAGATCTCAACTTGAGGACATCCATACCGAGACAACATAGAAAATAGATGATGGACTCCTCTTCAATGCATAAGATATTCTCGTGAGAGATTGAGGATTAAGGTCCATGCTAAAACTTCCACCATGATACATGGCTTTGGTTGGCGGCCCAATGTTCTTCTCTAACAATATGCATATTCATACAACCCACGGCAAATCACCCTTTCTTCAGACAAGACGAACATGCATATCAACTCACATGATATTCAACAAAAGTGTGACACTTGATGGCGTCCCCAGAAACATGGTTACCGCTTAGCAAGCAACTTATAAGAAATAAGATACATAAGCAACATATTCTTTACCACAATAGTTTTTAAGCTACTTTCCCATGAGCTATATATTGCAAAGTTAGTTTGCTTAGTACAGGTGGAGGTTAGCAAAAGACTGGGAGCGACCAACTAAGAGAGCAATGACGGTCATAATCATGCAGAGCGACAAAGCAATATTGAATCAGGCATGGAAGTTATATCGCTACTCAGAAATAAAAGATCATCAAGGCTTGACAGACTTTCTTTACAGTCTTAAATATGCGTGAGCATACGCGAAGTCAATCAAAATAAATTCACGAAGGAAGATATTACTAAACCATACCACATCATAGGCAAACAAACCATGTTGGTACTCCAATAACACATTGGGAACCCCCCAGCTATTTGAGACTAACCATAAGAAAACCTGAACTACTAAGCACCATTATGCAAGTATCATCTTTATCATAGACACATTAACCAATGCAACGGAAGCAAACTCTCTTAATAAGGTGAGCATGGTAATTAAAGAGAGTTCAAGCAACCAACTAAACAAAAGCTCTTTGAAAAGATAAGCATGAATACTAAGAGCAGAGCATGATAGTAGCTATTAAAAGAAAAAGAATGCACACAGCAAGGATAGACATGAAAATTCTATGTTATGTTCTAGGTAGAAGTGGAGCGTGTTTCTCACCCACATAAAGGAATGCTGGGTTCCGACTCGTTATGAAAAACTAAAAAGAAAACTAAAAGCAAGACGCTCCAAGCATAGCACATAACACATGAAGTGATAAAAATATAGCGGAACGAAAGACGAACTGATAATGTTGATGGAGAAGGGGATGCACGGGGGCATCCCCAAGCTTAGATGCTTGAGTCTCCTTGAATATTTCTTGGGGGTGCACGGGGGCATCCCCAAGCTTGAGCGCTTGACACTCCTGAATATTTTTTATCATCTTCCCTCGCACACTTGAAAACTCCCTTCATACATAACTCATCATAATCTGATTAGCGAGGTTAGTACCCTTAATAAAAAATTATACCTTGCTGGAAATAAAGATATTCTTGAAGTTCTACTGTTTCTCAAGATTGCCAAAAGGTTTTTTCAAAGAAAAAGCAAGCTCTTGATTTGCAAAGTGAAGGAAAGGCAAAACAGGACAGAATCTATGAAAAACAGAACAGCAGGTAGTAATTGATCTGTTCGGGATACTTCTGCAACTCAAATCAAAAAACTCAGAACAGTCGCACGAAAGAAAATTATATAGAGAACACGGTCGAAAAAATTCAGACCAAAAAGATGATCTGGTGATTTAATACGAATTTTTCTATCCAAGGACAGAATCTGTTTCCTTGACAGCACCTCACAACTTTTGAACTTTCTAGCAATCAGAGGCTATACTTGGCACAAATATGAAAAGCAAAGATACAATGATGATGCTACAGCAGTAAACAACATCAAGACACAACAAAAGCAAAAAAAAATATTCATGTGGGCTGCCTCTCAAAAGCGCTTTCTTTTATGCCTTTAAGCTAGGCATAATGCATAGATCAAGTTTTCTCAAGAGTAAAAGAATAACTAGCCCGTACAACGCACTCAAAAGGTAACTTGATCTTCTTTCGAGGGAAGTGTTCCATCCCTTTCTTGAGAGGAAACTGAAATTTTATATTACCCTCTTTCATGTCAATGATAGCACCAATGCTGCGCAAAAAGGGACGTCCCAAAAGAATTGGACAAGAAGGATCACATTCAATATCCATAATAGTGAAATCAACGGGCACATAATTATCATTAACAACAATAAAAACATCGTCGATCCTCCCCAAAGGTTTCTTTATGGAAGAATCAACGAGACGAACACCAAAAGAACAAGAATCATAAGGTTTCAATTTAAGCATATCATATATTCTTTTGGGCATAACAGAGGTACTAGCACCAACATCACATAATGGATAACAAGAGAAGTCATTCAAATTAATTTTTATCATAGGATCCCAACCATCTTCTAGCTTTCTAGGTATGGAGGCTTCTACTCTAAGTTTCTCCTCTCTAGCTTTGATGAGAGCATAAGTGATATGCTCTGTGAAGGCAAGGTTAAGCGTGCTAGTGCGGGGATCTCTAGACATCTTGTGAAGGAAATCAATAACTTCAGTAAGAGTGCAATTATCAAAATCAAGGTCACGAGCATCAAGTAAAGTGGTAGTGGTGTCCTTAAGGTTCACTTGTTTGGTAGTTTATATAGTCATAGCATCACCATTAATAGGTCCAATGGGACCAGGAGTACATTGGGTGCTAAGAGTGTGAACATCCTCAACAACTTGGATAGTAGCAACAGTGTGGTGGGTAGGAAGGCTCTTAATTCTTTCCTCTTCCTCCCTCTCTCTAGCCCATCTTTCTTTAAGTTTAGCCATCATCCTAATATTTTCATTAATTTGCACTTGAGTAGCATTAATAGGGATGACTTCCCTCTCCTTAAGTGGAGAAGTTTCAATTTTTAGCAATTTTACCTCATTGGCTAAATGGTCTACCTTAAAAGAAAGATCATCTAGTTTATGTAGTTTTTCTTCTACACTCTTATTAAAGGCTTTTTGGGTAGTGATGAAATCTCTAAGCATAGTCTCTAGTTCAGCAGTGGAGTTCTTGGTACTAGGATAAGCATTGTTGTTCCCATAAGAATTAGAGGGGAACGTTCTAGGATTGCTACCAAAATTACTCCTATAAGCATTGTTGTTAAAATTGTTTCTAGAGATAAAGTTCACATCTACTTGTTCTTGAGCAATCAAAGAATTTAAAGGAACATCACGAGGATCAACAGTAGATTGCTTCGAAAGTAGAGACATGATCAAGTCAAATTTTTCATTAAGGGAGGAAATCTCCTCGACAGAGTTTACCTTCCTACCTGTTGGAGCGCGTTCGGTGTTCCATTGGGAATAGTTGGTCATCATCTCATCGAGAAGCTTTGTGGCAGCACCAAGTGTAGTTGACATAAAAGTTCCTCCCGCGGCCGAATCTAACAAGTTCCGCGAGGTAAAGTTCAAGCCTGCATAAAAAGTTTGGATAACCATCCAAGTAGTCAAACCATGAGTAGGGCAGTTCTTGATAAGAGATTTCATACGTTCCCAAGCTTGGGCAACGTGTTCATTATCCAATTGTTTAAAATTCATTATGTTACTTCTAAGTTGGATAATTTTAGGAGGTGGATAGTATTTTCCGATAAAAGCATCTTTGCATTTGTCCCTTGAATCTATGCTATTTCTAGGCAAAGACTGAAACCAAATTTTAGCTCCTCCTCTCAAGGAGAAAGGAAAAAGCTTAAGCTTAACAATATTACCATCTATTTCTTGGTACTTTTGCATATCACAAAGTTCAACAAAGTTGTTCAAGTGTAAAGCAGCATCATCTCCAGCACCGGAGAATTGTTCTCTCATAACTAAGTTCAGTAAAGCAGGTTTAATTTCATATGAAGGTGCTGAAGTGGCAGGTGTAGTGATAGGTGGGCTGATAAAGTCATCGTTGTTGTGACTAGTGAAGTCACACAACTTGGTGTTCTCGGTGGAACCCATAATAGCAAGCAAGCAAGATAACTATTTTTGTGATTTTCGATAAAAAGGTACTAAAGCAAAAACTGAAAGGTAAACTAACAAGACTAAAAAGCAAAGGTAAAAGATAGCATGAAACTCCCCTATTCTGAAGAGTGGAGTCCCAAGCAACAGCGCCAGAAAATACTCCTTGATGGTCCTCGAACCCCTAGTTGGTTACCACAAGTGGAAGGTGTAAGATGCAGTATTGTAGAAGTGTTTTCCCTTAGCAAAGATGCCAAGGATCGAATCCCCAGAGACTCCTAGGTTCAACAAGTAGGTGTCAACTGCTACGACGCCAGATTAGTAGCAATCAACGTGGACCTGCACACAGATACAAATAACTTTGCTCCCAACGAGTACAGAGAGGTTGTCAATCCCTACGGCCTTGTAGTTCACAATGGATTAAAAGCAATGATAGTAGTGATAGATAGTGTTTTGCAATAGTAATAATAGCGAAAAGTAAATAGTGGATGTGATCAATGATGGTAATATGGACCGGAGTCTCATGATGTTCACTAGTGATGTCTCTCTACCAAAAGACGATAAAACAGCTATGTGAGGTAAACGAATTACAGTTGGGCAATTGACAGGACCACGAACGCAAACCAATGCTGACTACATTGCAAGAAAGGTTGAGGTTCAAAGCATGGGCGGTACACCAAAGTAAGTAGACCGAAATCCATCAATATCTACTACTAATCGTCCACCTTGAGATATCTATCCAGAACATCTCGCTGGTATTAAGTTGCGAGTCCCACCCATAGTGTAAACTCAATGCAACAGACAACTGCACTAAAAGAACTTTGCGTAAAGTAAACAATCCTTGCACCCGCGGGCACAAGCACCGTTGTTTTCCCCCTTGTGGCAACAGCACATCCCCTAGACTCATGTTTCTGTCACTCAAGCTAGTCATCGAGGGGCATGAACCCACAATCGAGCATAACGTTCCCTCTTGGAGTCACTACGTATTACTTGGCCAAAGCAATAAATAACAACGGAGAACATGCAAGAATTACTTATGAACAAAAATATAAAAGAGGTAGATCAAATATATTACTCAAGATCAATCTGAACATAATCTCATAATCCATCGGATCCCAGCAAACTCAACATAGCAACAGCATAAGGATTACATAGGTGCCTCGATCATGTAGGGCAGCTCACGAGGACTAATTAGTGAAGCACAAGAACGGGAGGAGAACATCACATAGCTACTGGTCATGGACTCATGGTCCAAGGGAGACTACTCACGAGTCATCCGGGAGGCGTCCATGGTGGTGGAGAAGCTCCCGGTGGTGATCCTCACCTCCGGCAGGGTGTCGGGAAGAGTTCTCCTGGTGCTACCGATCTTGGAAGCGGCAGCGGCGGCGGAACAGAGATGGGATCGCAAAAAGGGTTCCTGTTCTGAGGGTTTCGGAGGGCCCTTTAAATATATGCCAAAGGAGGGCATCGGGGGAGCTTCGGGGGGCCTAGGCGCCCCCCCGGCGCGGCCCGGGGGGGGGGGCGCCGCCAGGGCGCCTGGAGCCCTGGTGGCCCCCGCGGCTGTCCTTCGGACGCAAGGTTGTTTCCGATACGCTGATTTTTTATATAATTTTTCTGGATTTTTCTAGGCAGTTCTCGAAACGTGAAAACCTGAAATACAAAAACAGCCGAAAACAGAAACTGGCACTGGGGTGCACTGGATTAGTAAGTTAGTCCAAATATGATCAAAAGTGTATGGAAGTGTATGAATACCATAGCAATATCACCCAAAAGTGGCATGGAGCAAGCAGAAATTATAGATACGTTTTGGACGTATCAAGTTGTCGGTATACTAAGGTAGGGGTACCTTAGTACCCCAACTTGTGCACGGGCAGTAGCAGCTTCCCGCGGCAGGGATTACCACGTGCTTGCCGGAAACCTTTTCGGTCCCTATGAAGCCATTCAAAAACAAAGTATACAAGACAGAAGATCAAGGCCCCGGCAAGTGGAGCTTGCCGGGAAGGCCGTCCTAGGCTCAAAACTATCACATTAACACAAGACCCTGGCAAGGGGAGCTTGCCAGGAAGACCAGAAGACTGCATCTCATAAGACATGCCTCGGTGCGCCCTGCGCCCCGGTAGGACCCGGGGAGCGACAAGCTTCCGGGCCCGGCAAGATCAAGACCCCGGCCTGGGGGACACGGTGGCACGCCACGGTGACGAGGCTACCGCCGTGGCGAACGGAGACGCATGGACGGGTGCTTTTGGGGTCGACGGTGACGGGCATTTAATGCCCTTGTCCCCCACTGTCAAAGTTAGGTGATGACCACTGTTCATCCACTATTCACGCACTATTCCAGCACTGTTACAACTACCACCACAGTTACATTTTTGCCCTCCTCTACGTTGACACCTGTCGGTGACCCCTTGGGCTATAAAAGGAGGCCCATGCACAACGTAGAAAGGGTTCGGAACCTAGACAGCTCTCTTGCTCGGTGTAGCTAGCTTTTCAAGCTCCCGAGCCCAAGAACTCAATACAATCCAAGCAGGAGTAGGGTTTTACGCATCCGTGCGGCCCGAACCTGGGTAAGCTGCCCGCGTGCTCTCCTCGATCTGCTCTTCGTGCTCCCTCCGCTCCCTTACCGCAACGTAGAAGGGGCTCCGGTCCCATAGGTGCTCGTGGGAGGACAGTTTCCCCCGACACAAGTATCCTCTTCAGCGGAAAGCGAGTGACCACTGTTATCTCATGTGCTTGGAAGTAATGGCGCAGCTTTCTCGAGGCCATGAGAAGGCCGAAAAGCAACTTCTGCACACCAGAGTACCTTGATCTAGCCCCCTGGAGAAGGGAACTGACAAAGTAAACTAGGCGCTGCACCATCTTCTTCCGTATCTCCTCTTGCATCTGCGTAGATCCATCCTTGTCGGGACCAGAGCTTGTCGGAGAAGCCCCCTGCTTGTCGCTGGACGTGCTTGCCGCGGTCGTTGGCTCGTCGTCTGCCTCCCTCTCCGCTACTAACGCAGGACTAACCACCTAATTGGTTGCCGCTAGATACAACAGCAACTTCTCTTGTGGTTTAGGTGCGACAAGTATTGGAGTGGAGGACAGGTACCTCTTCAAGTCTTGCAGCGCAGCCTCCGCTTCCGGAGTCCATTTCATTGGACCTGCCTTTTTCAAAATTTTGAAAAACGGCAGGGCGCGCTCAGCTGACTTAGAGATAAACCTGCTGAGAGCAGCCACGCAACCGGCAAGTCTTCGTACGTCCTTGACGCGCTTGGGTGCTTAGATCTGCTCAATGGCCTTGATCTTGTCGGGATTGGCTTCAATCCCCCTCTGAGACACGAAGAACCCGAGAAGCTTGCCGGAAGGGACTCCAAACACGCACTTCTCGGGGTTGAGCATGAGTTGGATCTTGCGCAGATTTGCAAATGTCTCTTCTAGATCTTGAACTAGGGTCGCCCTGTCCTTGCTCTTGACCACTATGTCATCCATGTATGCTTCTACATTTCTGTGAATTTGTGGCTCATAAGCTGTATGGACCACCCTTGCAAACGTTGAACCGGCATTCTTCAATCCGAAAGGCATGCGTATGAAGCAGTAAGTGCCACATGGAGTAATGAATGCGGTCTTCTCCTCATCCTCTTCTGCCATGAAGATCTGATGGTATCCTGAGTATGCGTCAAGAAATGAAAGCAAATCACATCCAGCCGTGGAGTCAACAATCTGGTCAATGCGCGGCAAGGGAAATGGGTCTTTGGGACAAGCTTTATTCACATCGGTGAAGTCGATTCAAAGCCTCCATTTCCCATTTTCTTTACGCACGACAACAGAATTGGCTAACCACGTAGGATGGAGCACGCCTCTGACAAGGCCTACTGCTTCCAACTTCTTGATTTCTTCTGCTATGAACTCTTGGCGCTCCACTGCTTGTTTCCTAACTTTTTGCTTGACGGGCCGCGCGTGAGGACAAACGGCAAGCTTGTGCTCAATTACTTTCCTGGGAACACCGGGGATGTCAGACGGTTGCCATGCAAACACGTCGACGTTCGCCCGCAGGAAAGCAACGAGCGCACTTTCCTATTTAGAGTCAAGCGTGGCACTGATGGTGAAGGTACCACCAGTGCCGTCCTCCTTGGCGGGCACCTTCTTGGTCTCTGGCGGAGCTGCCATCGTCTTCTTACACTTGCCGGTGGAGTTCGATGGTGCGTCCTCGATGGCAGCGCAGCACTCCGAAGAGGTGCACTTGCCGGAGTGGGCCCCAGAGCTCTTGCCGGACTTGGTCTTCTTCTTCCCACAGGGAGCTTCAGCGGCAAGTGTCTTGCTATCTGTTGCGGCTGCTGCATCCCGATAAATCTTGTCGGCACAGATAAGGGCATCCTTCTTGTCGCCAGGGACAGAGATGACACTTATCGGGCCTGGCATCTGAAGCATGTTGTAGGCATAGTGAGAGGCTGCCATGAATTTGGCGAGTGTTGGACGGCCAAGTATCCCATTGTAAGGCAATGCGAAATCGGCAACGTCAAAAGTGACCCTCTCAGTCCTGAAGTTCAGCTCGCCGCCAAATGTTACTGGCAGCGTGATCTTCCCCTTTGGCTTGCTCCTCCCCGGGTTTATTCCTTGGAACGGGCCGGTCTCTTCGAGCTCGCTGTCAGGGATCTGGAGTTTCTGGATCACAGCGGAGGATATCAGGTTCAAGCCGGCCCCTTCGTCAACCAATATCGGCAAGCACCCGACCGCAGTCGTGCAATCAGGGTGGTCCTCAATGTCAAAGACGATAGGCGTGCTGGACCATTTCAGAAGTTTGCGCGATTCGACAGGTGGTTCTGCCGCATTGACTTCCCGCACCCACTGTTTGAGTTGGCGGTGTGAAGTATGCAGAGAAGCACCGCCGTCAACGCACAAAACCTCTGTGGCTTTCTGAAACTCCTGCTCACTGGTCTCTCCATCATCCATGTCTTCGTCGTCGTCCTTGTCTTCATCCTTGCCGCGGCCGCGGGGAGGTCTGTCTCCTTGCCGCTGCTTGGCCTTGCCGCGGCGTCCTCCCCGGTCGTTGAATGGCCGCTTCTTGCCGGATCCTCCATCACCTCCTTGGGCCTTCTCCTTGTCGTGCCGCTCGTACTCAGCCTTCTCCTGCTCGACGAGGTACTCGACCCTCTTGCAGTTCTGGAGATCATGACCCTTGGTGCGGTGGATCTTGCAATACTGCTTGTCGGCGGCCGCCACAGCCTGGCAGTTGGTGCATGAGGCAGTCTCCTTGCCGGAGCTACCAACTTGGGCTTTCTTGGCGCCACCTTCCTTGCCGGACTGCTCAACGACTAGCACCTCTTTGTTCTTCTTCTTCCTGTTGTTCTGCCGCCGGTTTTTCTTTGCCGGGGCGGCATCCTCACTGTCAGATCCTCCGGCTCATGTATCCTCTCCGGGGAGTTTCCTCCCCTCCTCTGCGCGTGCACACTTGTCGGCCAGGGCGTACAGCTCGCTGACGTCCCTGATCTTGCACATCACCATCTCCTCCCTCATCCTGCGGTTACGCACGTTCTGATGGAACGTGCTGATAACCGCGGCAGGGTGGACGTCTGGGATGTTGTGCTGTACACGGCTGAATATCTGGATATACTTGCGCAGAGGTTCTCCTTCCTTCTGGGCGAGTAGGTGTATGTCACTTTCCAGACCATGAGGTTTGTGGCCGCCCATAAAGGCGCCGACAAACTGATGGCACAGGTCTGCCCAAGAAGAAATGGAGTTGTCCGGCAAATGCATGAGCCAAGACCTGACGTTGGGTTTGAGTACCAGAGGGAAGTAGTTGGCAAGGATTTTGTCGTCTCGCCCCCCGGCTGCTTGCACCGCGATGGTGTAGATGCTGAGGAACTCCGACGGATGCGTCTTGCCGTCGTACTTCTCCGGCACATCTGGCTTGAAATTTTTCATGTTGGGCCATTGGACTTGCCGCAGCTCACGAGTGAACGCAGGACATCCTACCGCATACGGCAAGTCGCCTGGTCCCCCTGGTGCTTGCATGTCGACAGTGGGCCCAGCGCGCTGGTCTGACTGACGCCGCGCTTCTCTTCGGCGCTCGATGCGAGTACGAGTGTCTTCTTGTCGGCGATCTTGAAGAACTTGGCGCTGATCGCGACGAGTTCGCGGATCCGATGACGCGGTGGAGTCGCTGTCAAGGTTGACCCGGCGAGTCGGCGATCTTGGCCTTCGGGGCGGAGAGTGCACGGTGGTTGCACCCCCAGCGGTTTTGTCGCCATCGGCCCGCGCCTGGCTGACTTGCCGCAGCTGCGTCGTGCTTGGCTGCTGCGGAGTGTCACCGTTGGCGAAGGCGATGAGACTCTGAATGGTGGCCCTCCAGTCGTCGGCCTTGTCTGCCGCTGGAGGGAAATCCAGAAGCAGTTGAGCTCGTGCTAGAGCTTCTGCTGGAGTGGCGGGTAGCGGTGGCAAGCGGTGCGAGGAGCGGGATATGCTCGGACTTCTAACCGTGTTAGAAGGTGCAGCATCTCGTCCAGGCGACCGTGCCTTGCTCGTGCCAGCATGTTGGCGCGCATGCTGGCCTTGAGCGTCTCGAGATCCGCCAGCTTGACCCTGGCCCAGCAAGCGTCTGGTACCTTGAGTACCACGACGCTGCCGGTCCCGCGGCTCCTGAGAGGGGCGCGGTGCATGCACGGACGCCGAGGTCTTGGAGTGCGCCCGGTCGTCGTGGGAGCCGGCTACGCCGCCTATGGGCAGCACAGCTTTGTCCTTGGACTTGGCGGCACCGTGGTCTCCCCCGTCGACGTCCGTTCTTCCGCCAGCGTCTACCCCACCAGCCGTTGGCTCCGGCAGTGGCGGGATCGACGCGGACGGACCTGCTGCCTCCGAAGCCTTCTTCTTCGGCGGCATGTTGATGAAGATGATGGAGATCTAGCTCGTGTGGACGCCGGATCGGGTTCACACAACCTCGACGCCGCCCCTACCTGGCGCACCAAAGATGTTGGGGAAACTGATCGCCCACGAACACCTATGGGGACAGAGTCCCTTTTTGGTACGGCAGGGGGCGGAGGATGCACGAAGAGCAGATCGAGGCGAGCACACGAGCAGTTTACCCAGGTTCGGGCCGCACGGATGCGTAAAACCCTACTCCTGCTTTGGTTTTGTGTTGTGTTCTTGCTCGGGAGCGCTGAGAGCTACCGTACCCTCTAGCAGCTAACGAGACCGAGCGTGAGAATGTTCGAACGTCTAACCCCCTTCTACGTGCGCATGGGCCTCCTTTTATAGGCTAAAGAGGTCACCGTCAGGTGGCAACGCAGTTGAGGGTAAAAATGTAAAAAGGGTGGTAGTTGGAACAGTGTTCCATACCTAACCCTGACGGCAGGGGACAAGGGCATTAAATGCCCGTCGTCGTCGCCCAAACAGTGCAAAAAGTGGTCGTCAGGGGCGCCACCATCCGCCACGACGGTAGCCTTGTCATCGCTGCTCGCCATCGTGTACCCCTAGCTGCACAGCCTTCCGCCACGTGCACCTGGAATGGTCCCAGAGCGACACGTGGGTGGATGCGCTGGAGCGCGGGTACTGAGTGGAAGCTTGCCGCGGCAAGCGCCTTGCCGCGGTCGCTATCTTGTCGCTTTTGGGAGCTTGTCGCTCACCGGGCCTTGCCGGGACGCGTGGCGCGTCGCGGCAAGTTTCTTGAAATGCCTTGGTTGGTCTTCCCGGCAAGCTCCTCTTGCCGGGGCCTTGTGCCTTGAGTGGTCTTGTGCCTTGAGTGGCCTTCCCGGCAAGCTCCTCTTGCCGGGGCCTTGTCTCCTTGACTTGGATACTTTGTTCTTGAATGGCTCCAAGGGAACCACGGAGGATCTTGGTGGTCGCCCGGCAAGCCTTGTCATCGCTGCAACTTCCCGTGCACAAGTTCGGGATACTAAGGTACCCCTACTTTAGTACACCGACAACCGGGGACATAAGGGGAATTTTCTAGGGCTGGAATTCTGGCCGCCAGATATTTTGACTCGAAACACGGAGGCTCGACTGGTTGAGGATGCCTAATGTGCGTACCACGCACGCTACCAGAAGGACACGAGGCCGTTTTTTATATTTTTTACTTTTTTAGGATCAACACGAGCCAAGGTCTGGCTGGTACGCCGTTGGGTCCTACCATTCGAGAATACGAAAGGAACCTTTTAAATTGCCGAATGAATCTATTTGTATTATAATTCCCGTATTTTCCTTGCAAATACTAATCTCAACGTGGTAATTGATATATGACGAGTTGTTGAATTAGAGTGAGATTGTGATATAGTGATCTCAACGTGGATTTCACATTTCAGGCTATCCCTGGTAAGGTTTTTAATGGAAATTCAAATTTAAAAGATACAATATGGAGGTGAGAAAATTTTGTATGTATCAAGCATATGACCACACACACACACACACACACACACACAAAGAGACACCCACACAGGAACACAACAACAATCCAATAAGTATAGTGCATCTATTTTTCCAAACCATGCATGTATGACACGAATTCAAAAATACTCCTTCTTTTCCTAAATATTAGTCTTTTAGAGATTTCAACAAGCCACTACATACGGAGCAAAATGAGTGAATCTACACTTTAAATATGTCTATACACATCCGTATGTGCCAGTCCACTTGAAATCTCTAAAAAGACTAATATTTAGGAACGAAGGGAGTAAAATGTAAGACATGGATGGTCCTCAATTCAATATTTAAAACGAACATGAAACTGAAACATGAATATTAGGTCTAGTACTACAGTACATGCAAATGGTGTGTTTAATTAGGCGGACCTATGATTGTCGGGGGTCACCCCCTCGACCTTAGATAAAATTGTGAAGCTTTGTTTAGGGTTGTTTAGATTATATTTGCCCCACCCTCCCAACCATTGATTGGTTGTGCACCCCACACTCCTCCTTCCCGGGAGAATATCATGTGCCCCCATACCTTAGATATGCTGATACGAGTTGCTTGGAGCTTGTAGATCTGAGATATTGCAGCTCACATGATGTCTTAATATTTTTAGAGGAAACCTTGATGAGTTTGAGAATTGCACACAATTTGTAAAAAAACTACTCATATGCCCTTGGATCCCATATCCAACGACCTCGAAGCTCGTATCACCGTAGCTTCTAAGATGAAGGAGGACATCATATTCTCATGTATGTAATAATATCATGTGCTACCACACCTTAGATGCTTTGGTGATACAAGCTCTTCGGAGCCGTTGGATTTGTGACCCAACACCTCCTCGGTGGTTCGAATGTTTTTTTGCAGAAAAGCCCCCAAAGATTTTGGCCACTGCTTACAAGCACAAAGACTGCTCAGATGCCATTGGATCTCAGATCAAACGACCTCGAAGCTCGTATCACCGTAGCATCTAAGATGAAGGAGGACATCATATTCTCCTGTATGTAAGAATATCATGTGCTA
>LR738714.1:736751593-736794136 GCA_902687465.1 Secale cereale | reverse complement strand
AATGGTTTTTTGCAGAAAAGCCGCCAAAGATTTTGGCCACTGCTTACAAGCACAAAGACTGCTCAGATGCCATTGGATCTCAGATCAAACGACCTCGAAGCTCGTATCACCGTAGCATCTAAGATGAAGGAGGACATCATATTCTCCTGTATGTAAGAATATCATGTGCTACCACACCTTCGATGCTTTGGTGATACAAGCTCTTCGGAGCCGTTGGATTTGTGACCCAACACCTGCTCGGTGGTTCGAATGTTTTTTTTGCAGAAAAGCCCCCAAAGAGTTCGGCCACTGCTTACAAGCACAAAGACTGCTCAGATGCCATTGGATCTCAGATCAAACGACGTCGAAGCTCGTATCACCGTAGCATCCAAGCTCCGAGAGCACCTTATGTTTTCTCGCACGGGAGAATATGAGGTGCTCCCGCATCGTAGATATTATGGTGATACGAGTTCATGGAGATCTAACTGCCCACAGTAGGAGGTTTGAATGTTTTTGCAATATATGGCTGAGAGAGTTTGGGAATTGCGCAGAAAGTACAAGTACTACGCATGTGCCATCTGATCACTGTTCACACGACCTAGATGCTCGTATCACCGTAGCGGGTAATTAAGCTACGCGGAGCACCTAATATTAGCAACGGCCAGCCGTTGGATCCAAGATGCAGCGGCACACACAAGGCATGAATGTTTTATTTGCAAAAAAACCTTTGGAGATTTTGGAAATTCGCATAATTACAAAGACTACTCCCAAGCCATTGGATCTCACTTCCAACGGTGTAAAAACTCGTATCACCATAGCATCTAAGCTGCGGGGTGGATGTGATATTCTATGTCGCTGTCATTTTTGTTCGTAAACTTGCCAAATACGTGTAACTTGTGCCGTTACTTGTCTAACCATGCAAAGTGTTTGTTCAAAAAAACCATCCTACACTGAAATATCGGAACAACACACGGGGGTCCCACTTGTCATTAATCAAATTTGGACCTAAAACTAACAAATATGAAAGACTAGATTCGAACTGGCAACCTGGACTACAAAGCATAAGTCAATAGCCTGAAACAACAAAGGTTGTTGGCTTTGTCCCATAACTTGATTTTATACAGTATTACGTTGAGTAGATTAGAGGGAGTGCCTCGTCAACACGTGCATGACCGTTGACTCACTAACTGGTGGGTCCCAGGTCTGCAATCTCTCTCTTCTCTCCATCGTCTAACCTTTGCACGGGCACACACGAAGAGCCGCGCTAGCTTGCCGTGGTGTTATTACAACTAAAAAAAAGCTTGGAAAATTGAAGAATCACCTAGAACAAGAGACGTTGTGGCTAGTCGAGATGGAGCTAACCACACCTATCCTCCGTGCCATGTTAGCATGATGAAGCTGTGTGGCTAGTGGGGTGTTTTCGACTGATTGGCTGGGTCCCGAGGTTGAACCATAGGTACTACGTCTGATACAGTAAATAATAACACGCACATTTTTCCTCCGTGCTGAGACATGGGACACCCTACCGCGCGGTTTCGGGGTCCTCCCGAGTGGTGCATGCATATATTCTTCCTGACGTGGGACGCCCTACCATGTGTTTTCGCCGAAGCAAGTAAATGAGTCGTAAAATCACGAAAGACCACTTTTCTCGCCGAGTACATCAGTGAAGCACAGTGGATAGCTAGTTGGGCTAGTTCGACCGATTAGCTATGCTACCGCCACATTAGTTTTTTCACCCCTTTTTTTTCTACTTGCCGGCAGGTAAATTTAAATATCCACCGCGGCGTTGCTCTGGTGTTTGAGTGCGGCAGGATTTTTAATTTTTTGATTGACGGGAGCAGGCGCGGCAGCAATTAGTCAAGATGACTACGCCTATAAAACCCACTGCTCCCTGGTGAAAACCAAAAGATTCCTCGCTCCTCGGCTGGCTCCCTCTGGCTTCCCGTAGATTTCTTTGCCTTGCAGCCGTTTCGCCCCCTGCATCACCAACGTCATGCGCCTCGAGAAGCTGAGGGACTTCGGTGTGGTTTAGGCGCCCTCTGCATGGGCATGTCCATGTCTCGGTGCAACATGACCGTTGGATCCAACTCAGACGGTGCAGATCAGTCACTGTAGCACAAAGAGTGTGGTGTGTTTGGTTGCATTCTCATCTCAATATACTCCTCTATCTAGGTGTGTAAGTCACCTTACGAAAACCAAATAATCCCAAAACACTTAGGCACGGTACATTAACTCCCTCCCCGTTTCTTGTTTTGTGACATCAACCAATAAGAGACGTGGGTCATGCATGCTTTCAATGACTTGAGACTAATAAACATGACATGCAGTGGTTAGTTCATTGCATGCAATGCTATTAATTAGCAAAAAGATATTAAGTTTTCTCGTTTTCCTCTCCGCCTTGGTCGCAGTGCACAACGTAAGATGACTTACACACCTAGACGGATGGAGTAGTTGTTTCTTCTTTGCGTATTTGTGTTAACCTACTAGTGTGGACTCAAGCACCCTTCATGCCCTCTGCCAAACACCCAAAAGTGGGTCGAGAAGGGAACTTTTGCTCTCATCCCGTGCACCCTTCATACACCCTGCCTAACACTATTCGTGCTTCATATGGTTCATGTTTCGTGGAGTACTGTAGCACCGGCCGAACAGTCGAGAAAGCGGTACTATGTTACTACATTACTGTTCATATACTTGACATGCGCACAACATCATTTGTTGTCGTCATATCTTACTACACTAGCAACAAGATTATGTAGTACTGACGTATGAACCACTGCACATGCCTAGTACTAGGAGCACTGTGTATGTTCAAGTGGATGCCGTGTTTCGCACTCCTCCGTCGTAAGAGTGGAAACGCTTGCTGTAATCATTTTTTTTCTTCAGAAAAATAGTGGACACGCTCTACGATGCGGATCCTCCTCCAGCCATGCACTAAATTACTCACTTTCGTTGACGTGTGGGACAGCCAGCATCGGGGTCCACCAGCCATGCACTAAATTACTCCATAGTAGAGTGATGGTAGACTACCCCGATCGAAGCGTCGCAGTAATGCCCAATGAGCCGTCAAATCACAAAAACCCCTCCTTTCCAGCAGTAAGTAGGACGGACAAATCAACCATCATTTCACTTCTCTATCAGCTTCCTCTCTACCCAACTCGCTTCTCCCTCATCTTGTTCCTCATTTCTTCAAGAAACCCCCGACCTGCTACTGCCATTGTTCTTCTCTCCCAAAGAAGGAAAAGTGAACGCATCAATGGTGTTGATTCTGGCCAAGGCCCGGTCTTGCAACCCCGAGACTGATCCTATAACTCCCTCTCTTCTCTTATTTTGGGTTTGTGATTATGGTTTCTTTTCTTTTATTTCTATTTGACAGTTTCTTGATGGACGCTGGACCACCGGCAAAAGTGCTGTCTATGGCTCTGGCCAAAACCGTCGAGGCTCATGGTACAAAGAAGCTCATGCACGCCGCTGAGACTACCGCGGACAAGCTCAAAGCCACCGCCCTGTCCAAGCCCCCCTCTCCAGGATCCCTCATTAAGCAAGTCCAGGTAATATTTCTTCTTGACGATATTTTTCTCGATCTTGATCGTGTTTTTTCTATCTAACACACAGTACTAGTACTAGTAGTACAACTTTCTGGGTGATCTTGCATGTGATTTTTGTGTGCCAAATGACGGTTCTAAATACCTCTTTTGACCAAAACATGCGAGAGGTTGACACTGATTTATTATATATTACTTTCAACTACTCCCTCTGTCCCAAATTTCCTGTCTTAGAATTGTCTAGATATGGATGTATCTAATACTAAAATGTGACTTGATACATCTGTATCTAGACAAATTTAAGACAAGAATTTTGGGACGGAGGGAGTACTTTATGAACATCAATGCTACTGTACCTTTGAAGAGGGTATATTTGCCTCAGTAACTTGTGTTATGAATATTGAAAGTAACGCCTCTGCTCTCATGCCTTTGAAGACATGTTCTAGTGTCTTTGTTCACTCATTTCTGTGCGTGTATGTAGTCATATATGGAGTATAATATCAAAAATCATCTTATATTTCTGAAAGGAGGTAGTAATAAAATATGGTTTCTGTTTGAATTAGAACCAGGTCAGCGGTGGAGATGAAGTTCTCAAAGTCATACCCTGTGAACTAGAAGATCTGAGGATGAGTTCTACAGCTAAACTATCCAGCTGTTGTGTCCTTGTCACCACGTGTCCTGAACTAGTGTTTTCATGTAGCATTGTTGTGAGGCGTGTTCTCGAGGCAGTACTTGACCACAACAATTTCTTGGATGTGCCTTCGATTACGAAGGGTGTTGTCTTCATCATCATGTTGATGAGTGGATAGACCACTCTGTTAGGTTCTCCAAGGTTGTCGAGATGGTGATGGTGCATGTAGACATCTCTCACGAAGTCCATGGCCTAGTCAGTTATGCAGGGTTTATCCCGTAGGTCGGTGGCAAAAAATAGTCTGCAGAGTTTAATTAGTGCAACTTTGCTTGTCTGTAGTAAGTACTATTGTTCAGTACTTGATTTGTGTTTGTGAACCCTGTATTGTTTATTAGTACTGCCGCTTTTGGTGTCTGGTCAGTCCTGAGAACAGTCTATGTTAATGTATGTCCACTCAATTTGGTCTGTGTATTTTGAAGTATCCAGATCATCTTTTTTGTGAGGACGGTTAATCAATTATGGTTACACTCCAATATATGTATGCATTGCAGGGTTTATCGCACCCACCAGGATTTCCAGTCCCATGGATGTTCGATCCATACGATTTGTCACGACCTTTGGACTGTCCTGCTTGTGGGAGTAGGCGGGGCCCCTGCATGCCACCCGTAGTTGGACGATCAATCTTCTGTTTAGTACTTCAACATAGTGATTTTCTGGTAAGGATCGATCTACTGTCTAAATCTTATTGATTTAATGTCATGTTTTCTTTCTTTTCCTGCAATTTTACGATGCAAGTTTTGCCATGTGACATTCATCATAGAATAAACCGTTTGGTTTGATCTGCGATGGCTATTTTTGCAGGTTTCACTTCTTATGTCGTGTCAATAACGAAGGCACTGTCCATCACTTATATTACTGGAAAAAATTGGATCAGTCTGTTGTCTGAGTACAAGCTGAATTCCTATCATGAACCGCAGTTTGGTTTAACAAAAACACCACAATTTGTCCTTCTCGTGTTTAAAAGAAATGAAGAAAAAAATGGATCACGGTCAGGAAGCCTAGTCAAGTTAGAAAGCTGATCATAGCAGACAAGACACGATCGCCGCTGTCTCGCACATCGGTACCACCTTCAGCAATGGATCGAGCACCGGTAGTTCCTCTAGCACTGACAGCGGAAGCAGCTCAGTCTGATCCAGCTGAGGATTGTGCACCGACCGCGTCAGTGGTTTAGGCTGATCTACCGGAGGATTGGGCAACGACACCGGCACCTTCTCCGACACCGCCACCAGCTTTACAAGGAGCACCATCTCCGGCAGCAGCAGCAGCTTCGGCCCCTGCACCAACACTTGCACTTGCATTTGCTCCGGCCCGTGCAGCGGCAACAAACTGGGCTACAGTTCGCACTTCATATACCAAAGTCCTTACAAAAACCGACATGTCCACCTTCTTGGTAAGCATTGGTCGCCCAAGTGTTTTGTTCTTTTTTCTTTCCATGTTGTTTCGCATGATTCACTGTGTTGATCTAACTGTTTCGGTATGTCTTCTTGTTTGCAAACAGAGAATTCCTAGAGCAACGAGGGAGTCGTTCAACAATCCGGGTCACAGCGGTCAAGTTTCTCTTACCATGCGCAGCCTTGGTGTGAATGAACCTGCTCAATATACCATAAGTAGAAAGGATGATCGCATGATGATTGATGCTAAAGGATGGTCAAGGTTCAAATCTAAATCATATCATGCGGTAGGGGATGATCTCAAAATCGAACTTTCTCGGCAAGGAGAGCTGGTCCAAATCAACTATGAAATTCTTCAGTAGCAGCACGCAACTGCCGAACTGATCTATCCTACGAGAGATTTTGATGTAATAATCTAGCATGGTGAAACAAGTGTCCTGTGTGTATAAGTAATACGACAGTATTATTTATCACATGATATATCGTTGATAGAATTGGAACTCTCATTACTGGTTAGGAACTGTCGTTCGATTTCATTCCAACAGCTACCGTGCTTTATTCAATTTTGTGTATTCGCCTTGCGACAGCATCTAAAACCAGCGTCGTACCGACCACTTGCAATATGAAAAGCGCTGAGGTAGAACACATGGGCCCCCAAACATGCAGGGTGGGCCTGCAGCCCAAGTCCAGAACCGTGAGCCTGTCTGAGTATTATATTCTCAGCTGAACCCCCATAATTGTCTCAAAAAAAGCTGAACCCCATAATTCCCGTGCGTTGCTCGTAACATCAAGATGCATTTGTATGAGTATTTTATCTTGTGAGAGAAACGGATGAACGAGGGAAGGCCTTAATTGCAAATGTGGAGAGGTGTGTGGGTACCTTTTTGCAAAATTGCCATAGTTTCCTTCCTATCCGTCAGATATAATTTTGTATGTATAAAGTTGTGATATAAAAGATTTGTATACTTCTTTACAGAGGGAGTATCTCTCTGCCAAAATATATTTTTGTGTAACTAGTTACTCCTATCTTTCTACTTCCTTTTGCTGATATGTGGGGCATCCGGCAACGGGGTCCATGTGCCATATGCTCAAATTAGAGTGCACAACTGCACGTTAGACACACCTCGGTGGTAGCGCCGCTGTAATGCCCAATGAGCCGTCAAATCACAAACCCCCTCCCCCTTTCCAGCTTTAGCAGTAAGCTGGACGGACGAAGCGGCAATATTTCACTGGGCCTGAATCCCCTTCTCCCTCGTCTGCTTGTTCAGAGAAAAACCATTCTCGGCGATTGCATAGGGTTTTCTCATGGAGAACCAGGTACCAATTCTTCATCCATCCCCGATAAATCAAAGTCCCTTGGTCGCGGGTAATCCTAGGATGGCAGCCGATGCCGTTGATGCATTTTTCTTCCTACTGAATCTAGTGTATTTCATTTGCAGTGCCCAAAGTGTGAGGACCCTACAGGTTTCTGCGCCCTCGACGAGACGCCACACTTGTTCCTTCTCATCCTAACATTGGATTTTAAAACGCGCGGAGTATGTTCCTAGAATCCTCTTTTCTATCCGGGAGGGTGGGTTTATTTTGAACAAGTTGTCGATTAATTTGGAAATTTGGGTCCTATATTTGGATAAAATGTACTACCAGTACGATGCTCAACACTGATGTGAAGGAGGAAGTTATTTCTAGATTTGCATAGGAAATACATTGTGTTCTCGTATTATTTTTCATGAAGTGCATTATTTGCTCTGCCAAAACACATGTACTCAAGATGCTCGGCCTTGCCATAACTGAATACACCAGGTTAATTGTCACAGTGAAGACAAGCCATGGATATAAGTTCCGAGTTCGGTTCATGAACCAAGAAGATCGCTGCTTTTTTTATGGCCGAACTTGGATAAACTTTCTCAATTGTTATGGACTAAAAGTTGGCGCACGAATGTTGATGGAAATAGCAGAACCTGGTCTCATCTTCACTGCAATCTTCCACCCCGACGTCGTTCCAACTATTCATACATGTTAGTTTTGTATCTGGTTCTTGCTTGTTTCCTTGATTATTTCTTAATCCACCTATTCTGTCTAACTAATCACAATTTAACTTTAGAAGTAGCAATGAATCTCTCACAAAGATGCTACTTCTAACTAATATTTTCTTATAATTGCTGTCATGTGTAGGTTTTTTCAGAGTTAAGCAGGCTACTCGTTTGTTATTCTATAAAAACTCGGCTGTTACTGATGGCACTGAAGTTGACTGGGACGACATCCACAAGTTCCTACACTTTATTGCTCGTCTTGAGGTCCTTGTGGGGCGTTTCAATGGTGGAAGGCCACGTGGGATATGTGTGCCACTGCTGGACTCGTTGAAGAGGTCCAACTGTGTCGAGAAACTTATGGTACGAGCTGTTTTCTGTTATATATGTCGTTCATAAACTATTGCTTATACACAGTTTTACAGATGTGATCTTCTTGAAACTGAAACTGCCCAGTTCTATTGTTCCTACACAGATGCATGACCATGGTCGGGTCAGACTTGCGCTTGGTCACAACATGATGTTTATGTGGACCTACTCCATTCCCCTTGGAAGTGAAAAGATACTTATTCATGGGTGGTCTCAAATAATGAAGGCCCGTCCATCTTGGAGAATAGGACAGAATATTATGTTTCTGCTTTTCCATGTCTCTAAAGTGAATATCCTGTTTATTGACCACATTGCGAGATGAAGCCGCTTTCAGAAGGTTGTGGATGCGCGGGGTGGCGCCTGGGCCTTGTCCTGGGGCTTGGCGGCCTCACCTTGGTTGACTGTAGGCAAAGTAGCACTGTTCGAGGTGTGCTTTGTACGGTTGAACCTGTATAAGTACTTATACTGCTTTCAGCTATGGTTGTTAAGTGCCCGTGCTGGTTTGAGTTAAGGTTGTTAAGTACTCCTGCTGCTTTTACAGTCTGTCATGTTTCTTCAGTCCTATTTTCCTCCAGCCGCAAAAACCAAACCAGCACCGGTGGGGCCGCCTACTTCTGCCTCCCACGGCTGACTGCGCCTTAGCGCACGCATCGCCACCCCACCGTCTCCTAAATCGTTAACGCCGATGCCCGAGGCCACGCCGTCGTCCTTCGCGCGCTTTGGTGCGCTTGCCGCGGCGCCGCCCTCTCGCCTTGTCAACATGGTCAACAAACAACATGAATCGGTAGAAGTACGTGGAGAGGATGACAGTACGGGCCCACCATGTCAGCGTATGGAAAAATAAAATGCTTCCTCCTAGTGTTTTCCTGACATCTGGGACCCACAACATTGTAATTGTATATAATCAATAGACAAGAGAACATCACAAGATCGGCTGACACCTGGGACGTAGCTGCTTGAGCAGTATTTTTTTGTTATTGTTGAGACGAAGCAAGGTTTGAACTGGGCTGTGGCCCGTCTAGCCCAAGCTTATATTTTATGTTCACCATGTGACTAGCCTAGCTATTTTTTCTTTGTGAAAATGATCCTGGATTATTTTTCCGAAGAATACTCAATCCAGGCCTATTTATTTTTCTATGCCCTGATGGGCTGCAACTACTTCAAGACGCCTGCAAATCTTGAAAGTAATATAAAATTGGATGTAAATATAAAAACAGATGCCAAATTGGCAATTACTTTATAATTTCTAAAAAAATCACATTTTCAGATTCCTATTTCACTAGGCATTAACCTAATTTAAATACTGTATATCTTCAAAGTACTTTAAATCTGGCTTGATATTTCGGTATTAAAAATAGTTTGGAACCCACAGAAATATGCGAAATTGGCCCTGGCCAACCAAAAAAATTGGACTGCAATAAATTGCATAAGAAGTCGCAATGAGCTATATATAAATTATTAAAAAAGAGGGAATGGTTTGACTTAGGGGCCTATTTAGTTGACGTGTATGCAAGATTTTTTTAGTTATTATATACGTCAACAAACGATTATAGCAGACGTAACCGTTGGATGTCAATCCAACGGCCGTCGTGTTTCTTCAATCTCTCATCTTCTTGCTCCAGCCGCCAAATCTAGCGCCGGCGGGACCACCTGCTCCTGCCTCCCGTGCAGGCCTCACCGCCCCCTACTACTCCCACCGCTGGCCAGGGCATCCCTCTACTCACCCACACCCCTGTTATTCTGCGGCGACGGCAGCCTCACACCGCAGCCGAACCAGTGAACCCTCGTACTCCTCTCTGCGTGGGCATCCACTGCCGCGTCTTCCCAGGCTCCGCGTCGTCCCCTTCCTAGGGCTCACCGTCGTCCACCGTGCCGGTGCTCTCGGCGCAGCGTGGTCAATGTGGTCAAGGAACAACTTCCATCGGAAGAGTACTATCGTGGAGAGGGTGACAGCCGAGTCCACTGCAGCCGCAAGGAAGTGCCTCCTTATTATGCGGAAAATAATTATTCCTCCACCTGACAGCACGGACCCACCGGACGGGCCACCGTATTTGGCGAAAAAACATTTCCCCCTGACTATTGGGACCCACCGAACGGGCCACCGTATTTCACGAAAAAAATGTCCCCCCCCCCCCGCTGTTAGCTCGGACCCACCGGAAGTGCCTCCTTATTACGCACAAAAAAATGAATAATTCCCCAGATAGCTGGGACCCAGTATAGTGGGAGGCTGACTTGTGGTCCTACTAAGTTGATGGGGACGGTGGGATTTGTCAACTTAGTCAATATGCACGATTCTGGCTCCTTTGACCGTACGATGTCCATCCAACGGCCATAGTGCTTTTCAACCTCTGGTCTTCTTTCTCCAGCCACCCGGTCGTGCCTCGTGCCCGTCGTGCCACGTGCTCCTACCTCCCGTGGCCGGCTGCGATGCCGCAGATGCCTCACCGCCTCCTACTACTCCCACTGATGGCCAGGCCATCCCTCTACTCAACCACACCCCCTGTTATTCTGAGGCGACGATAGCCTCACACCGCAGCGAACCAGTATAGTGAACCCTCATACTCCTCTACGAGTGGGCATCCACTGCTGCGTCTTCCCCGGCTCCGCGTCGTCCCCTTCCAAGGCCTTGCCGTCATCCACCGCCCTGGTGCTCTCGGCGCGGTGTGGTCAACGTGGTCAAGGAACGGCTTCCATCAGACATGGATTGTACGTGGAGAGGCTGACAGCTGGGTCCACTGCCGCAGAAAGGAAGTGCCTCCTTATTACGAAAATATTTTTTCCTCCACCTGACAGCGGGGACCCACCAGACGGGCCAACTTATTTTGCGAAAAAATGTTTCCCCCCTGATTGTTGGGACCCACCAGACGGGTCACCGTATTTTGCGAAAAAAACGTTCCCCCCGCTGTCAGCTCGGACCCACCGGAAGTGCCTCCTTATTACGCACAAAAATGAATACTCCCCCTGCTAGTTGGGACACACCTTGGTGCGTGACTGACTTGTGGGCCTACTAAGTTGACGGGGACGGAGTGCTTTGTCAACTTAGTCAATATGAATGATTCTAGCTCCAGTGACCGTACGATGTCCATCCAACGACCATAGTGTTTCTTCAACCTCTGGTCTTCTTGCTCCAGCTCCCCAAAGCAGCGCCGATCGTGCCGCATGCTCCTGCCTCTCGTGGCCGGTTGTGCTGCCGTGGAGGCCTCACCGCCCCCTACTATTCCCACCGCTGGCCACGCCCTGCGGCGACGGCAGCCTCACACAGCAGCCGAACCAGTGAATCCTCGTACTCCTCTTCGTGCGGGCTTCCACTGTCGCGTCTTCCCGGGCTCCGCGTCATCCCCGTCCTAGGCTTCACCGTCGTTCACCGCCATGGTGCTCTCGGCGCGGCGTGGTCAACGTGGTCAAGGAACGACTTCCATCGGAAGAGTACTGTACGTGGAGAGGCTGACAGTTGGGTCCACGGCCGCAGCAAGGAAGTGCCTCCTTATTACGCGCAAAATAATTATTCCTCCACCTAAGATCGGGGAACACCAGACGGGCCACCCTATTTTGCAAAAAAACATATTCCCCTGACTGCTAGGACCCACCAGCTACATCTTCGCACGCAAGGAAGTGCGTCCGGGCAAAAAAAATTGATTCGCCCAGCTAACTGCTGGGACCCACCAGCTACATCTTCGCACGCAAGGAAGTGCCTGACAGTCGGGACCCACCTGGTCGAAGCGTACGTAGCATTGTCATTCTGGCCACGAACGTGTACGTACATACTGGTCGATGTAGAGGCGCGCATGTGTCGTAGCAGAGGCACGCATGTAGCATGTACACGTACGTACAGCAGCCAGGGTGAAAGAAAGTTAATACGGCCACGTACGTACATACGGGCGGTGTCTCGAACGCCTACTCGCGCATACGTATGGCCAGGGCTCGTGTACATTGCTGGGTCGGAACGGAGAAACAACATCGTCATCGTGTTCATGGGGAGCCAATCGGCTGGGTCGGAACGGAATGCATCGTCGTGTTCATCGGGAGGGCTTGGACGGAGCAGCCGATGGAAACGAGGCCTGGCGTACCGCAGAACAGAGGAAACAGCCTTGTGTTCGACCGTCCATGTTCGAAACGGGATCCTGTTCGTCGGGAGGGGTCTGGCGTACCGCAAAACAGAGGAAACAGACCTCCTATGGTCGAAACGGGGGTCCTGTTGATAGGGAGGGGTATGGCGTACCGCAAAACGGAGCAAACAGACTTGTGTTGGAGCGCTACGGTCGAAACGGGGTCCTCTTCATCGGGAGGCGTGTGGCGTACCTGAAAATGGAGGAAACTGACTTGTGTTGGAGCGATACGGTCGAAACCGGGGTCCTGTTCATCGGGAGGGGTGTGGCGTACCGGAAAACATGACTCCACGGGATACTGTTCATCACCATCGTCGACCCCCTCCAGCCTCCACGGGCTACTGTTCATCCACCGTCGACCTCCTCCAGCCTCCACCTATGACTGTTCAGCCTCCACCACGCGCTACTCCACTGGCTACTGTTCAACCAGCCCTCTCCACGGGCTCTTGTTCGACGACCCCTCCACGGGCTACTGTTCATCCAGCCCTCCGCCGTCTACTGTTCATGCAACTTTCCACGGGGTCCTGTTCATGCAGCCCCAACCGGCTCGATCGAACGGGGTCCAGTTCATGCAGAGGCAACACAATGGGGTCCTGTTCAGCCACCCCCACCGGGAATTGTTCATCCACCCCCAGCAACGCTCATTGTTCATACAGAGGCAGCATCAATCGGCTTCAGTTAGCAGCAATAGCGAAAGAATCGCTCGATCGGGTTTAGTTAACAGCCATCGATCGATCGCTCTGGTTCAATAACGCGTAGCCTGCAGTGCAATCGCTCGGGTTCAGTTAGAGCCCAACGCCTCGCTCGAGTTCAGTTAGAGCTCAACGCCTCGCACCCATGCGCGTGCGTTTACGAGAGAAACGCGCATCGCCCGGCCCCGACCACCCACCATAACCGGGAACACCCCGATATTTTCCTCCCCCTCACTTCTACCATGGTTTTTTCAGTCATGGACTGCCCAAAGAATGTCATGCAGCTGCGTCTCCGGCCCGCCCAGGACGAAAGGCCCATTTTTTGTCATGATTTTTTGTCAAAGAAGTAGGACCCCACCACATCTATGATGATACCATGTTTTGTCACAATTATTGTCATAGAAGTGTCATAAGTATGACAAAAAAATGTTTCGTTCGGCCCAAAATGTCACGGATGTGTCTTTTTTTTGTAGTACTAAGGGGGGAAACGCTGAGGAGATCACCGTACAATGACCGCTCAACCTGAGTTAGACCGAAAAATGAGAGAAGGCTCACAGAGGGAACTCAAAACCAAGCAATTGAGGAACACAAGAACCTTCGGAATCCATTAAAAAATGAACGGCCGCGTCTGGCACCTAGTCTAGTCTTCTCACCAGCGTGGGGCTTAGTGCTGCCACTAGGACATGGGAGGGAGCCCCCGAGGCCCGAGGGAGGCTCTCTGGAGACTCCGGGGCGTGTACAGCCCCACTCATTATTACGTGAGAGTGTCACGGGCGGAGATCTTCACAGGCGTGAACCTTGCTTCACAGGCACTCGGCCTTGGCTTCTTAGGCGCAGGGCCTTGTTCCTCGCCGGCACGCAGCGTAGTCTTCTCACGCGCAAGGGCCTTGTTCCTCGCAGGCAGGGAGCCTAGTCTTCTCAGGCGCAAGGGCCTTGTTCCTCGCAGGCACGGAGCCTAGTCTTCTCAGGCGCAAGGGCCTTGTCCCTCGCAGGCACGGAGCCTAGTCTACTTAGGCGCAAGGGCCTTGTTCCTGCAGGCACGGAACCTGGTCTTTTCAGGCGCAAGGGCCTTGTTCCTCGCAGGCACGGAGCTTAGTCTTCTAAGGCGCAAGGTCCTTGTTCCTCGCAGGCACGGCGCCTAGTCTTCTCAGGCGCAAGGGCCTTGTTCCTCGTAGGCACGGAGCCTAGTCTTCTCAGGCGCAAGGGCCTTGTTTCACGGATCGAACCTCCGGATGTGCTGGATGTTCCACACGTTCGGGACGGGGAGGTCGTGTCCTGTTTCTAGGCACACGACGCCAGGTCTGGAGACTGGGTGATCTTGAACGGGCCTTACTGAAGGAAATATGCCCTAGAGGCAATAATAAAGTTATTATTTATTTCCTTATATCATGATAAATGTTTATTATTCATGCTAGAATTGTATTAACCAGAAACTTAGTACATGTGAGAATACATAGACAAAACAGAGTGTCCCTAGTATGCCTCTACTAGACTAGCTCATTGATCAAAGATGGTCATGTTTCCTAACCATAGACATGAATTGTCATTTGATCAATGGGATAACATCATTTGGATAATGATGTGATGGACTAGACCCATCCGTTAGCTTTGCACTATGCTCATTTAGCTTCACTGCTATTGCTTTCTTCATGACTTATACATGTTCCTATGACTATGAGATTATAAAACTCCCGAATACCGAAAGAACACCTTGTGTGCTATCAAACGTCACAACGTAACTAGGTGATTATAAAGATACTCTACAGGTGTCTCTAAAAGTGTTCGTGGTGTTGGCATAGATCAAGAATAGGATTTGTCACTCCAAGTGTCGGAGAGGTATCTCTGGGCCCTCTCGGTTATGCACATCATAATATGCCTTGCAAGCAAATGACTAATGAGTTAGTCACGAGATGATTTATCACGGAACGAGTAAAGATCCTCGGCGGTAACGAGATTGAACTAGGTATTGAGATACCGACGATCGAATCTTGGGCAAGAAACATACCGGGAACAACGTATGTTGTTATGCGGTTTGACCGATAAAGATATTCGTAGAATATGTAGGAGCCAATATGAGCATCCAGGTTTCTTTATTGGTTATTGACTGGAGATGAGTCTCGGTCATGTCTACATAGTTCTCGAACCCGTACGGTCCGCACGCTTAACGTTTGATGACGTCGGTATTATGAGTTTATGAGTTTTGATGTACCGAAGGTATTTCGGAGTCCCGAATGAGTCCACGGACATGACGAGGAGTCTTCAAATGTCCGAGACATAAAGATTGATATATTGGACGACTATATTCGGACACCGGAAGTGATCCGCAAAGGTTTTGGATTAAACCGGAGTGCCGGGTGGGGGGGGGTTACCGAAACCCCCCAGGGAAGTATTGGGCCCTAGTGGGCCTTAGTGGAGATAGAGAGGGACGGCCAGGCCTGGGCCGCGCGCCCCTCCCCCTTGGTCAGAATTGGACAAGGAAAGGAAGGGGGTGACGCCCCTTTCCTTCTCCCTCTCCATCTCCTTCCTTCCCCCTCTCCCTCTTGGTGGACTCCTACTAGGAATAGGATTGGAATCCTATTCCTAGTAGGATTGGCCCTCCGAGGGCGCGCCATAGGGGCCGGCCGGCCTCCCCCCTTGCTCCTTTATATACAGGGGCAGGGGGGCACCTCTAGACAAAGAAGTTGATCAAGTTGATCTCTCCCAACCGTGTGCGGTGCCCCTTCCACAGAAACACACCTCGGTCATATCGTTGCAGTGCTTAGCCGAAGCCCTGCGCTTGTAGCTTCATCATCTCCATCACCATGCCGTCGTGCTGACGAAACTCTCCCGCGAAGTTCTACTAGATCAAGAGCTCGTGGGACGTCATCAAGCTGAACGTGTGATGAACACGGAGGCTCCGTACATTCGGTGCTTGATCGGTTGGATCGCGAAGAAAGTTCGACTACATCAACCGTGTCACTAGACGCTTCCACTTTCGTTCTACGAGGGTACGTAGACACACTCTCCCCTCTCGTTGCTATGAATCTAGTAGATAGATTTTGCGTGATCGTAGGAATTTTTTTGAAATACTACGTTCCCCAACAGTGGCATCATGAGCCAGGTCTATGCGTAGATGATATGCACGAGTAGAACACAAGTGAGTTGTGGACGATACTAGTCATACTTCTTATCAGCATGTCATAATTTGATTCGGCGGTAT
Source organism: Secale cereale (assembly GCA_902687465.1). NCBI lineage: Eukaryota > Viridiplantae > Streptophyta > Magnoliopsida > Poales > Poaceae > Secale > Secale cereale. Next base: position 736,778,140 of record LR738714.1, on the reverse strand, counting down.
TGTTGGATGAAGCGGCCCGGACCGACATTACGCGTACGCTTATGCGAGACTGGTTCTACCGACGTGCTTCGCACACAGGTGGCTGGCGGCAGTCAGTTTCTCCAACTTTAGCTAAATCGAGTGTGGCTACGCCCGGTCCTTTTGAAGGTTAAAACAGCACATACTTGACGAAAAATTGTTGTGGTTTTGTATGTGTAGGTAAGAACGGTTCTTGCAAAGCCCGTAGCAGCCACATAAAACTTGCAACAACAAAGTAGAGGACGTCTAACTTGTTTTTGTAGGGCATGTTGTGGTGTGATATGGTCAAGACATGATGAGTTATACGTTATTGTATGAGATGATCATGTTTTGTAAAGTTATCGGCAACTGTCAGGAGCCATATGGTTGTCACTTTATTGTATGAAATACAATCACCATGTAATTGCTTTACTTTATCACTAAATTGTAGTGATAGTCGTGGAAGCAATAGTTGGCGAGACGACAACAATGCTACGATGGAGATCAAGGTGTCGCGCCGGTGATGATGGTGATCATGACGGTGCCTTGGAGATGGAGATCAAAAGCACAAGATGATGATGGCCATATCATGTCACATATTTTGATTGCATGTGATGTTTAGCTTATTATACTTCTAATTTTTCTTAGTACGGTGGTAGCATTATAAGATGATCCCTTACAAAATTTCAAGGTATAAGTGTTCTCCCTGAGTATGCACCGTTGCAAAAGTTCGTCGTGCTGAGACACCACGCGATGATCGGGTGTGATAAGCTCTACGTTCACATACAATGGGTGCAAGCCAGTTTTGCACACGCAGAATACTCGGGTTAAACTTGACGAGCCTAGCATGTACAAACATGGCCTCGAAACACTGGAGACCGAAAGGTCGAGCGTGAATCATATAGTAGATATGATCAACATAAGATGTTCACCATTGAAAACTACTCCATCTCACGTGATGATTGGACATGGTTTAGTTGATTTGGATCACGTGATCATTTAGATGACTATATGGATGTCTATCTAAGTGGGAGTTCTTTAGTAATATGATTAATTGAACTTTAATTTATCATGAACTTAGTCTTGATAGTATTAGCATATCTATGTTGTAGATCAATAGCTCGCGTTATAGCTCCCCTATGTTTTTGATATGTTCCTAGAGAAAACTAAGTTGAAAGATGTTAGTAGTAATGATGCGGACTAGGTCCGTGATCTAAGGATTATCCTCATTGCTGCACAAAAGTATTATTTCCTTGATGCACCGCTAGGTGACAAACCTATTGCAGGATTAGATGCAGACGTTATGAATGTTTGACAAGCTCGGTATGATGACTACTTGATAGTTTATTGCGCCATGCTTTACGGCTTATAACCGGGACTTCAAAAACATTTTGAACGCCATTGATCATATGAGATGTTCCAAGAGTAGAAATTAGCATTTCATACTCATACCCGTGTCGAGAGGTATCAGACCTCTGACAGTACTTTGCCTACAAGATGGAGGAGAATATCTCAACCAGTGAGCATGTGCTCAGATTGTCTGTGTACTACAATTGCTTGAATCAAGTGGGAGTTAATCTTCCAGATAAGATAGTAATTGACAAAGTTCTCTAGTCACTATCACCAAGTTAATAGAACTTCGTGATGAACTATAATATGTAAGGGATGACGAAAGTAATTCCCGAGATTTTCGCCATGCTGAAATCGGCGAGGGTAGAAATCAAGAAAGAGCATCAATTGTTGATGGTTAACAAGACCACTTGTTTCAAGTAAAGGGCAAAGGGATAGAAGGGGAACTTCAAGAAGAATGACAAGCAAGTTGTCACTCCCGTGAAGTAATCCAAAGCTAAACTCAAGCCTGAAATTAAGGGCTTCTACTGCAAAGGAAATGGTCACTGGAAGCGGAACTGCCCTAGATACTTGGCGGATAAGAAGGATGGCAAAGTGAACAAAGGTATATTTGATATACAGATTATTGATGTGTACTTTACTAGTGTTCATAGCAACCCATGGGTATTTGATACCAGTTCAGTTGCTAAAATTAGTAACTCAAACTAAGAGTTGAAGAATGAACAGAGACTAGTTAAAGGTGAAGTGATGATGTGAGTTGGAAGTGGTTCCAAGAATGATATGATCATCATCGCACACTCCCTATACTTTCGGGATTAGTGTAGAACATAAATAAATGTTATTTGGCATTTGCGTCGAGCATGAATATGATTTGATCATGTTTGTTGCAATACGGTTATTCATTTAAAGTCATAGAATAGTTGTTATTCTATTTACATGAATAAAACCTTCGATGGTCATACACCCAATGAAAATAGTTTGTTGGATCTCAATCGTAGTAATACACATATTCATAATATAGAAGCCAAAAGATGCAAAGTTGATAATGATAGTGCAACTTATTTGTGGCACTGCCGTCTAGGTTATACTGGTGTAAAGCGCATGAAGAAACTCCATAATGATGGACTTTTGGAATCACTTGATTATGAATCACTTGGTGCTTGCGATCCGTGCCTCATGGGCAAGATGACTAAAACTCCGTTCTCCGGAATGATTGAGCGAGCAACTGGTTTGTTGGAAATCATACATACCGATGTATGTGGACCAATGAGTGTTAAGGCTCGCGGCGGGTATCATTATTTTCTGACCTTCACTGATGATTTGAGCAGATATAAGTATATCTACTTGAGGAAGCACAAGTATGAAACATTTGAAAAGGTCAAAGAAATTTCAAAGTGAAGTAGAGAATCATCGTAACAAGAAAATAAAGTTTCTACGATCTGATCGCCGAGACAAATAATTGAGTTACGAGTTTGGTCTTCATTTAAAACAAAGTGGAACAGTTTCACAGCTCATGCCACCCGGAACACCATAGCTTAATGGTGTGTCCGAACGTCGAATGTGACAGCCTAGATTTTGCCCTTCTCTTTTTCTTTTGATTTTCTATGGTTTCTTGATTTTATTTGCTTTTATGTCGCTCTGTGGTTCTGAAACGTGGGAAGATCATGTCCTCCTAGGTTTTATAGTGGCTTGCCATCCTTCTCATCATCCCAAGACCATGTCATTTCCATCCTTGACCCAACCAAATGTTCTTTTTCTAGGGAATGTTCCTTTTCTATTAAAGGAAAAATCCTTTTTACCCTAGGTTGTGAATCAACCTATATCTCTGACATTCTAAAAATTCCCAAATAATTCTCATAATTTGTTTGGGTCCTATCTTGATCAAATATGGCAAAACATTTCATTGCCATGTTAAAAAATAATCCTCCAATAATCATTTTCCTATTCTGCCCTAAATGGCACATTGTGAAGCAAGTGTTATTTATCTTTTCCCAATTGAATCCAAACTTCTTGGACATATTTTCATGTCCATATGTTTGCCATGTACCAAATTTCAACCTCATTTGCCTAGTAATTATTTTTCAGTGATTTTCCAAAGTTTCTGTCCAAAAAAGAACTTTGTGAAGGAAGTATATTCTAGGCATGTCCAAACGAGGTAAAACTTGGTCACATCCTTCATTTGATCAAATCATGCATCTCCACCAAATTTGAGCTCATGGAGATCATCTATGTGAGCTCAGCTCCAAATCTTGGTTTGTGGTAAAATTTTCAATTTGTGAAGCAACCCTATTTTACCTTGCTTTATTTGAGTTGACAATTTACTAGGGCATTTTTACATCTATATCTATTCCCGCCACCAAGTTTTGGCTCAATCCTCTTACCCATTTACCCTCAGTAAAGTTTCCTAGATTCTGTCCAGAATGGAGCATTGTGAAGCAAGTGCCACTTTGGTAACTCCATATGGCTTGAGCTTTTTACAGCAGCTCCATATGGTCAAATGACTCCACTCCACCAAATTTCAGCTCATGACACTTAAGTATGTGAGTGCAACATCATGGTTCCTTAATCTGGCCAGTTTTGCACTTTGTACAGCAAGTGTCATCTAAACACCTCCTCTTAGACTGATTTTTGGTGTTCAACATCATCTTAGTGTAAGATCATTGCCAGATAACTTAGTTACCAATTTACCCAGCTGGTTTAACAACAGGAAGTTACAAGCACCTTCCTGTTGATTTACTTTGGAGCTAAGTGCAAATATTTTCTTTGCCCCTGGACCAATTTCTTTCTCCATCTTTACTCACGGCACCTAGGTCATTCTACCGGACATGGCTGGCCGCACCAAAGCACGCCGCTTACGCTAGTGCACGCGGTGACCACTGCCCTGGCGTGCAGTAAACGCGCTCTGGCTCGACCCTGGCGCTGTGCTCGTCCGTTCTCTGCTTGTCTGGACTCGCCACCATATCTAGTGGCCTCCTCGTGATCGTCTGCGTCGCCCTGAGCACTTGAACCCTCCGTCCGCTTCCCCGTCGACGCTCGTCACCACGTGCCCACGGGTGAACTATAGCCGACCGGCTCTGTTTGCGCCATGGCGTCTTCCTCCCCTATGCCCCTCGGCCCATCCTGCACAATGCGCCACTATAGCTCGCCCGCGCCTCCGTCGTCGCCTTCCCATTCCCTCCCGTGACTGCTACTCGTCGCCAGAGCTTCAGCCGGACCTGAACGGCGGCATCCAGCTCAACCTCCTCGCCCTGGCTATATATAGCCATCCCCGCTGCCTCCCGAGCTCACCAGCCTCCTCACCACTCTCCGCTAGCCCTCCCCAGCCACTGGCCTGAGCCCGAGCCGCTCTCCTCGACCCCCATCGCCACCATGGCCGGCACCGGCCACTGCTCAAATTCGAGCAAGCCGCATGCTTCCCCCTCGTCTAACCACAACTAGAGGCTTCCCTACACCACCACGAGCCGCCCCGCCCATCTTCCCCTCGCCGGAGAGCCTCCTGGCCGTGAGTCCCTCGTCCGGCCGCCGCTTCTGTAACCTCCCGTCGCCGCGGACTCCCCTTCTATTCCCTCCTCACCGGCGGTCGTGCTCTCTCTGAACGAGTGCGGCAGGCTGACCCGCACCCGCTGGCGTGCTCGCCTTGGCCGGAGGTGGCCTGAGACGCCCGGGGCCCTCGCCGGCCACTTCTCTGTTCGCCAGCAACGCTGAGGCCCCAGCTCCTCCCCTGCCCGTGCTCTTCCCCGGGGCGAGTGTGGTGCGCCTCCCGAGCTCGGCGGGCTCCTGCCTCGTGCGGAGGTGGCCGGAGCTGGCCAGGCCTCGCCGGCGCCGCGCTGCTCTGCCCTTCCTCTGTTCCGATCGGGACAACGGGAGGAGGAAGAAGACGACGCCTTGCCCAGCTGGCCAGGCGGGCCCCTCCTCCCCGCGGGTCCCACGTGGCATCTGATGGCTTCTCGCCCCTCGTTGGTTACCCCAAGTGGAAGGTTTGAGATGCAGTGTAGCGGTAGTTTTCCCTTGGCAAAGATACCAAGGATCGAATTCCCCTGAGACTCCAAGGTTCAACAAGAAGGTGTCAACTGCTGTAGTTGGGGTTGACCTAGCCTGTGATGTAGTTGGGGTTGTGCTTCTAGGTTTCTGGTGTTGGTCGAGACGCTTGATCTATGAGTCCTGCCTCCTTGCTATTGTGCCTTGAGGTTCGACTACGCGAGTTGCGTCGTTGTAGTCGTGATGTGTGTCCTGTGGGCCGAAAGGCGTTGTATCAGCCGCTTCGCTCTTCTTTCATGATGTCGGAGATATTGACCAGGGGTGTCCTCATCGACCACTGATGGCTTCTCGCCCCTCGTTGGTTACCCCAAGTGGAAGGTCTGAGATGCAGTGTAGCGGTAGTTTTCCATTGGCAAAGATACCAAGGATCGAAATCCCCTGAGACTCCAAGGTTCAACAAGAAGGTGTCAACTGCTAACGGCGCCAGATATTTAGCAATCGACTGGACCTGCACACAGATACAAATAACTTTGCTCCCAACGAGTACAGAGAGGTTGTCAATCCCTCCGGCCTTGTCGTTTACAAAGGATCAAACGCAAGAGATAATAGTGATATGTATAACTGCAACTAGTAAGTAAAAGACTGAAAGTAAATAGCAGATGTGATCAGTGATGGTAATATGGACCGGGGTCCCATGATGTTCACTAGTGATGTCTCTCTCCCAAAAGACGATAAAACAGCTATGTGAGGTGAACGAATTATAGCTGGGCAATTCACAGGATTATGTGCGCAAACCAATGCTAACTATGTTGCAAGAAAGGTAGAGGTTCAAAGCATGGGCGGTACGCCAAGGCAAGTAGACCGAAATCCATCTGCATCTACGACTAATCATCCACCTTGAGATATCTATCCAAAACATCTCGCTGGTATTAAGTTGCGAGTCCCACCCATAGTGTAAACTCAAAGCAACAGACAACTGCATTAAAATAACTTTGCGTAAAGTAAACAATCCTTGCACCCGCGAGTACAAGCACCGTTGTTTTCCCCCTTATGGCAACAGCACATCCCCTAGACTCATGTTTCTGTCACTCAAGCTAGTCATCGAGGGGCATGAACCCACAATCAAGCATAACGTTCCCTCTTGGAGTTACTACCTACTACTTGGCCAAAGCAATAAACAACAACGGAGAACATGCAAGAATTACTCAAGAACATAAATATAAAAGAGGTAAATCAAATATATTACTCAAACACAATCTGAACATAATCTCATAATCCATCGGATCCCAGCAAACTCATCATAGCGACAGCATAAGGATTACATATGTGCCTCGATCATGTAGGGCAGCTCACGAGGTCTAATTAGTGATGAACTAGAAGGGGAGGAGAAAATCACATAGCTACTGGTCATGGACCCATGGTCCAAGGGAGACTACTCACAACTCATCCGGGAGGCGTCCATGGTGGTGGAGAAGCTCCCGGTGGTGATCCTCCCCTCCGGCAGGGTGCCGGGAAGAGTTCTCCTGGTGCTCCCGATCTTGGAAGCGCGGCGGCGGCGGAACAGAGATGAGATCGCGAAAAAGGGTTCCGTCCTCGAGGGTTTCGGGACGCGGTGTAAATATATGCCAAAGGGGGGCATCAGCGGAGACCTGGGGGGGCCCAGGCGCCCTGGCGGCGCGGCCTAGGGGGGGTGCGCCCCCTGGCCGCCTGGAGGCCTGGTGGCCCCCCTCTAGGCCTACTTTGCCCGCATGGAAGCTTCCGGAACGCTGATTTTTTATATAATTTTTTTGGGATTTTTCTGGCAGTTTACGTGATGGGAAAACATGAAATACAAAAACAGCAGAAAACAGAAACTGGCACTGGGGTGCACTGAGTTAATAGGTTAGTCCAAATATGATCAAAAGTGTATGGAAGTGTATAAATATCATAGCAATATCACACAAAAGAGGCATGGAGCAAGCAGAAATTATAGATACGTTTTGGACGTATCAACATCCCCAAGCTTAATTCCTGCTCGTCCTCGAGTAGGTAAATGATAACAAGCATAATTTCTGTGGTGATATGCTATTAACCATATAATGACTTTTCATAGTCATATGACAAAAGCTTACTGAGACAATGAATCTATAGTAATTAAGTTGCCTCATGAGAAAATCACAAAGAACTGAAAGTTTTACAATATGATACTGAAACATCAAATAGATTTGTAGTGAGCATGGTGTGCAAATATGATAAAGTGGTACCTCGCTTGCCCCCTTTAGTGAAGCAAAACATAAATGCAGGGGCACCTCCAAGGTTGAAGTGACGACTAGATACAATGATTTCAGAATAAACAATATCATAATCATGCAAAAGACAATGGTACTTTGGGACAATGCACATTACAGTCATAATGACAATCATGCTCTCAGTAGTTGGTGCTTTAAAGAAGGTGGAGACACTCGAACCATGGCTTTTGTTGGCAAGGTTGAAAACCCGTGGTCGGAAACAAAGACAAAACATGTACCAGAGCTCTTGGTTTTAAAAACAGAGGTAATAATTATTTTTTAGAATATGCATGTTTCGTCAACGAATGCTTACAGATAACTCAATCACTTCTTGAGATGGACAAGTTTCGAGGAACGGCTCCCGAATGAGGACGATCACATCGTCTTAATCTCCTTTGTTTATCACTGCCAAAGTTTTCTGATTTCTCATGAACAAAGCGTGAATGAGGGTTTGTTTGTTGTATAATTTTTTTAATGAGTCGGGCGCACTCTATGCCAGTTCCTTCTCGTATTATGGGTTTGCACATTAGACATGCAATCCCGGGGTGAAGCTTGTCCAACTTAAAAAGATCATGAATTAACTACTACTTCCTCATGAACTAAAACAGAGGCACAAAAGAGAAATGCTTTTTTGAATAATTTCGAGATGGTACATGAAAGTCTTCGTTAGGAACGGCAGGTAAATACCATGTATAGGAAGGTATGGTGGACTCATATGGCATAACTGGTTTAAAGGATTTTGGATGAACAAGCAGTCAGTCCGCTTAGTACAGGTGGAGGTTAGCAAAAGACTGGGAGCGACCAACTAAAAGAGCAATGACGGTCATAATCATGCAGAGCGACAAAGCAACATTGAATCAGGCATGGAAGTTATATCGCTACTCAGAAATTAAAGATCATCAAGGCTTGACAGACTTTCTTTACGGTCTTAAATATGCGTGAGCATACGCCAAGTCAATCAAAATAAATTCTCAAAGGAAGATATCACTAAACCATACCACATCATAGGCAAACAAATCATGTTGGTATTCCAATAACACATTGAGAACCCCCCAGCTATTTGAGACTAACCATAAGAAAACATGAACTACTAAGCATCATTATGCACGTAGCATTTTATCATAGACATATCAACCAGTGCAACAGAAGCCAACTCTCTTAATAAGATAAGCATGATAACTAAAGAGAGTTCTAGCGACCAACTAAACAAAAGCTCTTTAAAAAGATAAGCATGAAAACTAAGAGCTAAGCATGACAGTAGCTATTGAAAGACCAAGAACATACACAGCAAGGATAGACATGAAAATTCTATGGTATGTTCTAGGTTGAAGTGGAGCGGGTCTCTCTCCCACTCGAAGAAAGCTGAGTTCCAACTCGTTATGAAAAGCAAGCAAAGCTAAAGAAAACTAAAAAGGAAACTAAAATCAAGACGCTCCAAGCATAGCACATAACACATGAAGTGATAAAAATATAGTGGAACGAAAGACGAACTGATAATAGTTGATGGAGAAGGGGATGCACGGGGGCATCCCCAAGCTTAGACGGTTGAGTCGTCTTGAATATTTCTTGGGGGTGCATGGGGGCATCCCCAAGCTTGAGAGTTTGACACTCCTGAATCTTTTTATCATCTTCCCTCGCACACTTGAAAACTCCCTTCATACATAACTCATCATAATCTGATTAGTGAGGTTAGTACCCATAATAAAATAATTGTTCCTTGCTGGAAATAAGGATATTCTTGAAGGTCTACTGTTTCTCAAGATTGTCAAAAGGTTTTTGCAAAGAAAAAGCAAGCTCAATGTTTGCAAAATGAAGGAAAGGCAAAACAGGACAGAATCTGTGAAAAACATACCAGCAGGTAGTAAATGATTTTTTCGCGGCACTTCTGCAACTCAAATAAAAAAACTCAGAACAGATGCCCGAAAGACAATTGTATAGAGCACGCTGTCGAAAAAATTCAGACCAAAAAGATGATCTGGTGATTTTATACGAATTTTTCTGTCCAAGGACAGAATCTGTTTCCTGGACAGCATGTCACAACTTTTGAACTTTCTTGCAATCAGAGGCTACACTTGGCACAAAGTTGAAAAGTAAAGATACAATGATGATGCTACTGTAGTAAAAACATCAAGACACAACAAAAGCAAAATAAAATTTTATTCATTGTGGGCTGCCTCCCAAAAGCGCTTTCTTTTATGCCTTTAAGCTAGGCATAATGCAAAAAGATCAAGTTTTATCAAGAGTAAAAGAATAGCTAGCCCGTATAACGGACTCAAAAGGTAACTTAATCTTCTTTCTAGGGAAGTGTTCCATCCCTTTCTTGAGAGGAAATTGGAATTTTATATTCCCCTCTTTCATGTCAATGATAGCACCAACGGTGCGTAGGAAAGGACGTCCCAAAATAATTGGACAAGAAGGTTCACATTCAATATCCATAATAGTAAAATCAACGGGAACGTAATTGTCATTGACAATGATAAGAACATCGTCGATCCTCCCCAAAGGTTTCTTTATGGAAGAATCAACAAGACGAACACCAGAAGAACAAGAATCAAAAGGTTTCAATTTAAGCATATCATATATTCTTTTGGGCATAACGGAGGTACTAGCTCCAACATCACATAAAGCATAGCAAGAGAAGTTATTCAACTTAATATTAATCATAGGATCCCAACCATCTTCTAGCTTTCTAGGTATGGAGGCTTCTACTCTAAGTTTCTCTTCCCTAGCTTTGATGAGAGCATTAGTGATATGCTCTGTGAAGGCAAGATTAAGCGTGCTAGTGCGGGGATCTTTAGACATCTTGTGAAGGAAATCAATAACTTCGGTAAGGGTGCAATTATCAAAATCAAGGTCACTACTATCAAGTAAAGTGGTAGTGGTGTCCTTTAGGCTCACTTGTTTGGTAGTTTCTATGGTCATAGCATCACCATTAATAGGTCCAATGGGACCAGGAGTGCATTGGGTGCTAAGATTTTGGATATCCTCAAGAACTTGGATAGTAGCAACAGTGTGGTGGGTAGGAAGGTTCTTAATTCTATCTTCTTCCTCCTTTTCTCTAGACCATCTCTCTTTAAGTTTAGCCAACATCCTAATGTTTTCATTAATTTGCACTTGAATAGCATTCATAGGAGTGACCTTCCTATCCTCAAGAGGAGAAGTTCTAATTTTAAGCAATTCTACCTCATGGGCTAAATTGTCTACCTTCGAAGAGAGATCATCTAGTTTGGCTAGTTTTTGTTCTACACTCTTATTGAAGGCTTTTTGGGTAGTGATGAAATCTTTAAGCATAATCTCTAGTTCAGTAGTGGAGTTCTTGGTGCTAGGATAAGCATTGTTGTTCCCATAAGAATTAGAGGGGAACGGTCTAGGATTGCTACCAAAGTTACTCCTATAAGCATTGTTATTGAAATTGTTTCTAGAGATAAAGTTCACATCTACTTGTTCTTGAGCAATCAAAGAATTTAAAGGAACATCACGAGGATCAATAGAAGATTGCTTCGAAAGTAGAGACATGATCAAGTCAACTTTTTCATTTAGGGAGGAAATCTCCTCGACAGAGTTTACCTTCCTACCTGTTGGAGCGCGTTCGGTGTGCCATTGGGAATAATTGGTCATCATCTCATCGAGAAGCTTCGTGGCAGCACCAAGTGTAGTTGACATAAAGGTTCCTCCCACGGCCGAATCTAACAAGTTCCGCGAGGTAAAGTTCAAGCCTGCATAAAAGGTTTGGATAACCATCCAAGTAGTCAAACCATGAGTAGGGCAATTCTTGACAAGAGATTTCATGCGTTCCCAAGCTTGGGCACCATGTTCATTATCCAATTGTTTGAAATTCATTATGTTACTCCTTAGTTGGATAATTTTAGCAGGTGGATAGTATTTTCCAATAAAAGCATCTTTGCACTTGTCCCATGAATCTATGCTATTTCTAGGCAAAGATTGAAACCAAATTTTAGCTCCTCCTCTCAAGGAGAAAGGAAAAAGCTTAAGCTTGACAATATTACCATCTATTTCTTGGTACTTTTGCATATCACAAAGTTCAACAAAATTGTTTAAGTGTAAAGTAGCATCATCTCCAGCACCGGAGAATTGATCTTTCGTAACTAGGTTCAGTAAAGCAGGTTTAATTTCATAAGAAGGTGTTGAAGTGGCAGGTGTAGTGATAGGCGTGCAGATAAAGTCATCGTTATTATGACTAGTGAAGTCACACAACTTGGTGTTCTCGGTGGAACCCATAGCAGCAAGCAAGCAAGATAACTATTTTTGTGATTTTTGATAAAAGATACTAAAGCAAAACTGAAAGGTAAACTAACAAGACTAAAAAGCAAAGGTAAAAGATAGCGTGCAACTCCCCTATCTTGAAGAGTGGAGTCCTCGACAACGGCGCCAGAAAACTTTGCTTGATGGCTTCTCGCCCCTCGTTGGTTACCCCAAGTGGAAGGTTTGAGATGCAGTGTAGCGGTAGTTTTCCCTTGGCAAAGATATCAAGGATCGAATTCCCCTGAGACTCCAAGGTTCAACAAGAAGGTGTCAACTGCTAATGGCGCCAGATATTTAGCAATCAACTGGACCTGCACACAGATACAAATAACTTTGCTCCCAACGAGTACAGAGAGGTTGTCAATCCCTCCGGCCTTGTCGTTTACAAAGGATCAAACGCAAAAGATAATAGTGATAGGTATGACTGCAACTAGTAAGTAAAGACTGAAAGTAAATAGCGGATGTGATCAGTGATGGTAATTTGGACCGGGGTCCCGTGATGTTCACTAGTGATGTCTCTCTCCCAAAAGACGATAAAACAACTATGTGAGGTAAACGAATTACAGCTGGGCAATTGACAGGATTACGTGCGCAAACCAATGCTAACTATGTTGCAAGAAAGGTAGAGGTTCAAAGCATGGGTGGTATGCCAAGGCAAGTAGACCGAAATCCATCTGCATCTACTACTAATCATCCACCTTGAGATATCTATCCAGAACATCTGGCTGGTATTAAGTTGCGAGTCCCACCCATAGTGTAAACTCAAAGCAACAGACAATTGCATTAAAAGAACTTTGCGTAAAGTAAACAATCCTTGCACCCCGCGAGTACAAGCACCGTTGTTTTCCCCCTTGTGGCAACAGCACATCCCCTAGACTCATGTTGCTGTCACTCAAGCTAGTCGTCGAGGGGCATGAACCCACAATCAAGCATAACGTTCCCTCTTGGAGTTACTACCTACTACTCGGCCAAAGCAATAAATAGCAATGGAGAACATGCAAGAATTACTTAAGAACATAAATATAAAAGAGGTAAATCAAATATATTACTCAAACACAATCTGAACATAATCTCATAATCCATCGGATCCCAGCAAACTCATCATAGCAACAGCATAAGGATTACATATGTGCCTCGATCATGTAGGGCAGCTCACTATGTCTAATTAGTGAAGAACAAAAAGGGGAGGAGAACATCACATAGCTACTGGTCATGGACACATGGTCCAAGGGAGACTACTCACAACTCATCCGGGAGGCGTCCATGGTGGTGGAGAGGCTCCCGGTGGTGATCCTCCCCTCCGGCAGGGTGCCGGGAAGAGTTCTCCTGGTGCTCCCGATCTTGGAAGCGCGGCGGCGGCGGAACAAAGATGATATCGCGAAAAAGGGTTCCGTCCTCGAGGGTTTCGGGACGCGGTGTAAATATATGCCAAAGGGGGGCGTCAGAGGGTGCCTGGGGGGCCCAAGCGCCCTGGCGGCGCGGCCTAGGGGGGGGGGGCACGCCCCCTGGCCGCCTGGAGGCCTGGCGGCCCCCCTCCAGCCCTACTTTGGCCGCATGGAAGCTTCCGGAACGCTGATTTTTTATATATTTTTCCCGGAATTTTTCTGGCAGTTTACGTAATGGGAAAACCTGAAATACAAAAACAGCAGAAAACAGAAACTGGCACTGGGGTGCACTGAGTTAATAGGTTAGTCCAAATATGATCAAAAGTGTATGGAAGTGCATAAATATCATAGCAATATCACACAAAAGAGGCATGGAGCAAGCAGAAATTATAGATACGTTTTGGACGTATCATCATCCCGTGGTAATCTTATCCACTCGGTTAAGTGAAAGCGTATTCACAGGAATACGTTTTTGTATTCTGAAAGCGTATTCTGCTTCTATTGCGGCAAAGAGTGCGCTTTCACTTTTCCGAAGGCGTATTTTCTAAAATATGTTTCTGTCTTATCCACTCAGGGACCCGTTGGTGATAAAAATATTCACAGATGGGTCCCTGATCTTCCACACTTCATATCTTCGCGACCGTAACTCTGAATCGGGTGAAACCAACGCTCACGTCTTTGTCTTGTCGAGACCTTTCTGTCGGTACCATCTTCACTAAGTGCTCACACTGTGAAAATGACCATTATGCACTTGCCTCTAATCAGCCCCTTTAGAGAGAGAAACGTTTTGGCGTTTCGTTCCGCGACTTCACCACACTTTTTCCCGGAGTCTCCGCACCCCGAGGCAAGCCACAATAGCCACTTGCATGATAGTCATGCAGTAGCCATGGTTTCTACTTGAATATTTAATAAAAAATCGATCTTGTATGTCTGCTTGTTTGTTACTGGTGTCGTTGTTTCGGTTATTCTCGTTGTTTCTTGTTCACTGTCATGCTATGATCTGATGCTTCTTGTTATCCTATACTACTCGCTGGTATCTTGTTCACATGTATGCTTGGTAGTAGAAGTACATGCTAGTAGTAGTGATGCTCATCTGTTGCATGCTTGTTATTTGTCCAGTACCATTGATATGCATGTTTCGTTGCAACTAGTTATTTGCATGATTACTTGGTAGTGTTCTTGCTATGTTCTTGCGTGGTATCCATTTATGATGCTAGTAGTCATGTATGCCATGAGTAGCGTATGCTTGTAATATTCATGCTAGTCAGTTTTAAATGCTCATTTGGTTAAATATTTCATTATGGTTATGCTCGATGATTATGTGCACCTCCATGTTTATGTAGGAATCATGTTCATAAATTATAGTTGCATCATGTTATTTCATCATGGCTCATCATTTTTGCATTCAAGTTTAACCGGATTAAATTGAACTTGAACAATTGTTGGCTGAGTCATGGTGCCATCGAGCTGACCAGTGCAGCCACACTTGCCTTTATGGGGAGGCCCTAACTGGGCCTATTGACATGCCTCTCGCCGGTGCCTCCAACGAGGGAAGGTTATGGGCTCACGATACCTTGATTAGGTAGGCAGACATAACCTTGTGTGCCCGTTGTTGTTGTTGTTTTGAGCTCGGGTCCCCGTTTTGGACCGTTTGGCCACGACGGTGGTCGTTGTGTGTTTGGTAGACACGGGGCCACCCAAGACTAGCCCAGTGGGGAGTGAGTCAGAGTGGCCAGGAGAGTGTCATGGAAGTAGGACGGTTTTCTCGGAACTTCGTTGGTCCACCCGAATGGGAGTGCGAGGCCATGGGTTCTGTGGTGTGGATAAAGTGTGCTACCTCTATAGAGTGTGTGTGTCTTAATCTATCGATAGCCGTGCCTGCGGATAAGGGCCCAGTTCATGTTGATCACACTGTGAGTCAACGGTAATAATAATAACTTGATTAATAACAACCCCGGTTCGATGATGAGATAATTTGGTTGTGATCGTCGGAAAGATCACCGTTTGAGACCAAGTGTTGGTCATGGTTGTGATCGCCGGAATGATCACCGTGGTATCAAGGATACCGAGTTGTTGGATATTTGTGATGTTGTGCGAGAATCGTGGGTAAAGATCAAGCTCCTTGTGTTCATTTGATGATCACTACGGTATTGTTTATACCAAGCTTGATTTGATCCTGAGATGATCGTGTGATGTCCGTGGTGGTAAGTTTGTGCATGTAACGGTTACGACGTAACCTGAGCAGAGTAAGTTTGTGCATGTTAGTATCATCATGTTGCATGTAGTATTATCATGCTCGTATGCTGGTTCTAGCTGTATCATGTTCAATTGTGCATGACATGTGGATCTGTTAGCACCATGTTCATGATTGTTTATTGTGAGCTTGCAAGTACATTCAATGTACAGACATGGCGTGTCATGCCAGTTTGCAGGTCGTGCCTGGATTGCTTGCTTGTTTTGGTGTGGTTCCTGTGTTCGCGAGCTAGGGTAAACGTTCCAGCTAGAGTGCCTGCGGATTGGAGTCCATCATCGCCGTTCGTTGTTCCGCTGCCAGTACAGGTTCCGCTGCCTCGAGTTGTTATGCTGCTTGCATAGAGCAACTGTGGTTGGCGTAGTGTCGCCATGCCGGTGTTATTCATTGTAATATCAGAGACCTTGTCTCCATATTCGCGTTGTAATAGAAAGCTGGTTTGTTATATGCTAAGCAGTTCCGTATTCCAGAAGACTTCACCTTGATCTCTGGGCTGGAATACAGGGCGTTCCAGTTTCTCTGAGCCGGGGTGCCACAGGCTTGGTATCAGAGCAGGTCTGGCTGTAGAGCGTCCTAGTCCGCTAGAACGTTAGAAAACTGTAGTATAGGGTCTAGTTGTTGCCCTTGCTTGCTGCATTTGGTTGTTGCATTTGTTTGCTGCATATAGTCTTATTCGGTTACGTCTAAGCCCTGATTAGTGCGTAGATGGCGGTCAACTTCCATGAGTTTAGTGCCATCCCCATAGATCCTGGTGCTATTCCTATTGAGTTCAGTCCTACTCCTGCACCTCGCAGCTTTGCCACCCTCCTTGGAGATATGTGGCACAATATTTATCCCCTCGGAGATCCACCCCAGTATCAAGTATTCCAGTTTTCAGCTGGAGGAAGAATCGTGGAATATGTTGCTCATGTCCATCTGTCAGCCCCGATTCCTGTCGGTAAGCGCACCTACAATTTCCATGGTGGTTACGGCGCTACTCCCGAGCATGTCATCCAGCTTGCCGCAATGGCAGGAATCACCGGTCTTCGCCATCAAGAAAGCATGGTGCAAGAGAATTGCGCTTATCATTATTATCCCACCATCATCGAGAATCCTAGGCGAATCCAGTTTCCCTCCATCAACCCGCAAGATGACCCGGCTATCCTCGCCATGCCTCGTTACATGACGGTCGAGTGTCTACTTATTTCCGAGTTAGTCCAAGATGCCATTCGAGCCAGGAGATTTCTTGGTGCCACTTTACCTCAGTCTCCGCCAGCTTCTCAAGCCCCTCCACCTCGTTCATCCGGGGTTTCGGAGTCAACCATCCCGCTAGCTACTTCGTCAGCTCCTGAGCGTTTTCTCAAGTGTAGGGTGTAGTCATTCGTGTAGTGCATGTGCATCTGCTATAGTATCGTTGCTTGTTTATGCTTGTATGTGCCTGTGTGGAATAGTTTTGTAGCTTGTGTGCTTTATTTAGCTTGTTTGCTGTGTGGTTTGTGCAATCGCTCGTTTTCTCGTGCTTCTTTGTTTTGAATATGCGCTATTACCCCCTTATGGAAATTGCTCATCAACACACCGGATCAGAAGAAGAAGTGAGATGTAAAAATATACACCAAGGGACTCAGCTAAAAGCAATGAGATTCTTAGCCGACAACATTGTATTGTAGACGTTTGGTCTGGATACAAATTATATTATGTTCAGTCTTTTAGTGACAAGCACCCGACAAAGATCTACCATTATTGCGGCAAAAGAGCAAAATTGGATCCAAGTCCAACCGTACATTTCAAGTCAGACGTATGATCGTACACAATTAATTCTGCCATGAGTCAGATTTAGTACGCGCAATAGCCAGAAGTCTGTCCACATATGAAATGAATTCAGCAAGGACAGTCAGACAATTCTTGTCATACAAATAATCAGAAGTCGAAAATTAGTCCAGTCCGTTTTCACAATTCATCAGCGAAGCATACAAGGCAAGATTCCCCAGTCTGCATCAGTAAGGTATGAATAATTTTCCCATGCAAGATATTCAGTCTTCTTCAATAAGATACTGCACAAGCTTTTGGCATAAGGTACGGAATCTTCCCTGGTAAGTCTTTAAGGGGGAAAGCTTCTGAGGTACGATACCCAGTCTTCCTCAGCAAGCTATCCACCGAAATCCTCGAGTACAAGCCATCCAGTCTTCCTCAGCAAGATATCCAGGTGGTTTCCAGCGCAACGGTTAACATATGGCAGTGTATTTCAAGTGCCGGATCTGCAACGGTTAAGTCAGAAAGGAGAATCAGTTGGAACAAAGGTATGATGGCAGGATATTGCATATGACAACAAGGGTCGCGAAAATAATCAAGGATATATAATTCCTAGTCTTTCAGTTAAAAATCCAGACACAGAAATTAATAATGAAGGATCAAAACCGACAATACAGTAAGGATCTTGCATCAGAACAACCAGCTCAGTCCAAAGTATGCTAATAACCGACAAGCATTGAATACCCGATGTCTATCACGTCGGACCTCGGGATAGCTCAACATATTGACCTCAGCACGGACAGTCATCCCGATGGATATACCGACAAAATAAAGCATCAGTGAGCTCGTGCATTTTTCTATTCAGACACATCAAGCAACAGTCAAATCTCATGATACTCGAGACTGTGAAGCCAATCAATATGAGTTAGAAACTCCTGCAAGACGTCAGAATCCATCAAAAGAACAGGTATGGTTCACATCACAGTTCTGAAGCCAGAAGGCATGCATATATATTCGAGCGACACGATGCGTGTATAAAAGAGAATTCTTTGTTCCACGGGAAGGTATTCCCAACTCCATAGAATATTCTCGATACTTGATACAGACTGATATCTCTCTCAAGGATCAATATCGAGAAGGACACGTATGTCAGAATGATAATGTTTCGGACCTCAGCTAAGTCAGCAGTATGAAATAAAAGTTTGAGACAGTATGAACAGGAGCATATCAGGCAAGCCCGGTGAAAATTTCAGGTACGGTAAAGGAAACCACCCCAAATCAAGACAGCCAGATAGATCAAATTTAGTGGAAAAATTATATGGGAACATAATGTGAGAGTGAATAAAAGAAACCCGAGTTGGAAACGGTTTCTTCAAGTCAGAACATTTACTTGTTCCCTAAGCACACAAATCTAGAGGACGAGATTTCTTTAAGGGGGGAAGGATTGTGACAGGCTGGATTTTTCCCTTCTCTTTTTCTTTTGATTTACTAGGGTTTCTTGATTTTATTTGCTTTTCTATGGCTCTATGGTTCTGAAACTTGGGAAGATCATGTCTTCCTAGGTTTTATAGTGGCTTTCCATCCTTCTCATCATCCCAAGACCCTATGATTTTCATCCTGGACCCAACCCGATGTTCTTATTCTAGGGAATGTTCCTTTTCTATTAAAGGAATAATCCTTTTTACCCTAGGTTGTGAAGCAACCTATATCTCTGACATTCCAAAAAATTCCAAATAATTCTCATAAATTTTTTGGGTCCTATCTTGATCAAATATGAAAAAACATTTCATTGCTATGTTCAAAAATAATCCTCCAATAATCATTTTCCTATTCTTCCCTAAATGGCACTTTGTGAAGCAAGTGCTATTTATCTTTTCCCAATTGACTCCAAACTTCTTGGACATCTTTTCATGTCCATATCATTACCATGTGCTAAATTTCAACCTCATTTGCCTAGTAATTATTTTTCAGTGATTTTCCAAAGTTTCTGTCCAGAAAAGAACTTTGTGAAAGAAGTATATTCTAGGCATGTCCAAATGAGGTAAAACTTGGTCACATCCTTAATTTGATCAAATCATGCATCTCCACCAAATTTGAGCTCATGGAGATCATCTATGTGAGCTCAGCTCCAAATCTTGGTTTCTGGTAAAATTTTCACTTTGTGAAGCAACCCTATTTTACCTTGCTTCATTTGAGCTGACAATTTACCAGGGCATTTTTACATCTATATCTACTCCCTCCACCAAGTTTTGGATAAATTCTATTACCCATTTACCCTTAGTAAATGTTCCTAGATTCTGTTCAGAATGGAGCATTATGTAGCAAGTGCCACTTTGGTAACTCCAAATGGCCTGAGCTTTTTACAGCAACTCCATATGCTCAAATAACTCCACTCCACCAAATTTCAGCTCATGATACTTAAAGTATGTGAGGGAAACATCATGGTTCCTTAATCTGGCCAGTTTTGCACTTCACAGCAAGTGTCATCTAAACACCTCCTCTTCGTCTGATTTTTGGTGTTCAACATCATCTTAGTGTAAGATCATAGTCAGACAACTTAGTTACCAAGTTACCAAGCTGGTTTAACCACGGCAAGTTACAAGCACCTTCCTGTTGATTTACTTTGGAGCTAAGTGCAAATCTCTTCTTTGCCCCTGGACCAATATCTTTCTTCATCTTTACTCAGGGCACCTAGGTCATTCTACTGGACATGGCTAGCCACGCCAAAGCACGCCGCTTGCGCCAGTGCACGCGGTGACCACCGCCCTGGCGTGCAGTAAACGCGCTCTGGCTTGACCCCAGCGCTGTGCTCGTCTGTTCTCTCCTCGTCTCGACTTACCACCATGTCCAGTGGCCTCCTCGTGATCGTCTGCGTCGCCCTGAGCACTTGCCCCTCCGTCCGCTTACCAAGCGGTGCTCGTCGCCGCGCGCCCACGGGCGAACTGTAGCCGACTGGCTCTGTTTGCGCCATGGCGTCTTCCTCCCCTGAGCCCCTCGGCCCCTACTGCACAGTGCGCCGTTGTAGCTCGTCGCGCCTCCGTCGTCGCCTACCCATGCCCTCCCGTGACTGCTGCCGTCGCCAGAGCTTCGGCCGGACCCGAACGGCGGCATCCAGCTCAACCTCCTCGCCCCGGCTACATATAGCCATCCTCACGGCCTCCCGAGCTCACCATCCTCCTCACCACTCTCCGCTAGCCCTCCCCAGCCACTTTCTTGAGCCCGAGCCGCTCTCCTCGACCCCCATCACCACCATTGACGCCGCCGGCCACTGGTCAAATTCGAGCAAGCCGCATGCTTCCCCCTCGTCTAACCACCACTAGAGGATTCCCTACACCACCACGAGCCTCCCCGCCTATCTTCTCCTCGTCGGAGAGCCTCCTGGCCGCGAGTCCCTCGTTCGGCCGCCGCTTCTATAACCTCCCGTCGCCGCGGACTCCCCTCCTATTACCTCCTCCCCGGCGGTCGTCCTCTCTCTGAACGAGTGGGGCAGGCTTCCCCACACCCGCTGGCGTGCTCGCCTTGGCCGGAGGTGGCGTGAGACGACCGGGCCCCTTGCCGACCACTTCTCTATTCGCCAGCAACGCCGACGCCCCAGCTCTGCCCCTGCCCGTGCTCTTCGTCGGGGCGACTCTGGTGCGCCTCCCGAGCTCGTCGGGCTCCCGCCTCGCCTGGAGGTAGCCGGAGCCGGACAGGCATCGCCGGTGTCGCGCTCCACTGCCCTTCCTCTATTCCGATCGAGACAGGGGAAGGAGGAAGAAGACGACGCCTTGCCCAGCTGGCCATGCGGGCGCCTCCTCACCGCGGGTCCCACATGTCATCCCCTGGTAATCTTATCCACTCGGTTAAGTGAAAGCGTATTCACAGGAATACGTTTTTGTATTTTGAAAGCGTATTTTGCTTCTACTGCGGCCAAGAGTGCGCTTTCACTTTTCCAAAGGCATATTTTCTAAAATATGTTTCTGTCTTATCCCCTTAGGGACCCGTTGGTGATAAAAATATTCACAGATTGGTCACTTATCTTCCACACTTCATATTTCCGCGACCGTAACTCCGAATCAGGTGAAAGCAACGCTCACGTCTTCGCCTCGTCGAGACCTTTCTGTTGGTACCATTTTCACTAAGTGCTCACACTGAAATTGACCATTATACCCTTCACTCTAATAAGCCCCCTCCGAGAAAGAAGTGTTTCGGCATTTCGTTCCGCGGCTTCACCGCACTTCTTCCCGGAGTCTCCGTCACCCCCTCGCAAGCCACAATAACCACTTGCATGATAGCCATGCAGTAGCCATGGTTTCTACTTGAATATTTCATAAAAGTTTGTTGTTGTATGTCTGCTTGTTTGTTACTGCTGTCGTTGTTTCGGTTATTCTCGTGGTTTCTTGTTCACTGTCATGCTATGATCTGATGCTTCTTATTATCTTGTACTACTCACTGGTATCTTGCTCACATGTATGCTTGGTAGTAGAAGTACATGCTAGTAGTAGTAATTCTCATCTGTTGCATGCTTGTTATCTGTCCAGTACCATTGATATGCATGTTTCGTTGCAAAACATGATTACTTGTTAGTGTTCTTGCTATCTTCTTGCGTGGTATTTATTTATGATGCTAGTAGTCATGTATGCCTTGAGTAGCGTATGCTTGTAATATTCATGCTAGTCAGTTTGCCATGCTCATTTGGTTAAATATTTCATTATGGTTATGCTCGATGATTATGTGCACCTCCATGTTTATGTCGGAATCATGTTCATGCATTATAGTAGCATCATGTTATTTCTTCATGGCGCAACATGTTTGCATTCAAGTTTAACCGGATTAAATTGAACTTGAACAACTGTTGGCTGAGTCATGGTACCGCCATATCAAGCTGACCAGTGCAGCCACACTTGCCTTTATGGGAAGGCCCTTACTGGGCATATTGACATGCCTCTCGTCGGTGCCTCCAACGAGGGAAGGTTATGGGTGCGCGCTACCCTGATTAGGTAGGCGGACATAACCTTGTGTGCCCGTTGTTGTTGTTGTTTTGAGCTCGGGTCCACGTTTGGGACCGTTTGGCCTTGACGGTGGTCGTTCTGTTTGGTAGACACGGGGCCACCCAGGGCTAGCCCAGTGGGGAGTGATTCGAAGTGGCCGGGAGAGTGTCATGGCAATAGGACAGTTTTTTCGGAACGTCGTTGGTCCACCCGAATGGGAGTGCGAGGCCATGGGTTCTGTGGTGTGGGTAAAGTGTGCTACCTCTGCATAGTGTGTGTGTCTTAATCTATCGATAGTCGTGCCCGCGGATAAGGGCCCAGTTCGTGTCGGTCACACTATGAGTCAATAGTAATAATAATAACTTGATTAATAACAACCCCAAATCGATGATGAGATAAGTTGGTTGTGATCGCCGGAAAGATCACCATTTGAGACGAAGTGTTGGTCATGGTTGTGATCGTCGGAATGATCACTGTGGTATCGAGGTTACTGAGTTGTTGGATATTCGTGATGTTGTGCGAGAATCATGGGTAAAGATCAAGCTCCTTGTGGTCATTTGATGATCACTACGGTATTGTTTATACCAAGCTTGATTTGATCCTGAGATGGTCGTGTGATGTCCGTGGTGGTAAGTTTGTGCATGTAAGGGTTACGAGGTAACCCAAGCAGAGTAAGTTGGTGCATGTTAATATCATCATGTTGCATGTAGTATTATCATGCTCGTATGTTCATGCTATGTTGGTTCTAGTTGTATCATGTTCATTTGTGCATGCCATGTGGATCTGTTAGCACCATGTTCATGATTGAATTAACCTGCTAATGCCATGATGTTGTTTGTCTTGACTGCTTTTGGTTTATTGTGAGCTTGCAAGTACATTCAATGTACTGACCTGGCATGTCATGCCAGTTTGTAGGTCGTGCCTTGATTAATTGCTTGTTTTGGTGTGGTTCCTGTGTTTGTGAGCTAGGATAATCATTCCAGCCAGAGTCCCTGCGGATTGGAGTCCATCATCGTCGTTCGTTGTTCCGCTGCCAATAGAGGTTCTGCTGCCTTGAGTTATTATGCTGCTTGCATAGAGCAACTGTGTTTGGCGTAGTGTGGTCATGCCGGTGTTATTCATTGTAATATTGGAGACCTTGTATCCATATTCGCATTGTAATAGAAAGTTGGTTTGTTCTATGCTAAGCAGTTCCGTATTCCAGAAGACTTCACCTCGATCTCTGGGCTGGAATACGGGGTGTTCCGGTATCTCTGAGCCGGGGTGCCACATCGTAACCGTACTTTATTAGATATGGTATGATATATGATGTCTCTTACCGATTTACCACTATCGTTTTGAGTTATGCATCAGAGACAGCTGCATTCACATTAAATAGGGCAACATCTAAATCCGTTGAGATGACGCCTTATGAACTGTGGTTTGGCAAGAAACCAAAGTTGTCATTTCTTAAAGTTTTGGGCTGCGATGCTTATGTGAAAAAGCTTGAACCTGATAAGCTCGAACCCAAGTCGGAGAAATGTTTCTTCATAGGATACCCAAAGGAGACTGTTGGGTACACCTTCTATCACAGATCCGAAGGCAAGATATTCTTTGCTAAGAATGGATCCTTTCTAGAGAAGGAGTTTCTCTCGAAAGAAGTGAGTGGGAGGAAAATGGAACTTGATGAGGTAATTGTACCTTCTCCCGAATTGGATAGTAGTACATCACAGAAACTAGTTCCAGTGATTCCTACAACAATTAGTGAGGAAGCTCATGCTGATGATCATGAAACTTCGGATCAAGTTACTGTTAAACTTCATAGATCAACCAGAGTATGTTCCATGCCAGAGTGGTACGGCAACCCGATTCTGGAAGTCATGTTACTAGACCATGATGAACCTACGAACTATGAGGAAGCGATGATGAGCCCAGGTTCCGCAAAATGGCTTGAGGCCATAAAATCTGAGATGAGATCCATGTATGAGAACAAAGTGTGGACTTTGGTTCACTTGCCCAATGATCGGCAAGCCATTGAAAATAAATGGATCTTCAAGAGGAAGACCAACACCAACAGTAATGTTACTGTCTACAAAGCTCGACTTGTTGCGAAAGGTTTTCGACAAGTTCAAGGAGTTGACTACGATGAGACTTTCTCACCCATAGCGATGCTTAAGTCTGTCCGAGTCATGTTAGCAATTGCAGCATTTTATGAAATCTAGCAAATGGATAACAAAACTGCATTCATGGATTTATTACAGAAGGGTTGTATATGATGCAACCAGAAGGTTTTGTCAATCCTAAAGGTGCTAACAAAATATGCAAGCTCCAGCAAGCATCTCAGAGTTGGAATATACGCATTGATAAGTTGATCAAAGCATATGGTTTTATACAGACTTGTGGTGAAGCCTGTATTTACAAGAAAGTGAGTGGGAGCACTACATCCTTTCTGATAAGTATATGTGAATGACATATTGTCGATCGGAAATGATGTAGAATTTTCTGGAAAGCATAAAACAGTGTTTGAAAGGAGTTTTTTTTTCAAAGAAAGACCTCAGTGAAGCTGCTTACATATTGAGCATCAAGATCTATAGAGATAGATCGAGACGGTTGCTAAGTTTTTCCAATGAGTACATACCTTGACAAGTTTTTTGAAGTAGTTCAAAATGGATCAGTCAGAGAAGGAGTTCTTGCCTGAGTTAAAAGGTATGAAGAGACTCAAAACCGTACCTCGGCAGAAGATAGAGAAAGAATGAAAGTCATTCCCTATGCCTCATCCATAAGTTCTATAAAGTATGCCATGTTGTGTACCAAACCTGTTGTGTACCTTACCATGAGTTTGGCAAGGAGGTACAAAAGTGATCCAGGAGTAGATCACTGGACAGCGGTCAAAATTATCCTTTGTTACTGGATGACTAAGGAAATGTTTCTCGATTATGGTGGTGATAAAGAGTTCGTCGTAAAGGGTTACACCGATGCAAGCTTTGACACTAATCCAGATGACTCTAAGTATCAATCTGGATGCGTATTGGAAGTGGGAGCAATTAGCTAGAGTAGCTCCATGCAGAGCATTGTAGACATAGAAATTTGTGAAATACATACGGATCTGAATGTGACAGACCCGTTGACTAAACTTCTCAAACAAGCAAAACATGATCACACCTTATTACTCTTTGGGTGTTAATCACATAGCGATGTGAAATAGATTATTGACTCTAGTAAACCCTTTGGGTGTTGGTCACATGGCGATGCGAACTATGGGTGTTATTCACATAACGATGTGAACTATCGGTATTAAATCACATGGCGATGTGAACTAGATTATTGACTCTAGTGCAAGTGGGAGACTGAAGGAAATATGCCCTAGAGTAAATAATATAGTTATTATATATTTCCTTATATCATGATAAATGTTTATTGTTCATGCTAGAATTGTATTAACCGGAAACCTAGTACATGTGTGATTACATAGACAAAACAGAGTGTCCCTAGTATGCCTCTACTAGACTAGCTCATTGTTCAAAGATGGTTATGTTTCGTAACCATAGACAAGAGTTGTCATTTGATCAACGAGATCACATCATTAGGAGAATGATGTGATGGACTAGACCCATCCGTTAGCTTAGAACTATGATCATTTAGTTTCACTGCTATTGCTTTCTTCATGACTTATACATGTTCCTATGACTATGAGATTATGCAACTCCCGAATACCGGAGGAAGACCTTGTGTGCTATCAAACGTCACAACGTAACAAGGTGATTATAAAGATGCTCTACAGGTGTCTCCGAAAGTGTTCGTGGTGTTGGCATAGATCAAGAATAGGATTTGTCACTCCGATTGTCGGAGAGGTATCTCTGGGCCCTCTCGGTAATGCACATTATAATAAGCCTTGCAAGCAAACGAATAATGAGTTAGTCACGAG
Organism: Secale cereale; assembly: GCA_902687465.1. Taxonomy (NCBI): domain Eukaryota; kingdom Viridiplantae; phylum Streptophyta; class Magnoliopsida; order Poales; family Poaceae; genus Secale; species Secale cereale. The sequence continues at coordinate 736,752,047 of LR738714.1, read as the reverse complement.
ATAATGTATTACGAAACGAGTTAAGAGACTCACTGATTATGAGATTGAACTAGGTATTGGGATACCAACGATCGAATCTCGGGCAAGTAACATACCGATGACAAAGGGAACAACGTATGTTGTTATGCGGTTTGACCGATAAAGATCTTCGTAGAATATGTAGGAGCCAATATGAGAATCCAGGTTCCGCTATTGGTTATTGACCGGAGATGAGTCTCGGTCATGTCTACATAGTTCTCGAACCCGTAGGGTCCGCACGCTTAACGTTTGATGACGATCGGTGTTATGAGTTTATGAGTTTTGATGTACCGACGGTATTTCGGAGTCCCGACTGAGATCACGGACATGATGAGGAGTCTCAGAATGTGCGAGGCATAAGGATTGATATATTGGACGACTATATTCGGATAGCGGAAGTGTTCCGGAAAGGTTTCGGATTAAGCAGGACTGTCGG